>MU227846.1:2092231-2162165 GCA_018584345.1 Thuja plicata
TATACACACACACATATATATATATGTATGTGTGTGTGTATATATATATATATATATGTATGTATGTATGTATGTATGTATATAGTCGAGAAATAATAGATAATTCAAAAAATGTATACACTAGATAATACAAATGCATACTGAAGCCTCAGTTGGATCTCCTATGCTTGGATTGAATTATAAATGAAATGGGCTCCGTCGTCGGTGTGAGGAAATCCTATAAAAATGGCAAGGTAGAGGAAGGAGGGAAAGTGGTGAAGGGTCCTATAAATAAAAAATAAATAATACAAAATACATGTTATAAACAAGAAATACTAAAAAATAAAAAATGCATGGACTAAAAAGAAAATGCATACCACAGTTGGATCTCCCATGCTAGGAAAGGGACCCGTAGCAAGTGGAGAAGGGTTCGCCTCATATGAGGTAGCTATGACCAATTCCTATATGAAAATTCATAGCAAATGACATACTAATAGAGGAACATGATTTCTAAAATATTTTGAACAAACAAGAATGAAATTGAAAGTAAATATGAGAACATGTTACCTCCTCCCTCTCCTTAACATCAGCAATGTCTGGGCCATTCATTAGTTTAGTAAAATCCAATTGATTCTATGTGTATACAATAAACAATTCAAGTGAATTCATTAATATAGACTACATTGAAATGTTCATAATAAATTTCAACAAACATACTTAAATTGGACTTAATTACCTTTTTTTGTTTCAATGTCCCTGATTATTTCTTCCTCTTTCCTAATGACCTCGAGCTTGGTGGGGTAGGCTAATAAAAAAAATTAACATAAGAGAAATAATATGATACTGCATTGGTTCAATTAAAACTATAAATAAGAGGTGTGCAAAATATGATACCACATAGCTTTGTAAGCCAAAGTCAATGGTAGAAAGGGTGACATCATCAATCTTAGAAATCTGAGCCACTAACAAGCCCTATAAAACACCTAATATATATAAGCAATAGTTTACAATGAAGATTATGATTCACTTGAATTCTAGAAATGCTTATGCTCCACAACTCTATTATCAAAATTTTATAAATAAATTTTATGAACCATTATTACAATACAAATATTTTATCTTCTTTCACACACAAGACTATTCTTTAACAATTTTGTAGTTACAGTTAGAGAAGGATGGTCCTGATCTTATTCATGGAGGTTAGAGGTTAGGACCACTTTTATAGCAGGTAATAGGACTGTTGTAGCCTGACAATGAGTATGTTTTAGTGTTTTTACACTTACCATGGGGGGATTTACAAATCTGTTAGGTTGAGAGTAGGTGGTATGGGCAGTATGAAAATATTTGGGGTGCTTATGAACCTAGGATGTAGATAGGTTCTTGTCTATGGTGAAGATACTGACAAGTATATGAGGCCTATCCTAGTATGAAAGTGAAATGTCAGAGAGCAGAGTTTACTGAACTAGCAAGTGAATGTGCTTTGAGCGATAGGATAAGGACCTTGTGATAAGTTGAGGGGTTCTTGGGTTGTCTTAGAAGTTACCTGTTGGGAGTCTTTAGAAGGCCATGGAAGGGTATTGAACGATTGAGGACATTCACAATCAATGAATAATCAGAGATTGTATTCATGATTTTGAACAAGAAATAAGAGTAAAATCATGATGGTTGGATCTTCCAGATGATGTTCATGGTTGAGTAATAATCCAATAACTAATTGATTGGGGTATGAGTCTATGTATGAGTTCAACATTGATTGAATTGAGTCCAAGGATGGAGGGAGGGAATTCAAATTAGTTTGAGCCATGATGGCTGGACAAGGAAGTGAACTTGTTCAAAATAATAATGTCTAGGTTACCAATAGCCAGAAAATCTCTATTGAAACCTTTGCATTCAACATAATTCCTTGAGGGTCTACCATCATTTTATGAATCCTTGAGTTGAATTACATTAGAAAAAATTCTTTGACCATAAAGAAATAGAAAACAAACATACACTAATTCTTTGTCCACACTAAGTTACCACCATACAAATTATTAAGATATGATATTTTGAAAACAAAGTAGTATTCTATTTTATGAATATTTATAAAACATTACCTCAGACGTATTTTAGCTACCCATCCATGTCTACTAGAATGAGAACTCCTTGGTGTGCTCGTACCACCAGATGCACCATGCGATGCATATTATTCATGTATCAATTTACATTCTTTTATACATAAAAATTTATTTACTTTTAATATATATATGTAATTAATTAAAATGACATGTCAAAACACAAAATTTAAACAAACCTATGTCGTCTCTGTACTATACACCATTGAAAAAAAATCATCTGTGAGGGTCATATCCTGAGTAGTGGATGCCTAACATATTCTCCTGCAATGTACACATGAATGAGATGTCAAACCATTCACACTCGCCTGACTATCTACCCCATCACATATACCATTACAACTATTAAAAATATGCTCAATGGGATGGGCTGACCCTGCAACTATATCTGATGATAATGGAGTTGGCACAGGATGAGATGATCCTAATTATGGATCTGCTGATGATGGAGTTGGCATGGGATGGTATGATCCTAATAGCACATATGATGAAGATGGAGATGGCACAGGAACTGATCCATCCTCTCCTCCAACTGACAGAGTGCCATGCTAGATAATGACATAAGTCAATGATGTAGCTACATGAAGAGTGTGTATATCCATAGACTCCTTGACCACTAATACGACCATAACATGAATGATGGGTTTTCTCGCAGTACATCTCCTCTCTTTTGGTCGAGTAATCCAATGTGCCCTAGGTCTATCCTATGTAGAGCCTCTCCGTCTACCCTAGAACTCACAAAAGTTAAAGGAATTTGGCTTCTCACCGAGAATAAACTCACAATATAGCTTCCTCAAAAAATATAAAGGTACCTCATTATTATTAAAAGGTGGTTGGTTAAATATCATGCGCCACCTATCCCAAAAAGCTGATTTCATCCCCCTATGAGCACACCAATGTATAGGAAACCATTTTGTATTATCTTCTAGGGAATTGCAAGTATTAGGATCGATAGAAAGGGTACATCTGTCACATTTTTTATGCCTTTTATTTTCACATCCTTATATGATAAACCATTAGCATAATATGTATGAAACCTATCCCTCTATGAACCCCATTTTTTCACTTCTTGAGACACGTCATTTTCACTATTGGACATTTTTCTAATGTAGTGGTGAGGGTAGAGTGATGCTGAAGACTGGAAGCCCTCAACCTATTGACTAATATATTAATTTGTGAACTATTTTGGTTAAGTCATTTCAAAAGTTCCTCTTGTGTTGCATTTACATGATTTAATGATACATATGGAGGGTCTACGGGTGGCGGTGGTTGTGGACAAGTTGAATTTTTAGGAGGGTTTACGGGTGGTGATGGTGGTGGATGAGGAGAATTTTGAGGAGAGATTACGGGGGGGTGGTATTTCATTCTTTTTCCTCTTCTTCAGTTGTTTGATGAATCTTATATGAAATTAATAAAAGAAAACAAAATATCAATATCATAACCTAATTTAATTACAAATGCAAAAAACAAAAATAAAAAAATAAAACAATAAAACATACCTTTTTAATGTGGCACCAGCTTGAAAATGTGGAAATTGTTGAAGAAAAATTATTTTCTTTAAAGCACGACTAGGTTCTGATGTGTTTTTTCCCTCCTCCACTTTGCTACTCTGTTGTTTAGGCATTAGAAATGGCCTAAGTTGTAGGCTTTGAAAAATATAATATGTTTCTAATAACCCGATCGGGTTATAAGAAACATCAATAACCTGATCAGGTTATTAGAAAGATAGAATTTTCTAATAATATTGTCTAGGCTTGGTTACCAAGCCAAGTACAATTTAAAAATTTCAAATACTCGATCGGGTTATGTGAAATTTGATTTTTTTAAAAACATGTGTCCTCTTTTTTGGGTCACAACTTGGTGCACACACTCCTTAGATAGTTCAAAAGGAATTCACAAGAAGTGAATTTAGCTATAAAAGAAGAAAACAAAATAGAAATAAAAAATAGAAATAAAAAAAAACCAGAGACTAGAACTAAGAGACCCATGACTAGGCATACAGAAGATTGATTTCCTTCAAATCCTTATTAAGCTCCTTAAGGGTATCTAAAAAATACGTCTTTCTTGGTTCTTGGTTGGTGCTTAACCAAGTCAGTACAAGGGACCTCTTTCATTGGGTAAAAAATAACCTGTAGATTCTCCTCACACTTCCTTCTTTAGCCTTCCTCCAATTCCTCTTGGAGAGTGTTGAAGGAAGAAGTCATTTTGTCCATCATTTGATTACTAAAGTTGACCACATCGAATATATATTTGTTAACCTAATTTTGGTTGGATTTAAAATTTTCTTGAGCCCAAAGAATCTCTTATTTCTCTTCATCAGAGGTAATCAAAGCCTTAGTTAATTAACCATTTCTTCAATGATTTCCCAATTACACAATTTTTTAGCTTTCTCATAAACAACCTCTCACACACTATCATTTGCACCAGTGTAGGACCAATTCCATTCTTTGGCCTCTACCTCCTTAATAGCTTCTAACATATTAATTTATTTTATGGCCATGTGAAGTTAAGAAATTAGCCACTTGATTATGGCATTCTAGTGGTTGTATAAATATATAATTCATCAAAATTATCCACAATACATGGATAATTTGAAAGTTCATCAGAAAGGGTGGAGTAATTTCAGTAGGGAGGGAAAAACATTCCGGGACTTATGGGTCTTCTTTATAAGTTTAAGGATTTGAAATTGGGGAAGTTGGACTTGGAGGCTTACTTGAAAGTTTAACATGTATATTTTATGGGTCCACTCTGAGGCTCTCTCTCTATAAACAATATATAAATTGTAACAAAGTAACTTCTTTTGATATGGTAACTTATATGTCACAAGTTCCCTTTTGTGGAAGAGCTTCATGAATGTCAAAAATAGCATTAAGAAAGGGGTCAATTGATTATTATTAATGGTAAGAAAGGTCGATTGTGGGTAGACATTTGGCACCGAGATATACACTTGATAGAGTTTATTTCTCTATCTAAAATAAAGGGATGGATCACTAATCAATATCACATTCAACGGGATAAATATGTGGACTAGCATAATGGTAAAGCTACCTAGAAAAACTTCACAGGACATTTGATCAGAAATCTAAATCATCCTGTTGTGGTAAGAAAAAGTGGTTGAATGATATTAGGTCGATGGACCACCTTCTTCCTTACTCTCCTTTGTTTTCCCAATATCGGGAGGATAGATGGATAGGGAGGTATAACTCTGTTGCTTCCTTTTCTGTTATTTTGGCCTATAAGGCCCTTGAAATTTTAGAAGATAGTTAAAATTTGTGGAAACACATCTAGATCCCCAATCTTATTCCTAAAATAAACTACTTTTTGTGGGTTACTGGTCATGAATGGATACTTACTGTGGATAATGTAAATAGGTGTGGTTTTAATTTTGTCAATAGAAGCATCCTTTGTAAAAAATTATAGTGAGTTTATAGATCACATTTTTATCCACTGCCCTTTATGGTGATATATTAAACCTTATCTTTCCTTGCATCCAGAATTTGTTGATCCACCAATCATCCCTTTAATCAGCTGATCCTCAAGAATATTTGGGCCCAAAACCTCCCATTCATGGTGTGGAATGTCTGGAAGGAGAGAAATAACAAAATATTCAGAGACCAGGAAATTAAAGACAACATTAATATTGGTTCCTTCAGGAAGGGAAAAGTGCATCCTACTCTAGATGACCTTAGAATGAAACAAATTTGGAATGTGCATTAGGAATTCCATAATATAGATTGGTCTAACATATAGAAAAGAAGACTCACTAGCTGGAACCCACTGTATAGTGCTTGGATAAAGTCCAATATAGATGGTTGTGCGAAAGGGAACCCATGTGTCTCTATGGCTGGGCGATTTATCAGAGACTAGAAATGTACCTTAATATAGGGATTTGGTAATAATTTGGGAGTTAGGACTAATAATAATGTGGAATATATCACAGCTTGTCATGGAATTAAACATTTAAAAGAGATATTTTTTTATAAAGTCATTCTTGAAGGTGACTCTAAAATAATTTTAGATCATCCACAAAACAAAGCTTACTGCCCATGGTATATTTGAAGCTTGATAGAATATTGTAAAAGGATGTTAGCTTCTTTTAGCCAGGTTAGAATTATTTACACTTTGAGAGGGGGGAACTCTATGGCTGACTTTATGACAAATCGGGGGATAACTACCCAGAATTCGATGCATGTTACTTTTAACATGTTCCCTCAAAAGCTAAAATAAATCCTTGATAAAGAAAGGAAGAAATACTAGTGTGATAAATACCATAAGGTGGAAAATGTGGTTCATTATGATTATATTTTTTCATGGTTTTTATCCTTTTAATATTGTTATGTCTTCCTAGGATATGAAGGTGAAAAATGTGCACACTTTGGAGTATTTTTATTATCTCCAAATTTTCAAAAATCTTGGGTTTAATGATTATATCCATAAAGTTTTGAATGATGGTGGGAAAGTGCCTACCTATACTTCGAATAGGAAATATTACAAAATTTTAATAAATATTTTGTGGAAACCAATCATATAAGAAATGACAGTAATTATTTGTGTGATATAAATATGTGGTTAGCAACTCACCTCGACACCATGAATACTCCTTGACACCATGAATACTGATCTTAGTTGGGTGGGTATTTGGATTGACATGAAAGAGACTAATAATTTAAATAAAAGGTGAAGTTTCACCTATATTTATTATGACTGTACACTATTATTAACAATTGTTTCAACATAGTTAATCACATGGATTTTTCCCCTTTGTTTGAGGAAAATTTTCATTTCAAATCTCTAAATTGTTTTTCTCGTGAGAGATCTAGACATTAGAAAAATTATTTATTCGTATCATCAAAAAGAGTCTTTCGAAAGGGTTTTTTATCGTCGTATTCACAAATATTATGAGATGAGTTACAAGGAAACAAAAAAAAAGCCTTTAATGGTTTATGTTGTTAAAAGTGTTAGAGGGCCTACTTCTATGACTGCAAAAGAGATCCATTCTAATTTTAAAGAAGTTTATATCATGGGTGGCCTGCTAAAGAATTTTTAACTCAAGGAATGTAAGGTACTTTTGTAAAATGGAGATATTTGTGATGAATTTGAATGAGTAGGGCTTATGACTTACATTTGGGCAATGAATTTATTTAATAGGTCACTCTATCTATGAATTTTGTTAATTCTTGGCAACAGGGAAATGTGGCTATGGGAAGTGTGAAATTCTATGTGACACTGAATGTTATTACCAAAGCTATTGGTTTGGATTTTCATAGAGACGTGCTAGGGAGGAGTAATGGGGATTATAAAAAATATGTGAAGAAATTCTTTCAAAAATGTGAAAAATAAGCAGTAATGGCTACTGACATTTAGTTGAGCACTCGTCTCTCCCTAATCCTTATGTTTTTGTTTTTCTAGATGGTATGAAGTATTTTAAGCTTGAGGGTAGATTTACTACTTTACATGTGTATCATCTCCCCATTCTAAACCAAATTAGATAGGGAGAGAAAATTAACATGACCCACTTTCAATTTTTGTTTCTGTGCAATAGTGGTAATAAGGGTGATTCTCCTGCATTCCAATAGGGTCTGATTTATATTTTGTACCAGTTTGTGTTTAATAATTGCCCTATGAATAGTATGTGTCATATGTACTCTAAGAAAGAATATTTTCATAGTCCTAAAGTTCCCAAAAGATCTATTAAATTATAATTTCTTGATAGTGGCCCTCTCCCTAAAAGCTCGAACCCCAAACCTAAAAATAAAAAAAATTAATAAGATCTTGCAACTATCTTTTTGAATGAATCCCTTCTCTGGCATGTTTTTTGAAGAGACCCTGCTTGAGAACACCCATACAAAGAGAAAATTGCATAACAAGAAGCCTACCTCTACCCAAATTAGGAATACTAAGGCTAAAGATAAAACTAAATATATAGATGTTGACAAAGATGACACTAAGGAAGACATAGACTCTCGGGAAGGTCAAAGTAGGAAGTTTTGGTAGATAAAAGATATAATATCATCTATGAGGATAGAAGATCTTCTAGGTAAAGGTTTAAGAAGGAAACTATAGGGAAAAACCTTGAGGAGGAGGTGGTCCCTGAAAAAACTAGGATTATGAACCTGTGGAGAGTGAAGACGTGGATAGATCTACTTAAGAGGACAATGATAATGAAAAATTTGATGAAGAGGTGGAGGATATGGAGGGATATAAAACCATGAAGATTAATGTTAATTTAGAGGATGCCAAGAAGATCGATAAATATCCCTATTCTTCCCTTGTTTCTCATTTGGAAGAACACATGAAAGATAAATATTATATCCCGAATATGGAAAGTGAAATGTTAATATTATGATGACTCAGTTGTTGGATATGGAGAAATGTTTGGAGGCTCTTGAAAATTCCACCCATGATGTTTTTTTTAGATATGAGTTTTGTTCTTTTGTTTTTTCTTTGTGCAAGTTAATCAAGATAATTATGAGGAAGGTTGTCTTTTGTTTGACCATGGGAAAGAGAAGGTTAAAGAAAAAAGCCAAAGGATCTAGAAAAGATGGAAATGAGGAAGAGGAACCTAAGGAAGCTGAAGCTGATGATTGGATGAAGGATATCAAACACCTCTCAAAGGATTGGGAGGATATTTCTAGCCTTAATTGATCTACATTAAATCTTTTTTTTGTTATTTCTAGTTTTCTTTCAAGAATGATTTTTTTATGGATAAACTTTGCGGTGCAATTATTTTTCATAGTGATACTTTTAACTAGGACATTTAATTGTTGCTCCCCTGTAACAGAGGGATTTTTTTATTCTTGGAAAATGATGCTAGATGGGGATAATAAATTGAATAATATCTTAAGTAGTGAAGTGATAAAAGGTAGAAATTATCACATAGTTTTTGATTATTTTTTTCTTTAAAGACTTGGGTGGCTTCCGACTGAAATGGCGCAGAGTCTATTTCTATTTCTACTGTTGTAATGTTTTAATGTCATGATGTTGTTGTTGGGTTTGGGGTCCTTTCCCTCTCATCTTACTAAAAATATAATAAACCATAACACTCATTCATCCCTCTTTGTTGTGATATTTTGGTGGGACCAAGGTGCCCTTAAAACCATTTCCATCAAAATTCCTTGAAATTGTAGTCATTGCTAGTGTCGAATTTCACAATTTGAAATATGGTCTTAATTTTTATAGTTTACCATTTTATGCTAACCTAAAATAAAAAATTCCTTATGAACTATATATAAATAGAATCTTCCATCATTCATAGACCATATTGGACATTATTATTGAGAAAACATATCAAATCTAAGTATTTAGTATTGATTAGTAAGTTATATCACTCTATTGAAGTATGATTTCATCAGGATTTTGTTTATTTATCATGCTATTGTATTGAAACTTTCAAGAATTATCTAAATATAATTGTGTCACTACATTTACATGAAACTTGAAGAGAGGGTTTCACATTGTTTGACTTAGGCACACCTAGACAAAATAAACATTTTTATTTGTGTCCATTTGTAGAGGTTCATATTTGAATGAATAAACAATAATAGACAAGAAGAGTAGATAGTGACAATTATTCCTACACATTCAATATAAATAAATATTAGGACTATGGCACCAACCACCCATGTTCGATGTGTTTTGGTTGCATTTTCAGGAGACATGCCTACACAAACTCTTGACAACATTAATCCCCTTTTTTAAAGTTTATAAACCCTCAAAACTAGGACTCCCAACCCCCATGTCTAAACTTTCAATTTTAGATTGTAACCAAATCTTCCTCTCTATGCACCAGTTATAGATATTCTTTATTGTGTATATTTTCTATTTTTTAAATCTCATTGTTGTTCATTTAAACTAGTTCATGCATATGCATATCACATTCTCTACTCCATTACTACAAAGGAATGCCAATCATAGTTTTCAGCTCTCATATTAAATGGCTATACTTGAACCTTATTCATCTTCAAACAATATTATATGAGTATTTAAGTTCTTTGTTTTCATCCATAGTTATGCCTATGATATAATTTTCTTAGATATTATTTTGGTGAACCCGACATGTATTACATATTTCATAATCACTAATTTTATTTTTTAGATTTGAGTTATTTACATAAAATATTAAAATCTAAATTATTTTTTTGAAATATATTACTCATGTAATTGAATTTTTTTGTCTTAGGCTTTCATATCCTCTCAATTTATTCCTTAACTTGTTTACATAGTCTTCTATCTTCATAAGGGAAATTTAAAAAATGTTTCTAGCATGTTTTCTTTCATTTGTTTAACATTTTCTTTCCTAAAAGCTTTCAAAGATGTTTTATATTTCACGTCAACTCTTTCCTAAAACCATTAAAATACATCTTATATTTTACATTTCCTCTCATAAAAGATGTCTTAGGTTTCACATTTGTTTTCCTAAAAGATTTGAAAGAAGTCTTCAGCATCAAAATTAATTTCTAAAGAGCCTTGATGGATAACTTATATTTCCCAACTATTTTCCTAAAATATTTGGTAAAAGTATTTCAAGTTGTGACATTATAAATTAATACGTTGTACCATTATCTTTGTATAATATTTTGTAAGGTTTTCATATTTTACCTTTTATTCCCCTTTTACAAATAACAATGGGGTTAATGATTATCCCTTTCCCAATTCTTTTCTTAATAATGAAGGAAATCTATTGAAAGGAGTGGATATTATTAAAACTTCTCTCAAATATATCTATCTCAGGGATCAGGAACAATTACTAAGGAATGATGTTGATCTATCTACCTCACAAGGATAAGTTTGCAAAAGAGTATGATATGATTGATACTTTTCCTAATATTCATTTTAAATGATCTTCCTCATAGATATGGAGTATATATAAATAATGAAAGTCCCTCTACCAAAAATTTTCCTCCCATGAGGATATTTTGATTCAAAATAATGATATCAATATAATTTTTCCCAATGATACCCTTCCTAGAGTGCAACCATTGCTTGGTAAGGATCCTAGTTAATTTTAATTCAATACAATTTATGTTTTCTATCATGTTCGTGAGAATGTGAAACTTCCAATTTTTTTTATGTCACTCATAATTTTTTTTTATTAATGTTTGAGGAATCATAAATCCACACCCTTAAAATAAAGGAAGGATTGTTGTAAAATATATTTAAAGCTCACCTAGAACTCCTTATTACTTCCCATGTTTGGAAAAAAACTCACTCAAACTATTATTATAAATTGGTTTTTTAAGCTAAGAGTCAGTAGGTTGGTTAGGGGTTTGTTTTCCCCTATTTTGGGCTTATTTGTTGCTTCTATATATTTTGTGGTTATGGTTTTGTTTATCTGTTGAGATGATGTCTCTTTTTTGTTGTATACTCTTGGTTTTGTGGTCCTTGTAATACCAATTTTCCTCTAGTAAAAAAAATCACTCAAACTATTATATTTAATCAATAATTTCCTCATTAATATAGAATCACTCACATGTATAATACTTGTTACAATAGACAAGATTCAAATATTATTCCTACTTACCAATCTTTTATCCCCCACCCCATCACTACAAGAGACAAGATATATACAAAAGGATTCTCTAAGATTCTTGATAGAATATACTTATCTCATTTTCTACTATAGAAGTGACATAACAACCATTTTGGAATGTATACATGCAAAAAATGGGGTATATTGTTTGTAAAACATGAATCACCTTCTTTGGAATCCCAGATTAATGTTACTCCCTCATTATTGTTTTCCATTAATAAACATAAGATAAAATATACCTTAGTTGATAATGGATTGGGTAGATTAAAGTTTATAGTATAAACCCAAATTACATAAAATGATTGTGGCTACCTCTCGCATTCAACCAAATTCTCTATCTAATTGTGGATTTGATAATTTTGGAAGACAATAGCTAGGTACAATTGTAATACCCACCCCTAGGTTGCTTTTAGTTCGTAGTGTCGTAGTCTTTTAATCTATTTTTTTAGTTGATTATGCAAGATTCTTTGGGCTATGTTGATATACTTTCTCAAAAAGTTGAATTTGTATGGATTTATAATTGTATATCATGTGTTAGAAATAGATGGGTTTTCATGATGATTATTGATGATGCATTATGTTAGATGTTTATGAGTACTTACCCCATACTTGCATTAGTACGGTTAGATTAAATATTTATGTATGTATGGCGTGTTTGGTGTGGCAGATGACAAAGACGTAGTTAATTGCATTTGCAAGATCCACATGTTTGACCGACCCATGTCATTGTTTTCTATGATATATTTTATTTCTACATGCATGTTCTAGTTATGACAGGTTTGTAGATACAGGGCATAGTCTTCCCTGAATTGGCAGGAGTGAGCGTGCCCATAATACATCTCAAATGGTAAAGAGGGGATTTAGCAATCAGACCCAAAACCCTAACCCAATCCTACTTTGTCCTAGGATTGGACAAGAATCAATTTGTCTACCCTACCCAAATTCATCCAAGGGATGTAAATTCAGGGTTACCTCCTAACTGTCATGATTGTGTTATTTTTCAATGTCTTTTCTTTGAGTGTCACTATTTTCTTTTTAGAATTTAATCAATTATCAAATTAATTATATTCATTTTCATGTGTGTTGAAATTATTAAAATATTAAATGTAGTGTATTTAATTAATATGATTAATTAGATATTTATGTTGAATTATTTAAATAGTTTAAAATACAATTTTAGAATATTAATTTTGAACTTTGAATTAATGAATGTAAATTGAATTTTTAATTCAATTTAAAATTGATAAAATATTTTGATTTTGTGAATATATTTAATATATTAAAATAAAGGAATAATCATGTTTTTTTGGGAAGTTGTTTTTCTTCCTTTTTTCTAAAAATCAATTTAGATTAAATTTTAAATTAAAAAGGATTTTATTTTTATTTAGGAATGTTTTTTCTCTCAAAAATGGAAAACAAGGAAAGTTGGGTGATTTCTTAGTTTTATTGTAAAATTAGGGTTTGAGGCTTTATGAAGCCATTCTCTGTCATTTGAGAGGGAGACGGGTTTTGGATTCAAATTGGAGACTCTGAAAATTTTATTGTCATTGTGTTGAGAAAGTGTTTTCTTGAGGTTTTGGATTGTTTTGGGAAAGACCTTGTTAAAGGAGGCCTTGTTTTCAAATTAAGCTATAGAGATCAAATTGGAAACAGATCGAGACTCTCGGCTTCAGATTCTTTGGGCAATAATTTTAGTGGTTGAGATAGGGTTTGAATACCCACTTTTTTTCATTTTTGGTTCCAAAATGTTTTGTGTCTTTGTGTTTGAACAAAAAAGAAAAGAATGCATAATGATTAGTTCAGTTCATGATTTATGTTTGTGGATTAGGGTTTTGATTATCATTTTGAATCTTTTTAGAAAGAAAATGAACTAGGTCTCATTGTTAGCAAACTAAACCCTAGAAAAAACCTAAAATCAAACGATATCAGATAGGGTGTTGGAAGTATTGGAAACTTATGATCTTTTAATTTTGTATTAATGTGAGCACAATTCATTTGAAGAATTATGTTCTAGAGGAAAATTACCTCTTCACCTGACCGTTTAAGAAAACAAGAAAAATATACATACCTTGATATAAGGTGTTTATCATAAATCTTCTTCTCTTTCCTTATAATCTCTTTATAAATTAAATTAAAAATTTTGGGATGCCCTTTGTTTTCTGAGAAAAAAAATACAAAATTTTAAAATATTAAACCTGTCAAAAAAAATATTATATGTATATAAATTACTAATATATTTTCTCTTAGTAAAATCTTAAAAAAAATCAAATAAAACAAAAGGAAAGAGAATTTTTTTTTAAAAAAAATAAATAAATGAAAAAGATTGTTTGTGGGGGGTGGTGGGGACCACCCACCTCGCACGTGCTACCAAAGTAGCGCGGCTGTCAAAGTAGCGCGACTGCCAAGGTAGACCTGCTACTGCGCCCACCTTTAAGATGGGGGTGGAGGACATGGGACCCCCCCCCCCCCCCCCCCNGGGCCCCCCCCCCCCCCCCTCAATATTTTTTTTATTGGTTTTTTTTTTTTTTTTTAAATTAACAAAAATTTATTTATATTTTAATTTATTAAATTTTTTTTTTTAATTTTTTTAATTTATATTTATACTTAATTTAATTTATTAAATTTTTTTAATTAGGTCTATTTTAATTTTTTTTTGTTATTTAGTTTATTTTAAAATTTGTAAATTTGTTTTATATGGATTTATTAAAATTTCTTATTTAATTCGATCTAAATTTTTATAATAATATTTTATTAATATTAATTATGAACACTTAATAATTAGTTTATTGGTGTTAATAGTTAATAGTTAATAGTTAATAATAGTGCTAATTATCTTGACTTTCTTTCGGAATTAATTTTAAATAGGATGTTCTTATTGTAGTGGTTAATAGGTTTGGAATGTTTTAATTGTGGAATATTTAATTGGAAATGTAGTGTCCATTAGATAGTTATTAATATCAAATTCTAATTATGTAATACTCTAGAGAATGGATTCTAGCATTCATTATTGAATTAAATTTTGAACTACTCATGTTAGTTACATTTGCATTAGGATATTATTAGGAACTTTTTGTTTGGTGTAAGTGGTATCTGCGTGTTTATGAACTCATTTTCGTTATGTTTTTGGTTTAGGTTTTAGCATTGGCCTAGATAAGTCCAGAGGCTTTGAGATGTGTATTCTGTGTTGCATCTTAATTATGGTTCTTATTTGATCCTCTGAAACCCAACCCTTAACCTGGTTCAGTTGTTGTGTTTTGTGTACTGTGAGTTAAGCTTATATGTGTTTGTTCCTGATTTTGAGAGGAACTTGGATTTGGGGATTTATGTTTTGTACCACTTTTGGATCACTTTGTGTGATCACTCAGCCTAGGGTAGGTTATCTAGATGTGTAGTAGGCGGTGGCTTGCAATAATGTGTCGAGGCCTACAAGTGGCTACCTGGATCAGTTATTGCAAGTTTCTCAATCCAGTGATAACATTAAACACATTGAGAGACTTAAAATGAATTAATAAGATAAAGGCCTCCCACATGTGTGTGCACTTGTACAGGCTAAGATGGAGTGTGAGAAGATTCTTTCCGCCTTGCGAGGTGTGGGTCTGGCATAGTTAATGACTTTTTTTTGTATGAGAAGTCATTGATACCATATATGGTCACTTAAGTGTCATTGTCTTGAGAGACTGCTAGGATGACACTTAAGGGTTAGACGTATATGATGAAAAATTCCTATACACAGTCTATGTTTCCTATGTGTGTCGGTTGCCTTTGGTTTAGCGAGTCATACCTCATAGCTTGTTTTGTACACTTTGAGTTAGTGACCTTTTAGGATTCCCTTGCTTAGATGATCCTTTATCTTTGGTTGATATATGAGTGTGGTCTACTTGTTATCTCCTCAACATGGTGGGGTGGAATATTATAGTTCCACACGGACAGGTGGTAGTGATTCTTTACTATATGAGATTCCACATTTGTGTGTCAGTGCTGGATGTACCTTGGTTCTATGGTAGTTATCTTACTCGGGTGGCGGTTTTAATCTTATCATTTCTTTATTGTACATTTATTTATCGTATCGCATGTGATACTTGATTTTGGAGAACTGTAACCTTATTGTATTAAATAATTACCACATACCCTGCAACATGTGTAGAGGATATAGGTTTTATGTATACATGAGGTTATCAATTGTAATCTTGTAATTATATCTTTAATATAGTTTTGTTATATATTTTTATCGATGAGTAATCTTTTGTTGTGGTTATCTTGTTGAGTTTAGTCTTACGTAATTCTATGTCATGGGTCCCTTGAGTTTTGTAATATATGCTTGTATGTGTTCATGTGAGTAAATCATAATCGCTTCCTCTTTGTTGTATGTTCTTGTTTGTAAACTTTAAAATTTTTTTTTTGCAAACATAGTATCATGTTTAGGTTAAATCCTATTGGATTCCCTGGCGGGGCGTTACACCTTGTATTAGAGCCAGGTTTCTACACTAGGAACTCTAGGTAATGTACGCTCATTAGGTGTCTTATAGTCTAAACATTTAAACCAAACATAGACATAAAACCGTGTCCTTTCTCAAAACATTTCTTTGTGAATCTTTATTGTCTTTTTCTTTATTTGAGTTGTATTGTGATTGTTGTGTGATTTCTCATTTCTTCAGGGATCATGCATGTCGAGACTAGAGCTTCTAGGGGTTGTGGTAGAGGTAGAGATGGTGTCCGTGGGAGGGGTCGACATCATATACCTTCTACAAGTATCAGACAAGAGAATGCTTAGCAAAAGAACAAAGATGAGTATCGATACAAATGACACGCTAAGTCTGAAGAGACAGCCATGAGGCAGTTGTTACAGGAGATCTTGAATTGTCTGGGTCCTAGTTAGGGAAGAGTGAAGAGGGATGTTTCTCATCACTCATAGATAGAGGAGAGGGTGAGGGAAAGATCTAGAAGTCCTTCAAGGAGAAATTTTGCACCTGATTCTGATACTGTTGTGGTGAACCATATGAGAGATCTTATGAGATCATGACCTACTCCCTTTGATGGAAAAGATTTAGGGTCGAAGGTAGAGACTTCACTTATTTCCTTGGAAAGATGTTTTTCTATGCACCCCTTTAGCAGCAATACTAAGGCCAGATATGCAATTATGCAACTCTCTCACTTTGCAGCATTTTGGTGGAAGATCAATGAGGAGAAGTCAGGGCTTCACATGGATAGTATCACTTGGGAGTTGTTCCTTGAGAACTTTTAGAGCGCTTCCTATCATATCATTGGATGCAACAAAAAGTATATGAGTTCCATAATCTATGTTAGTTGACTATGATAGTAGAAGAGTATGAGCATCATTTCTTTGAGCTCAAGCAGTATGCTGAGTATGGGCAGGATTTAGCCCTCATGATTCAACACTTCATTAGGGGGATTAATGAATGCATCATTGAGGAAGTTAAGGTATTTTAGGATACTACCCTCAGGACCGCGGTCATCAAAGCTACCCTTGTGGATGCAAATCTATCTTTGGGCCGCGATAGTCAGTTGGGAGTTCAGTCTAGTGATCTTACTTCTGGTTCTAGAGGTAATCAGTCTCGAGGAGCTAGGAATTTTATGCGTCCTCCTACCTTTTCGAAAGGTAATCAATCCCAGCAATAGGGGGGATTTATTCCTCCTAATCATTGAGGTGGTTCTCATTCTAAGAGTTTTCTAAATAGCTAGTGCTTCAGGCGCAATCTGTCTAGTCAACGTGCGTAGAGTGCACAACAAAGTGTTAGTAGAGGGAGTTATCAACAGTCTAGTACACCTTCGGTTAGAGGAGGTGGTGGTAGAGGATGCTATTTTTCATGTGGATAGTTTGGTCACATTGCGGCGAATTACAGTTAGCATCCATCTTATTTTTTAGGACAGAGGCCAACAACTTCTGAGCCTACAGTTGGGAATGCTAGTGGATCTCATGGAGAATATGCAGCCTTTGAATGCCATCTAGTTGTGTATCATGTTGCTCTAAGTGAACCTGAGAATAGAGGGCCAGCGGATGGATTTCACATTCTTGTAACAAGGAATGATCCTGAGGGTTTGAATCAGAGAGATGGGAAGGGTCGTATGGGATACACACATTGAGTCTTTTGTGTCTAAGTAGGATGCTTTTAATTGAGAGATTCATATCTCTATCCTTCTTGTAGGATTCAAGGAGTAAGCCTAGTTTTAGGGGGATGTAATACCCACCCCTAGGTTGCTTTAAGTTCGTAGTATCATACTATTTTAGGCTATTATTTCAGTTGAATATGCCAGATTCTTTGGTCTATGTTGATATACTTTCTCATTTAGTTGACTTTGTATTGATTTATAATTCTATATCATGTGTTAAAAATAGATGGGGTTTCATGATGATTATTGCTTATGCATTATATTAGATGTTTATGAATACTTACCCCATACTTGCATGTGTATGTATAGATTATATATTTATGTATGTATGGCATGTTTGGTGTGGTAGAGGATGGAGACGTAGTTACTTGCATTTGCGAGATCCACACATTCAACCAACCCATTTCATTGTTTTCTATTATACATTTTGGATGTACATGCATTTTCTGGCTATGACAGGTTTGCAGGTACTGTGCAACATCTTCCCTGAATTGGCTAGAGTGAGCGTGCCCATAATACATCTCAAATGGTAAAGAGGGGAGCTAGCAATCAGGCCAAAAACCCTAACCTAAACATAGTTTGACCTAGGATTGGACAAGAATTAGTTTTCATACCATACCTGAATTCGTCCAAGGGATGTGAATTCAGGGTTACCTCCTAGCTGTTATGTTTGTGTTGTTTTTTAGTGTCTTTTGTTTGAGTATCACTATTTTATTTTTAGAATTTAATCAATTATCAAAATAATTATATTCATGTTCATGTGTGAGTTGAAATTATTCAAATATTAAATGTAGGGTATTTAATTAATATGATTAGTTAGATATCTATGTTTAATTATTTAAAGAGGTTAAAATGTAATTTTAGAATATTACTTTTAAATTGAGTATTTAATTTCAACTTTGAATTACTGAATGTATATTGAATTTTTAATTCAATTTTAAATGGATAATTTTTTTTGATTTTGTGAATATATTTAATATATTTAAATAAAGGAATAATCATGTTTTTTTGGGAGGTTGTTTTTCTTCCTTTTTCTGAAAAATCAATTTAGATAAAATTTTAAATTAAAAAGCATTTTATTTTTATTTAGGAATTTGTTTTCTCTCAAAAATGGAAAAAAGAAGGAAAGTGGGTGCTTTCTTTGTTTTATTGTAAACTTAGGGTTTGAGGATTTATGAAGCCATTATCTATCATTTTAGAGGGAGATAGGTTTTGGATACAAGATTGGAGACTCTACAAATTTTTTTGTCATTGTGTTTAGAAAGTGTTTTCTTGAGGTTTTGGATTGCTTTGGGAAAGAGCTCGTTGTAGGAGGCCTTGTTTTTGAATTCAGCTAGAGAGATCGAATTTGAAATAGATCAAGACTCTCAGCTTCAGATTCTTTGGGCAATAATGTCAATGGTTTAGGTAGGGTTTGAATACCTCTTGTTTCACTTTTATTTCCAAAAAAAATTGTGTTTTCGTGTTTGAACAAACAAGAAAATCATGCATAATGATTAGTTAAGTTCATGATTTATGTTTGTGCATTAGGGTTTTGATTATTGTTTCCAATATTTTTAGAAAGAAAATGAACTAGGTATCATTGTTAGGAAACTAAACCCTAGAGAACACCTGAAATCAAACGGTATCGGATCAAGTGTTGGAAGTATTGGAAACTTATGATCTTTTAATTTTTGTATTAATGTGAGCACGATTCATATGAAAAATTACGTTCCAGATGAAAATTACCTCTTCACCTCACCCTTCAAGAAAACAAGAGAAATATACATGTACAGTGATATAAGGTGTTTATAAAAAATCTTCTTCTCTTTCCTTATAATCTCTTTAGAAATTAAATTAAAATTTTTGGGATGCTTGCTCTTTTCTGAGAAAAAAAAATACACTATTTTAAAATATTAAACCATTCAAAAAAAATATTATATGTATATATTAATAATATATTTTCTCTTAGTAAAATTTTTTAAAAATCAAATAAAACCAAAGAAAAGAGAAAAAATATAATTTAAAAAGGAAATTTAAAAATAAAAATTAAATGAAAAATTTTGTTTATGGGGGGCGGTGGGGACCACCCACCCCCCACGCGCTGCCAAGGTAGCACGACTGCCAAGGCAGACCTGCTGCCACGCCCAGTTTTGAGATGGGGGCGGGGTCCACAACCCCCCTCCCCAATATCTTTTTTATTTGTTTAAAATTAAAAAAATAATAATTTAGATTTTTATTTATTAATTTTTGGTTTTTTTAATTAATTATAATTATAATTTATATTTATATTTAATTTAATTTATTAAATTTTGTTAATTAGGTCTGTTTTAATTTTTATTTTTTTTATTGTTTTAAAATTTGTAAATTGTATTATATGGATTTATTAAAACTTGTTATTTAATTCGATCTAAATTTGAATAATAATATTTTGTTAATATTAATTATTAACACTTAATAATTAATTTATTGGTGTTAATAGTTGATAGTTAATAATAGTGCTAATTATCTTGACTTTCTTTTGGAATTAATTTTAAATAGGATGTTCTTATTCTAGTGGTTAATAGTTTTGGAATATTTTAATTGTGGAATATTTAATTGGAAATGTAGTGTCCATAGGATAGTTATTATCGAATTCTAATTATGGACATACTCTAGAGAATAGATTCTCGCATTCATTATTGAATTAAATTTTGAACTACTCATGTTAGTTACATTTGCGTCAGGATATTATTATGAACTTTTTGTTTGTTGTGAGTGTTATCTGCATGTTTATGAACTCATTTTCATTCAGTTTTGGGTTCAGGTTTTAGTTTTTCCTTAGAAAATTCCAGAGGCTTTGGGATGTGTATTTTGTGTTGCGTCCTGATTATGGTTTTGATTTGATCCTTTGAAACCCAACCCTTAACATGGTTCAGTTGTTGTGTTTTGTGTACTATGAGTTGTGCTTATATGTGATCGTTCATGATGTTGAGAGGAACTGGGATTTGGGAATTTATGTTTTGTACCACTTTTGGATCAGTTTGTGTGATCAGTGAGCCTGGGGTAGGTTATCTAGGTGTGTAGTAGGTGGTGGCTTGCAATAATCTGTTGGGCCCACAATTGGTTGCCAGGATCAGTTATTGCAAGTTTCTTAATCTAGTGATAACATTAAACACATTGAGAGACTTAAAATGAATTAATAAGATAAAGGCCTCCCACATGCTTGAGCACTTGTACAGGCTAAGATGGAGTGTGAGAAGATTATTTCCACCTTCCAAGGTGCGGGTCTGGCATAGTTAATGAATTCGTCTGTAAGAGAAGTCATTGATACCGTATATGGTCACTTAATTTCTGGGGTCTTGAGAGACTACTAGCACTAGACTTAAGGGTTAGACGTATATGATGAAACCTTCCTATACACAGTCTAGGTTTCTTATGTGTGTCAGTTGCCTCTGGTTTAGTGATTCATACATCATACTTTAAGTTACTGAGATTTCAAGATTCCCTTGCTTAAATAATCCTTTATCTTTGGTTGATATTCGAGTGGGGTCTTCTTTTTATCTCCTTAGCACGGTGGGGTGGACTGTTATAGTTCCACACAGATGGCTGGTAGTGATTTATTACCATTTGAGATTCTACGTTCGTGTGCTAGTGCTGGATATACCTTGGTTCTATGGTACTTATCTTACTCTGATGGAGGTTTTGATCTTATCATTTATTTATCGTATCGCAAGTGATACTTGATTTTGGATAAATGTAATCTTATTGTATTAAATAATTAATACATTTCTTGTGACATGTGTTGAGGATGTAGGTTTTATGTATACCTGAGGGTATGAGTTGTAATCTTGTAACTATATCTTTAATGTAGTTTTGTTATCTACTTTTATCGATGAGTAAACTTTTGTTGTGGTTATCTCATTGAGTTTAGTCTTACGTAATTCTACCTCATGGTACCCTTGAGTTTTTTACTCTATGCTTGTATGTGTTCATGTTAGTAAATAGTAATTTCTTTCACTTTGTTGTATGTTCTTGTTTGTAAACTTAAAAAAAAAATACTCTGCAAACATAGTATCATGTTTAGGTTAAATCCTCTTGGATTCACTGGTGGGGCATTACAACAATCATATCATCTTCTAAGGTAGGAATTATGAGTTAACCCACACCTATCCATTTCATGTCTGATGATCTCACATACAATCTTCCTATGGGTAAACTATGGATACATGCCATATAAGACATATCATCTACTCTTTATCACACAATAAAAAACTCAATATATGTTTTGAAGAAGAAATAGTTGTGTTCAAGAAGAAGTAAGATCTATATCTCCCCTCAATAATACAATTCTATCTAGAAAACCATACCCTATTAATAATTATTTTTTAGAGTAAATTTGTTGTGCATTATACTTTACACCATTCTCTAATATTGAATACAAAGTTCCCAAATTCAACTCTAAATCCTTGAAGTATCCTTGTGTTTTATTTCTCTAATCTACTTCTTTAATGAAAACCAATAAAAATTTTAAATAGTTGTGTTCACAATGAAGTAGGATCTATATATCCCCTTAATAATATGATTCCATCTACAACATCATCTCTTATTAATAATTCTCTCTTAGAGAATTGTAGTCCATTATACTTTGCCCTTCTCTAATAGAGAATACAAAGTTCCCAAAATTAGCTCTAAACCCTTGAAGGAGTCTTGTGTTTTATTTATCTAATCTACTTATTCTTCAAGCACATGTCTTGATGATGATTAAGTCTATTTAGGTCTCTCCCACCATAAATCAATTAAATATATGAGAAAACCTTCTCTTTAGAGATATTAGCACCCAATAAGGATTAATATTCTTACAAAAGAATTGGTTCTTCTTCTAGAAATGATTGTACATTTGGTCTTTAAACGTATTATGGATTTTTTTTCAAAATATTTCTAAACATTGCTATAATGTACTAGGATGTATGGAACAAATAATTGAGGTTCTTCATTACTCTTTTCTAAACAAGGTTTAGGTTTCCAGTCTTTTTCTACCTACATTGCCTCATTTATTGCCTAGTGCCTCTCTATCTTCTTCCTATGACAAGTCAAACTTTTTTTCATGAGAGAATGATCTCTTCCCAATATTTACCTTCCATATAAATAAGATACTATTACTAATTTTACTTATTAAATCTATTATCTTACTCTTCCTCGTCCAAAAAGTTTTTTAATTTTTAAACACAATCAAACACATATTTCATTTTATGTGTATCAGTTTGTGCATGGCAATTTCAGTAATGAATTTCAAGCCATGAAAATTAAAAATCAACAACTTATTAAATTTGATATCATTCAAACATGACAAGTGACAATCAATCACACCTTTTTTTAGCCCTTTTAAGTAACATTTGTTTCTCTTATGTTTGACCACCCTATGTGAGAGTCTTAGTTCTATATAGAGACTCATTTTAACTCATGGTGGTCCAATCCCATAGGAAACCATTATTTTTATATAATAAGAAAGATAATAATCTTGTTTGGTTGTCCTTTCCTATACACTAGTGGGTGTCATGGACAAAATATTTTGACGTGTGAATTCATCTTTGAAGATCTCATTTCTCATGTGGAGGTATGTATCTAAGATAAGGATCACCCCCTCTCATTTCATTTTTGATAGACATGTATCCCTAATAAGGATCCCTTTACACTTTTTGCAAAATATTTTCTTTTAGAATGATCTATTCTTTTCTTGAAGATTTGCATCCTCGATAAGAATTTGCATTCTAGCTTGAAACACGTCTATTTTTTTTTTTTTAAATCTCCTTAGTGTTGAAGGTGTTTATCCTTTATATAAATCTATATATTACTTAAGATATCATAAATGAAAAATGTTGACATCTTAAGGGGAGTGTACGAGACCACATTTTAATTTATTGTGTTCATTGATGTACCCCATGACAGGTAATATTGTATTTCATAATTCCCTCTCATGCATGTGCATTGCCTATTATGTTTTCCTATATTCTTTTAGAAAACACACTCTTTTACCTCTTTTATTATGTGAACAAGAACTCTCCTGACCTATGCATCATGTAGTATAGCATGCCTTACTAGTTTTGATCATTGTTTCTTCTGTCTTACATGTTAGTCTTCTAACATACCACGATTTGTTAGCACGGTAATTGTTTTACACTTTATTAGGTTTCGATTCTACAGTATAGTGTGTGTGGGGTAGTGAAATGGTACCCACTAATCTAAACTAGGAATCAAGCCCATTCATATCAACCACATTGAAGAAAAATTCAATATGTTAAATTTCAGAATGATTAGAGAGATTCGAGCATAATGGTTAAATTATCATTTTATTTTTCTTATGATTGATTTATTGTTAGATCGGAGAACTAGGTCAAATAACATAAGTTTAACAATAATCAACATAAATAATAACCTATAGGTTAGATATGAAAACTAGGAGTACAACGATCTAGAAAATAAAATATAAAATGGCTATATCATCAAAATTTGGGACTAAAATTGTGAGAGTTTGTGGCTATGCAACATAATCCTAGAGGTGTTTAATGTAAATATTTAAAATAGATTTCAACTTAGGATATTGCACTGATAATCTCCCTCAAATTGTGTGTAGAAATGTGTTGGACTATGTGGAAAACCAACAATGTCATGTATTTTTTGTACCTTCAAAGTTTGAATTTCTTGGTCTTCTCTTTATAGATTTAAAATCATTATCTTGCAAATATAAATTCCTATACATAAGAAGAGAGAAAATGGTGTTCGTATGTAGAGGGACTTCCCTAAGTTAAGGCCCTAGAGGATTAACCTTCAATACAATAATTATGATTACAAAGAAAGGTTATCTAAAGTACAATGCAAAACTAAAAAGATTATATGTCAAGATTGATAATGTTGATGAATGCATTGCTCATTTAATATGAACCTCATGTGTATTTGCAACATAATACCACAAAACAAGATCACTTATGAAAGATCCTTTACATGAATATTGTTGTAACTTATTACTATAAAATGTGTAGATATGAAGAATTCACTCATAATGCTTTCTCTAGGATAACTCTTGATGATGTAGGATGTGAAATGAACTAGAAATGATGCTTTTATAGGGTTCCCTATGTATCTAATAAATTAGGCTGATATCGAATGAACATATGAAAATATCGATCAAATAACAACTAGCAGGAATCAGCAAAAGCATATCAAATTTGGGCCAAATTTTTTGGGACTATTAAGGCTAGTGCAAAAGTCCAGCGAAATTGGGTTGGTATAGTGGAAAATGAAGCATGCACATATTAGAGAAAGATTTGATCTCAACACTACCATATGTCTACAATTTGACTTCTACCTACTATGTGTGCATTAATGAGTAATTTATGTTGTAACTTTTATTTTAGGTATGAATTGATAAGATATATTGTTATTACTTCAAATATCATAAATATAAAGTAAATGAAAATCTAAATTTCTAACCTTTTTCAAATAAAAAGTGACATTCAAATACCTCTCCATCTTCGACACCTCCTTGATAAACAAATCCAATCATTTATACACAAACAGGAGTTCTATTAAAAATCTAAAGATTTATTTACCTAAAATCTTCAAAACTAAGCTTAAAAGAAAACAGTCAAAATGATAAACAAAACACAAATGTTCAAAATGAGAGGTATGCTTTCTTACATGTACAAAAAGAAAATGAGACGACCTACCAGCAGTTTTATTCTTTTTGTCACTGTTTTTATCCACGTCGAACCTCCTGGTCTAGTTCGTCCTCTCCTTAGATTTAAATCTTGCTCGCTGCTTGTCTCTAAACAATTCCCTGTAATATTTGAATTGGGTTCTGCTAAAACATTTCAATATTCTCCATGCTGTTACAGATAACCTCTTGATATCCATAATTCTAGCGTATTTATAGATTTCATACATGATTCTAGAAGAATCTGGAATGGTTAATAAAAGAATTCAAAAGAAAAAATAAATTAAAAGAAGAAGATTACATATGTTGGAATGTTCCACAGACTGTAATGTTCTGGATACATTCACCAAATAAACATTTCTTCAATACTGAAATCTTCTGAATACATGGCATAACTAAACGTTATTTTCAACACTTTCGCCCATGTGACCAGAAGCTTGGCCAGTCTGGGACCGCCATATATTTAAGTGAAATGAGCTGTAAAAACCGGAGTGTTTTTAAAAAAAAGCTTAAATGAAAGTTGAAAACGACCTCGAGCATATCAGTGTGAGAGAAATTAACACTTGGCTTGTAGAGAAATGTTCATTAAAGTCTTCCTGAACGTTGGTCAAAATCATCCTATACTCTTGTCTATTCAAAAAATTAAAAAATGAAGATACCATGGCGATATTTAGGATATTGTGATTTGAAAGTTTGCTATATGATCTTTCGTCTCATCGACAAAAGAATTATAGAATAGAGATAGTCTCAAAGATTCTTAGTTTGACTCGTCGTCCAAAACTCTTCATCGACAAGGCATTACATACAACCTCCTAGAAAAATACGATGTACAAATGGCGAAGCATAACATACAAATTATAATAGATAAACGGGAAAAAGAATGACGAAATTTCAAATTCTCCAATATATTAGTATTATATTTTATTACTAGTCAAGAAGTACATACTTTGAGCTCATACTATATTTTATATTGGTATTATGGTTTCTTTAGATCATACTTTGAGCTCTGTATATATTCATTCATTCTATGTTTTGCCTTAAAAAAATCATTTCTTAAATAAATAAGAGTTACATTGCCATATATATAAAATAATATTACATATTCAGGAAAAGAATGGCAAGTAGAGTCCATTCAACATCAATCTTTGGATAGTAGACATTAAAAAAACAAGATGTTAGATGGTAGTGGCAATGGGAGGAGGTGGATTCCAACCATTCAGTTTTCTCTATAAATTAATGAAATTCGAAGTATCCAAGGAAAGGTCTGAATCCTCCTGATATTTTCCTTTATAATTATCTAATTTTTTATAGACTAGTAAAATTGTATGGACTAGTAGAAATTTGATAGAATTAATGATTTTCTTTTAAAAAAATCTTCTTTTAAAAGATGGAATTGCTATAGACTAACATATTATCTTTGCTACTCCCTAGATTCGATGAATTCTTCCTTCAGCACATTTACCGTGAAGGCAATGTGGTAGCAGACATGCTGGCAACCTTGGGTTTTGCGGTGGATAACTTGAGATGTTGGAGAAACTTAAACTCCCTTCCAAAGCACGTTATTCGGCTTGTGGATAAAGAAAGCAAATTTAATAATGTCTGACAAGGCTGATGTTGATTGGTCGAATAAGTCGGTGGGCAATTTCACGAGGCGCCGCATCATTTCAAATTTTATAAGAGACACGGGGTGTGTCAATATTAATTATTGTCAACTTGAAAGACAGGACATCAAAGCCATTTTTAGAAAGTGTACAAGCTTTTTCAAATTAATAGAAGATGTGGAGCTTAACACGCGCAAGGGAGAGAATGAAATGACTGATGGGATTAATTACAACATCAAGCCTTTATGGCATTTAAGGAGAAATCATTTCTCGATATGAAAAGCTTATTCGCTCATATCGGCAAACCATGTGAATAGTACGGGCCTTCTCTGTGAGCAGGCGAATATTTTTACCACCTGGTTTTGTGGCTGGAGACAAAAGTGCTACATTTGTTGGGTTTTTCGCTCCGCTCTGGTTAGGGTTGTGCTGAAAAAATCAAGGGAAGGTGGGATGTCGGTTAAGACTAAGGAGGAAGACTTGCCTGAATACAGCTTGGAGATGGGTGGAGACATGGTGTGGGTGGAATGCGCTAGGATCAAGGATGACTTAATAAAAAATCCATGCGTTCTTAACGACCTCAAGGAGGGCGATTTCTTCCCTTTCATGAAGGCTATGGGCGGCAGTGATGAACTTGTCTCGCTGCAGCTGGTGAAAACTTGGGATGAGCGTAAAGTAACTGTCAATGGAATAACATTTGAGATTAATGAGGAGGTGATCGCGCAAGCCATGAGTCTCTCCACAAAGGGGAAAAAATTGAAGAAGATCACCAAAAGCCGTGATGACACCCATATGAAACGGTTCTTTAAAAAAGCAGAGATTCTTGAATGCTTTAGGGGAGGATTCAATAGATTATCGTTGCCCGACCCATGGGATGATATGTGCCTCATCTTGATGAAATACATCACTCTAGAAGGTCGCTTTGGCACCTGTTACAACTACCATTTCCCTCTCCTCATCCATTTCAGGTACAATGATTCCATATCCTTTTCGTTTTTCCTACTCCATTCTATGGAAGTGTCTATTCTAGATATTAGAGAAAAAATGAAAACTAGGCAGAATTATTGTATCCTCCATTAGGGCTTAATGCTTTGCCTTTACAATTTCCACTTAGCCCTCTGCCCACCTAGGACTATTTGTTTACTTATCCCCACACAGCACTCTGCGAACCCTAATGAGCTTCAAGTCACGCTCTCCAACCCCACAAATTCCTCCAAAACCCCGGTCTCCAAGAAAAATAAACAGAGCTCTGTTGACGGTGACTAGATCACCATTGATTCTGAAGGAGAGGAGGAGGAGAACAAGAACAGACAGAGATCTAATAGACTAGCCACTAAAACCAGATACAACCAAAAAGCGGTGAGAAAGAGGTGTACTTAAGAGGAAGAAGAGGAAGAAGATTCGGCAGACGAAGAAGATATCAAGAAGGCTTCTAGGGGGAATTCTAAAATGGGAAAGAAAATTAAGGTCGAGGAGAAGACCAAGGAAAAAAAGAAGCAAAGCCCTATTGTGGAAGGATCTGTGAATAGCCATGACTCTCATGTCTCGGCCAGTTTCGGTCTCCCTACTTACGACCTATCCAACAGAAAAATCTTTGAGGAGAAGAAAGAGGATTCCCCACTCCTAACCCCACAGTCCCCTAGCCCACAGGTGGTTATAAACATTACCCCAGAGGAACCAAAAAAAATAGAGGTTAAACTGCCTGCTGCTGTGAGTGACACCCCCTTTGGCAATGCTGGTCCTCAGAAGTTGCTGTCTATCCCCAAGGTGGAGATAAAGGAAATAAGAGCGTAAATCAATAATCTCAGGGAAAGTTTCAACAGGATTGCAGATTTCGCGGTGAAGGTAATGCACGTGGCTGCCACCACTCAACAACTCCTTCACATGGAGAAATTGAACTCAGGAGGTGAATGTAAGGAGGAAAAATTGTACTAATTCCTTTTGGACGATTGGTTGAAGCTCATGTTAAAAGATGGGGAAGGTAACCCCAATTAGCCCCCTCCTTTTCGTTTATGATGAAACTTTTTGACTGGACTCTCTAGTTGGGCGTGGTTGGCCTTTTTGATCTCTGTGTTAATTCTAGTTTATGCTATCTGGTGTTTTTTTCTGTTAATGTTAATTACTACCACAGGCTGGTTACCAACCTCATGGTGAGGTTGGGGCCTGTGAAGACTATCAGACTAGTTTTTACTGTTATTTTCTGCTTTCTGTTGTTCGTTACTGTTAATATTAACTTTACTGTTAATCACTACCACAGGCTGGTTACCAACCTCATGGTGAGGTTGGGGTCTGTTAGGACTTCTAGACTGGTTACCAACTCTGTGTTGGACCTGGGGCCTGTTGATTTTCTTTCTTGGTTTTTGGTTTTCAAAATTGGCATAGGCTGAGGGTCTGCTATGGGTGGTTTGCTGGTTTTTGGCACTCCTTGTGCTGGTTTTCTATTCAGCTCAGCCCCCAGTTTTGGCTGCTCTTTTTAATCAAAAACATATTATCTTAATTTCATTTCTTTTCACATCTATATGTAAAAGGAATACTTCTTACAAAAAGTTTTTAAAAAAAACCACTAATTGTCAAAGCATCTTAAGATTATAATGCTTCTATATCTCTTACAAGTATCGTAATAGTATTATTTAGTAATAATAAATCAAATGTATTTCATTGGTATTATTTTTAACAATTTTAAAATCAAATGTACATCTAGATCCCTATTATAATTGAGCAAATAGCAAAGTCTTTGAGCCTTCGACCTGCCTTTAAATGATTTTTCTACCTTAGACTAGATCTACCAATTTTTATATAGGTCAAAATGTGAATCATTTTCATAACAATCCAAATCTAAATTTTAATAGCTTCCCCAAACCAAATTTATCTACTTAGGCTTCATAACCAGTTCTAATTTCACCATATTAAACTAAAATACAATAAATGGGGCTAACACCTTAAAAACCTCAATAAGTATTCATATTTGATCTATTATTTTTCTATGGAAATAAACATTATAATAGTAGCATCATACTTAGTTTGTAAAAATGCTTAGTGTCAAATTTAATATCACATAATTTATGATGGGTTGGTTTTAATTCCAATGTAATTTTTTGGTAATATTCATTACAATTAGCATAACATTAGGTTACAATAATTCTCCAATTTATTATTATCTTGATGGTAATGATAATATAATTTCATCATTGACATGACCGTTGACTCAACATTAGGTCATTATTGTTAAATAAGATTTCTATGAGCCATCATTTTTCTAATTCTAGCTAATGTTAGTTTTGGAATCGATTGATGACATAAATGAATGAGTAATTATTATATATTAATCTTGAAATCAAACATTAATATAAATGGCGAAATTGTTTTGAAATAATATTGTTTTAGAAATTACAATTAGTATTTTCATAGAATTCAATTTTATTTAATTGTTAAATATTAAATTTATAGAGTAAAATAAAACCCATATATAAAAGCATACATAATATTAGCAATTTAAAATTAAAAAATACACTTAATTATGTATGTATATCTTTTTATATTACAAGGGTGTCTCTGTGACCCAACATGTCCCAAGTAGTTCCACCTCTTAAACCCGAGAGGAAGGGTCAAACTTGAGACCTATTGGTAGCAAATCCACAACCCAAGCCAACTTTGCTACCCATACAGGCTAAAAATACATTGAATTATTAAAATATGTAATCAATATATTATTCGAGATTCTTAAAATTACTTAATGAAGAAAAAAAAAAAAAAAAAATTTATATGGAATGTTATGATCAATAAAAATAATTAAAGCATCATCATTCTAGTATTTAATGCTAAAAATAAGTTGAATATTTACTTCTATTAATTAAAATTTAAAACACTTATTTAATTATTACATTTTATTATTTATTTATTATTTGATAAGTTAATGTGATTATATGAGGCCACATTTATATATTGATACAAAAATTATTTTACATTAATAGATTGGAAAGTATAAATTTCTTTTCCACTAAAGAGCCAAAGCTACAAAATTGACTCGTGTACGAAGTGTTGGCATAATACATTCCTATTATAGTTATGTAACTCTATCATTGTATAAATCCTCCTCTACTTTTTGAGTAATATTAATCAAGTTAATGTTTTACATTTCCTCCTTGCGCTCTCATTTGGTATCAGAGAAGTGATGTTGAAGAATGTGTGAAGAGTTGTTTTATGCGATGAAAGGATCTAAGAGGTTCTTTAGAGTGAGTACAAGTGATGGAAGAACTTTAGAAGTGGCTACGTGTATGAGAATATTCGTTACATATTACATAAAGTGACTATGGCATTATTATATATTTTAGAACTTAAAATAAGGTTATAAAAGTAAGCTTTAGGTCGGCTTTGCTATTGTCTTAAGTGTTTCGAATAACATAACACTTAACACATATTGCTAAGGTTGTGTCAAACACATGAGCTAAAAACTAAAGATAATTTAATAGATTAAGGACTGATTTGACATGCCATTAAACTTGACATGTAAAGCAACATCAAAGATATTTTTTCATAGTGTATGATGTTAATTTCAAAAGTTTTTGGTCTCATTTGAAACTCTAGCTTGAAGGAGTTAGGTACTAAATTGTGAGTTTATTTGGAATATTGGTTACAAACTAAACAATTGCAGATTGTTTCTAAAAGGTTGAGAAGACAGTTTCGAAAGTATTCTGGAATATTTTCTTGGAAAGGTAATGGGATTTTATTAAAGTTTCAACCGGTCAAGTGTTCTTTTACTTATGTCTCTAGTAATAACTTTGTTTAGTTTGTTATGGTTATGATTTTGTCTCTGGTAGAATGTTTATAAAATTTTTTATCTACTTTTGTTAAATTTCTCCATTCAAGTTATTGCTATATAGTTAAAAGATTATTAAATCATTACTTATGATATGTGAATATAAACCTTTTTTATTTGAGTTTAAACCATATTTGTATTTGTGTTAAAGTTATTTTTGTTTAATATTTTCAAAACATAGTTATAGTTGTGTCCATGAAGCAATAACACGATTCTTTCCATCATATAATGACTATTTTTGTTACTCTTAAAATTTGTTAAGAGTTATTTCTTTTACTTTAATTACTTCCGTATTAAAGTTAAGTTTGAGTTTTCTACAAATATAAATTTTACTATTCATTGGTTTTTTGTAACCTTAGAAGAGGAATTTTCTTTGTGGGTTTTCACTTGTGTGAAGGTCACTAAAAGAAATGTTAACCATATGTGGTTGGAGTCTTCTATTGTTGAAGTTTTACTTTAAACAAATTGTTTTAATTTGAGCATATGGTATTGAATCATAGTTTGTAACCATAGTCAAGGTTTAAAGTTCTTGTATCATAACAAGCTTATATGTTTGTTTTAAAAAAAACAAAAGTGGACAGGTCACTGAATATATTTATTAATAATACCTGATTTGAAGACTCATCTGGGAAAGAATCACTGAAGAAAACCCAGAATCCTAGTCAATTACATTTATAATAGCTAAAAAAGAAATACTATATGAATATATCAAATTACAAATCTAAACTTAATAACCACTAAGAAGGATAATTGAAATTTTGAAAAATTTCCGTCACGACTGATATCTACATATTTCCAAAAAATGCCATTTATCCAAACAAATTCCATCAAAACTTATAATATATTTAGCATGTTTCAAGAAACCATATCTAACCAAAATTGAATCCCAAAAAAGATTCACCCTCAGGCTCTTACCTTAATTCATCCATATCTAAAAAATTATGTATGCAATTGCACAAAATTATGCCTCTTAAACTCCTAGTCATTTTCCCATCCAAGAGGGGGAGCGATGGGTATGTCATAGATCCAACCATCCTTTTCTTCTATCAATGATTTATATAAAACTCCTTGTAGCAAAAAGCCCTCTTTTGGAGAAGGACCCACAAATGGCAGTATATTTAAATCCAAAACATTGTTGGGCACCAGCAACACCTATGTTTTGTTATCTTGATTTTTCGCCTGAATGAGTGTTCTCAAAGAAATATTAGGAGAACCCTCTATGTCTAACAATGCATAAACCATTTGCTTGACGTTTTTGGCTAGCTCCTTGCCCAAATCCTTGTCAACAGCCTGCAAAATAGTTTTAACATATCTAAAACTCTATTTTTCTAGCCCCTTTTTAATGTTCTCATAAACCATTAAACATTCATGCTTGACCATCAGTTTCTTACGGGTAAACAATCCACCCACCAAAGTACATCCATACCACAAATTATACTTCTGAATGGAAAGCTTAAGATGATTATCACTTAGAAACTGTGGTTGTACCACTTTATTTGCAATGAGAACCAGTAAATGCATTGATTAAAGAAGGTCCATTGAGTTGGATAAAAAGACTGACAGTAATTGAGAAGGGAATGTGACTTTCTTTGAACATGGCATTAAGATGTGCTAACCCATTACACATAAAAATGGCTCTTTGAATGACTGGTGAATGAAAAATAAAAACATAATCGAATTGAAGATAATCAACCATAGTTGTCAGATGCTCCTCTGTTTCGCCTGACAATAGGAAAATTTGGTAGTTTCATGGTAAAATATCCTCATGAATTAGTCCACAAGATTTGCACCTTATGTACACACCTGAAGAAAACACAATGGATTAGCACCCTTTTTGCAATACACTTCCATAGGCCTTAAAACAATGCTCAATTACTATGGATAAATGAAACTTATGTCACTTCTTGTATATGATAAAAATGATGACAAAGTACTTTGAAAAACTCATACATTTGTATGCGCAAGACGTTGTCTTTTCACATTCTGTGGGTTTTTCACACACTTATTCGCATACTTACCCACTTGCCAATATTTAATCACACATACAACTACCATTGTGCTTTCTCCGCGTGGCTTGAAGTCACATGGGTTTCATGTAGATTATGTGCTATATTAACTAACTCTTGCGCCATGCGATTATACCCATTTGAATTTTCTCTGCCCGTGTTTATGCAGTTTGGGAGTAATGATGTAGATTTGAATCGGCATGTGGGTTGTTATAAATTAACCTTACCCAGAATAGGTACACCGCCAATCTCAGCCAAGATCACAACAATTTGGTATGTGTGTCTTTGAATGGACATATTTAATGCAGAGTGAACATATTTCTTAAGCTCAAAAATTGTAAACCCCAGAATATCCCATGTTCGAGATCAAACTAGTGATATGTTTCTCCCCTCTTAGACTACATGTCACTTTCAATGATTTTCTTCATTGCACAATTAATCACAATGAATTCCCATAGATTATTTTCCTCTTGATTCAATCTTTAGCAACCCAAATTTGCTAAATAATCTTCCAAACCATTCCCCTCTCACAATGTGTGGGAGATGCATGTCAATTAATATGTTTCAAGAAGCTTCCAAATTTGTTGTTAGATATATTTTAATTTCCAATTATTCAATTCACGTTTGATGCATGCATTAATTATAATCATTGAATCACCTTCTACATGGATATTTTGGAAGCCACATTTTCTAGCTAAGACTAAACTATCAAATAAGGCGTATGCTTCTCCAATATTATTTGTTCGTGGAGGAAGAGAAGATATTTTGAAAGCCAAAAATTCTCCTTGATGATTCCTAATGTAGACATCAGTCCCTGAATGACCCGAATTGCCTCTTGAAGATCCATCAAATTTGAGTTCTACAAGCCCAGATTGAGGCGAAATCCAATGTACATCCTCCCTACACTTTTGCTGGTTTACTTGAGCTTCATTGCCCCAGCCAATTGGCACATGAATATGTTTCCAATCTCGGATGATAGAGATGTCCCATGTAGATAGAATTGGATTGCATTTTTTGCAATTATGACTAGCGTTTACCACCTGTGCTATATATTTTTCAATAGTCATAAGTAAAAATTTTATTGAAGAGGATTTATGACAAAAAAATTCTCTTGTTTTGTTCCCACCATAATTCTCAGACAACTAGAGTCGGAATACATTTCCATAGACTAGAAAAGAGATCTTTTGGATAAAGTTTTGGCCATCCTTGAAATAGATCCCATAAGGTGTTCAGAAGTGGAGAGGAATATTTAAATTTCCCAAGTGCAAACATCAAGCATTGATGCGCAAATTGACATTTAAGGAATAAGTGATACACATCTTCCAGCTCATTGTCACATAATACGCATTTGAATGGTTGGTAAATCTAGATCTTAGTTAATCGATCACTTGTGAGAGCCCTTTTTTTTAGATCAATCCAAGCAAAGAACTCTTCCTTAGGAAGAGTTACTTGGTTCCATCAAAAAGAGAAGGTACGACCAGGAACTTTGTTAGACTCCTTCTGTTGTAAAATCCTATATCCATCTCTGATATTATATGAACCTTCCTTACCAGGAGCCCACAGGATCTTGTCCCTCTTTTCAGATAGAAAAACTACTTTTGATTGAAGAAAATTTCCCATTTTTTCTCTATCTTGCTGTGAGATGGGAAACTTGCTCGAGTATTTCCATATTACTTTGTTTGAAAACATATAAATTGCAGATACATAATCCTCTAGATATTTTCCCCAATGTCTTTGTGTTATATCCACCATCTCCTCCATTGGTAATGATGGAATAATGGGAGGTGATCAATTCCAAGAATCTCTCCAAAAAATAACTTTGTTTACCAAATTTACCTCTTAGGAGATATAATTATTAACAAGGTCTCTAGATGCTATCATAAAAACCTATATAGCTGATCCTTTATGGGGGCCTTGGATGATGAATATTATTGAAGGACAAAGATTATCTAGATATTTCGGCTGCATAACTTGACACCACTTATTGTCTAATTTTGTATACATTTTCCATACTAATTTACCCCCAAATGCTTTATTTTAGTTTGCTAAATCATGAATGCCAGCTCCACCCAGGGATTTTACCCATGTCATATCTTGTATTGAGACAAGAGGTATTTTCTTTGCTCCATTGATATTCCTGGACCATGATAATTCTCGAAGGAGCTTTTGGATTGTCTGAATCACTGAAGAGGGAGCCTTTAAGATAGAAAGATAGTAATTAGGAATGACAACCAACACTATTTTAATAAGAAGAATCTTCCCTGCAAGTGATAACCATCTAGACTTCCAAGCCACTATTCTAGCTTTGATTCTCTCAATGATAGGTGTCCAGAAGTTACTTTTGTTGGCTCCAAAGAAGAAGGGGATGCCAAGATACACTAATGGTAGGACATCAACTGTAAATCCCAAAATGTTGGATATTCTTGCTGTAATGGTTTGGGTTATATGGAAAACTATATTTTTGACTTCTGGGCATTTATTTTCTAACCGAAGGCTTGAGTGTATAAATCTATGGCTTGTTTTATTTTTTGGGTTCTCAAAAATTTGATGATCTGAAGAGTAGAGTGTCATCTGCAAATAGAGAATGAGTGATTGCTAAATATGTGTTCCCAATTTTTGCACCTATCCACTAACCATGGAGATGTTTATTTTAAATGTGTCTACTGAATCCTTCAGCCATTAGTATGAACAATACCAGAGATAGAGGGTCTCCTTGTCTAATACCTTGAGTGGAAGGGGAAAATCCTACTGGCACTCCATTTATAAGCACTGAAAACCAAGCACTAGAAATGCAAGCACTGATCCATTTACACCACCATGTAGAAAAGCCTAGCTGTTTGAGTACTTTGAAGAGGAAATCCAAGCATACTCTATCATATGCTTACATAATATCAATCTTGATAACAAAATTGGAAGTCTTGTTTGTGTTGATTGTATGCAAGGCCTCATGAGAAACCAAAGCTCCCTCCATATTTTCTCTACCTGAAACAAAACCTTCTTTCTCTTGAGAGACTAGTTTCGGAATAAGATATTGCATTCTCAAATATATTGCCTTTGTAATAATCTTGTATATTGTATTACACAATAAGATGGGTCTAAAATTTGAATATGTTTTACGAGTCTTTACCTTAAAGATAATGGCAATGTTGGTTGTGTTAAAGTATTTTAGCATAGCTTCTCCTTTCCTTGATTCTTCAATAACCCCAAGTAGCTCCCATCCAATAAATTCTGAGCATGCTTGATAAAATAGTGTTGTGTATTTATCTGGACGAGGAGATTTATCCAAGGCAGGGAGAACACTAATTATTTTAGTTCTAGCAGTGTGAAGGGAGCCATTAGTTCCTTGTTATCAGAATCTGTAACAATTGCCAGGATAACTTGTATATTTTCTTGCACTTGTTGGTGTGTTAGTAGTGGATAATTTGTTATTATTGTAACAATATTTTCAAAAAAAATGAAATCCTTCATCTTGAATCTCCTGTGCATCTATTATTATAGTCTCATTATCTACTGAAGTAATGTCAAAAATCTGATTTGCTTCTCTTTTCTATTTTGCAGAGGCATGAAAGTATTGTGTATTATTATCCCCCTCTTTTAACCATAATTTGCAACATTTCTGCTACCAATATACCTCTTCTCTCCTGCAAAGTTCTTCCCATTCTAACTATAATTATTTCTGCTTCTCTCATATTTCATTATCGATCCCCAAAATAATTGTTCTCTCATAAATATCTGTCCATTGTTTCTGAACAATCTCTTTTTATACGAAAATGTTTTAGAAAACCAACTCATTCCACTTTTTGATGTGTTTTTTAACATGCTTCAATTTTTCTGCAAATTGGTGCATTTTAGTTCCTTCACATCTAGGAGAAGTAATCCACCATTGCTGCAGTAGGGTTAAAATTTAAGGATGTCGGAGTCACATTTTTTAAAATTTAAATGTCAGTTGATGCTTAAACCCCTAATTAGCCATTGGTAGCTGAATATGAAGAGCAATTGGGAAATGATCCGAGCCAGGTGTGGCCATGATTTCAAGATGAAAGGAATGGTTGGTTAATTTCCACTCTTGCGATATTAAGAATCTATCTAGTTTGACTGCAATGTGTGAGAAATTTGCTCATTTTTTAGTCCATGTGAAAAGTCCATTTTTAGATTTGATATTCATCAAATTATTGTCCTCGACAAAATTTGAGAAGTCTTCAATAGTTTTTACAGGAGGGAAAATGCTCCATTTTTTTAAAAGCTTTCAAAATAGCATTAAAATCACCACCCATAATGATGTGTTGATTGTTTTGGGCTTGACTTCTTTGTGTTATCTTTATCTATAACATGAGTTTGTGATGAGTTGTCGTGGGGCCATATACATTAATCAGAATGAAAGATAGATCAAACACCTTGATTTTAATGATTTGATAGTTGTCATTTTGATCTATAATGTGTCCTTGGACTATTTTAGGATCCCATAAAATAGAGATGCCACCAGAGGCTCCATTACCCTACTTGTGTGTGGAATGCCATTTAGACCATTTCCCTATTGTTTTATCAAACATTTCTTCTGATATCTTAGTTTCCTGGATTAGAATAATACCAACTTTCATAAAATCCATCTCATGCCCGATTCTAGATCTTTTTTCAGAGGCATTCATACCTCTTACATTTGATGAGGCTATCTTCATTGCTAACAAGGAGATCCCTTTGATCTCCTTGTCATTCTTTTTATTGGTATGAATTTATCATCTAATGTAGACTGAATACTTGCTGCAATTTTTTTTGTAGTCTATAGACTCTTAGGTTTCCTTCCCCTCTTTCTGGGCATAGCTTTATCCTCCACTTTTTGGCATGGTGATTGATCAATAAATAAAATGAGGTTATTATTATAGCCACTTAATGGTAAGAAAAGTTATAAATTCTGCAGATCTAAACATTTATGATGATCATTGTCCTCTATGTCACTGAGAACATCCCCGCTTGCAATGTCAGATTGGGATGAAATAAGGAGTTGCTCAATTATCTCTACCGTAGTATGTTGTTCCCCAAATGGGTCATGTATAAATTCATTACTCTCCTAATAATTTTGCACCAAGTGGTGTTCATGTTAGGACATATCCTGAGGCATTGTGAAATTTTCTTGTTGATCTTGGGAATATTGTATGCTCTTTTTTCTACTTTCCTCACTCTGGGAATTTAGGGTGCATTGATTACTATGTAATCCACTTTGGATGTCTTCAGTCATTTCTAAGGGCAGAAAAATGTTGAATTCTAAAATTTTCTCCCAAGAATCTGAATCCCTGTGCAAGTATAGAGCCTTATTTTTTCCCTCACTTGATAACCTATGGTTGTCATTAAATAAGGCTTCCTCTTCCATAACATTTTTGTGAATCATTTTAGAAGCCAATTAATTTATCATATTCCCTAAGAGATTCCTATCTTTGAATTCCATAACAACCCTATCATTGAAAACATTCGGAAAATCTAACATGTTGAGGATGGAATCATGAAACATCAATTGGTGAACATTATTGTTTATGTTTTGGTTGGAAGGCTCTGACTGTTTCCAGCAAATACCTTTTGTATTTCTTATCTTATTCTGGAGCATGGAGATAAAATGTAATGTGAAGAAGAAATATATAGAAGCTTCATATGAGTAAGGAAAAGTGTTGGATTGAACAGTACTTATTGTTGTTGATAAAGCTATTTTTTGTGGGACTATCTCTTCCGTAATCCCCTGATGCTCTTTCCAGATCCCACAACTCAGTGAATCAGAGAAATGGTCTTCACATACCATTAAATCTAAGACTGATGTCTTTTTGCATTGTGAAGTTAAATGACCAATTTTCTCCTGATATATTTTAACACACTGTGCACTCTACATGTTAATCCTCTTCTCCCAATTGCCCCATTTTGATTTAATCTAAATCTATTTTGGCACTTCCCTTGAAGAGTCAAGCAGAACTCAAACTCTAATATCATGGTGTGGAATATCAAATGGTATGAGATCATGTCTTATGAAGATACCAATTTGATTAACAATTATATCTATGATTTCTAGATCATTGTATTCCAAAGGAAACAATGGCAAGGCAACCCAGAATGCGTAGAAATTACAAGTAGTGTTCTCCAGTTTAAAATTTGGAGACCAAATCATTGTAAACAGACCCATGGCACTATAGAACCAAACATTATTTTTGTGAATAGCATCCCTCTTATCTACAGTCTTAAATATAGAAAATAAAAATCCCAAGTCACATCTCAATGTAGATATGTCTTTCAATCCTACCCATTGCTAAAAATCTCAATCTCTAATTACTAGAAATAACAAAGCACTGGCAGAAAACTTACCAATAAGAGCTGTGTGGCATAGTTAATCAACATGGTTTTGCAACATATGTTATGGGATAGTGATATTGATCGACTGTTGATCTATTCTTGGCAGTCATAAATAATCTTTTGAGTGATTATCTATATTTGTATGTTGTTTATTTTCGATAACTGAAACTAAAACCTGCATGTTAACACACGCCTACTATGGACTAGAGAATAACAAACTCCCCTAAGTTTTGCATGAAACTATAAGATCAAATAATAGAAAAACTAAACTGATTGTGATTTGAGAATAGCAATGGAATAGGAATTTTGAAATCATGCAAACACATGCATCAATATACATACTCCCCCTTGATGCTAAGAGGGGCAACAATTTTTTTCTTTGAGTGCCAAAAACTGATCTTTTGCAACTACCTTTGTAAAGATATCTGCTATTTTTTCCTTAGTGTTGATATACTTCAATTCAACCTCTTTCATCTGTACCAAATCTCTAATAAAATGTTGTTCTAAATCAAAATGCTTTGTCATACTGTGATGGACCAGATTTTTGGCCAATTTAATGGCACTAATTATTGGCAAGTTGACACTACAGGGTGTTGCCCCACTTTTAGTCTGCGTATCCTTAGACAAAAGTGGATGTTTAGTATGTAGTAGTGGTCTTGAAAGTGTTGTGAATTTATGGAGTCTAAGTCTAGCTTTCCCCTTAGGCTAGGAGGCCTTTATCAGATTTTCCCAATTTCACTTCTCCTTTGCGAGCCAGGGGGATTTGTATTTGAAGTCATGTTTAATTGGGTAGGTTTAAGATCCCAAATCCAATAAAGGTCACAATTTGGAGATTTCTAACATGTATCTTCTGTGATTTTTTAATTTGTATCTTGAATACTTCATATTGCTTCAATGGCGGAAAATTGGTTTCAGGCTTCTCCATTGGAGGAAAATCAGCAGCATGGTGCATTTTCCATAGATGACTATTCCATGATGTCTTAGCAGTCAGTATAGTTTTAAAGTGGATGATTTGGGCTTAGAAAGATTATTGCATTTGAAATACATCTCTATAGGCTGAAATGAAATGATTAAATGGAGAGAAATCTAAAATGTAATCTTGCTGGCAGAAAAGAAGAAAATGGCTTCTCCACTACTCCAATAGGTGGGTTTTGACCTGCGGGGTACGTTTTCTGCCAAACCATTAAAAAGAAGGATTTTTGAAGGGAAATCAATCTCATAAGTGACCCAACGCATGAAGAAAGTTTATGAAATCAACAAATATCATTTTAGCATCTCAATAAGCTAAAATTCTCCTTTGACGGATTTTTGAATAGAGAGCACTCCAAAAGCATTTCTCCGTCCAAAGGAGAAGTGGAAAAGTAATTTTCTGCTACTTCAAGAAAGTTACAGTTACGGTTACTAAAGTGAAAGGATGTTTCCTAATGGGCCGTGGGGGAAAAGTAATTAATTAAAATAAAGTTGTTTTACTTGATAACATACTTTTTCATTAATGCTCGTGTCTTTTCATTTGTGTGGCGCAGGAAGTCAGCCATTAAACAGTAAGAATTCAAAACTTATAAAATCAGCTGAAGGTTGCAAACATGAGGTACCATTTGTTTGAAAAAAAATTGAATTCAAAGCCTCTGATATTCATTATTCTTTGCCCCTACATTCCTGAGAGATATTCCTGATTCCTGAATCAAATCATTCAAAGCATGGCTTCCAAATTTATGGGATTCGACGGAATGAATAGCATCACCTCTGACTGGCATAAGATCATAGACACCTCTTTGAAGTTCTTTGATATGAAAAACTTCCAGAATAGATTGAAAGATGATCAAATACAACAGGTATCACTGAGAAGTTAAAGGAAAGTGGGTTAGTCGAGGCCGCTAGTTTTTTGGTCACAGTTCAAGCTCCTGAGCTAGTTAGAGAATGTATAGCCCAATAGAACTCAGATACAAAATAGTTTCTTTTTCCTAATAAAACGGTGCTACTCTCTATTGATTGAGAGTCTGTTCAGAATTCTCTCCATATCCCAGAGAAAGTTGAGTACTCAGAGATGACATACAGTTGAGCTACGACTGAATATATAGCAAAGAAGTTAGTATGGAAGAAGGAGATAATGAAGGCTTGGTTTCAAGAGCCTAAGAGTGCCAAGAGAAACCTGCCCAAAACATTGTATTATAAGAACCTGAAGCCCCAGATTGTGGGCATTCTGATATTTCTTCACAGAATCAGAGGTGAGAGTGACACACTTAATTTTTTCAAGCAACATTTCTTCCTGGTTCAAGTAATCTATTCCCAATATCACTTTATTGATTGGGCCCTTATGGTAAGTGATAACCTCTTAGATGCCCTAAATAGAGCTAAGCATTAGAATGAATTATATATGTCTTCAGTCCTTTTATATATTCTGGCTACATTCAAAATTTGGCCTAGACTCCCTAGATTAGAGGAATTTCCTGAAGATGTTAAGAGCCATGAATTTTTCCCCTCTTTGCAATTGCACAACAGTTATGCTGAGTATCTATGAGTTAATGATGTGTTTAAAATGATACTGTGCAGGGAGCTATAAGGTTGCCCAGAAAGGAGATTCTCTCCTGTGGCCATAGATATTTTTAGCTAGTTTCAATGTTATTTCATTCAATTTGGAGATTTCTCATACATTCATTTTGTAGGATTCGATGACTTCCCTTTGAAGCTGCCCATATATCCTACAGATATGACCATGCAGGTGGAGGTGATGAGAAAATAGCTCCGAGTGAATTTGATCTCCGTTGATGCTAAGAAGAAGGGCTACGACTTCCCCATGACTATTGGAGCTTACAGTTGTGCCTCCTGGTTTGAGGCGAAGAATGTTCTAAAGACATTCTCAAAGAGGTTTTCAATAGAAACCTATGATTTTCTGAGGCCACATTATGATAATAGTAATTATGCCTGTGACTACCTGCAAATGAGTCAAGCTATCCATCATATAGATGATATTGAAGACTACTAGGCCAATTGTAGAGATGATTTGGAGAGTAGAGAGAGATTCTACGCTAGGTTAACTATTGAACAAATAAAAAAGTTCAAAGTTAACATAGAAATGGAGGGGCTAGAAGATGATGACAACCACATGTATGACAATACATATCTAGAGAAGATAAAGCTTACTTCTATCAGTTTTGAGCCCATGCTAGATCAAGCCATCAGTGACTTGCAAACTCTAATGAGTGGCATTTACAAAAGGACAGACCAATGGGTTGAATGGACTGCAGGAAGAAGGAAGAGGTCAAAAAGGAAGCCTTCTACTGAAAGGACCCCAACAAAAGACACTTTGAACATTGCAACAACTTCTTTAGTGATACTCCCAACTATGACCAAAGGTTCATCTCAGCCAACCGGGGGAGGCAATGAACCTCTTGAAAATTAATTTCAACCAAAGAAGACATGTGGAGGAGGCCCGCTTCAAAATATTAGGTTGACAAAAGAATCCACCAAAGGTGCAGGACCTGAGCAATCAGCTAAACTAGTCACTGTAGATACACCGGCCGACACTTCAACCCAAGATACCCCAAGGCGAGAGTCCCTTGTTGTAGTAGAGGTGGGTGAAGATACCTCCAATACCTCAGCCAAAGAATCAGACAAGAGGGTTGAGAAGAAACAAGAGGATGCTCAAGTTATCAGATTGGTGTCCTCTTCCCCTACCTCTAAAAATCCATTTGCTTCAGGACCAAAGTCTACTCCTCCAGTTACTAGGAAACTATTTATAGAGGAGTTGGTCTTTGCCGCCAAGGTCACTAGCACTGAGTCATGGATAGAGAACACTCTAGAACACAAAAGAAAGAGGGTAGAAGAAGGAGCTCCCAGCAAAGATACTTTAGCTCGAGCCTTGCGACTTGGTGCCACTACAACAAAAGCTAAGAAAGTATAGATGCTGTCCACATTGGGCCAGGATCCAAAAACTGGGCACTTCACTATGGAGGTAGCAAAACCCATGAATGAGGGCAGGTTTGAAGATATAACCCCTTCGGATTTTGAACTACACTCATTTGACATGGGCTTAGCTCGACATGATACCAACATGGATTGGTGGAAATCCACTAATGTAGTGATTGAATTAGAGCTGGAAGAACATAAAATGGCTAAGGTACAACTTAAGGCCAAAGTGAGTGAACTGACTAATTTCATCTAGTAGTTGGTCACTCGAGTTGCTAGTATTCCCAGTACTCAGACCACTTTTTATCCCAGTGCCATGGAGAATCAAGCCATCGTAGCCAAATTGCAAGAAGACAAGCACTTATTACAGATCAAAAAGGGATGGGTTGAGAGACTCGAATCTGAAGGATTGGTAGTTGTTGAGAAATTGGGTAATGCTCTCTTAAGACTGGAAATAGAAAGGAGAAATATTGAGAAGAATTTGAAAACTCTCGCATCTGAGAGAGCGAAGTGTCAAGAATGCATAGTGATGCTTCATGTGGTAGTAAAGATGAAGAGAAAGGAGGCATTGAAAGCCAAGATTCTACAGAAAGGAGATGAACCTCTAATCGAGTGGCTTCAAAGTCTAGAGTTTAAAATTGAGATGATCATTCAGGCTGAGACAGGGCTGCAACAAGTAGATGTTAAGATCACGGAGGAACATAGTAAATAATTTAAAATTCTTCAAGGTTTGCACACATAATCAAAGATGAGAGGACAAGGCAAAGAAATGATTGGATTGGCTAATATACAGAAATCATTTTCTGATTATGTGCATAAGCTATCAGAGCAGTCTTCCACCCATTTGGACAAGGTGCCAAAGCTCCATTAGTTGAATGGATGTATCAATAAAGCCATGGAAGAGTTGATAGATCAGATGGATGCAATTAAGAGCCTAGCCAAGGAACATTCCAGGTGGCTCATTCGATATACCAATATCCATGTCAACAGGTATGAAAAGCTCATCCGAGTTGTTACAGCTGTCACCGCCTATACGGCTAAATTAGGCAAAGGGAATGAAACTAAAACTTAGATAGATTCCCCCTTTGTACCAAATTTTGATGATATTTTAATGAATAAACCTTTGTTTATCATTCCTACTTAAAATAAGTTGAACCATTTCGGTTCCTCTTTTTGTAACGGTCAAGACTCAAACTCTATATGTACTATATTGAAAGTTAATACAAAGGTCGGCTACATTTTGGTGTGAAAGATAACATTTTTTGGATTCAATTGTGTGTGTTTGAATACCATTTCTTTAATTATTCCATTTCATTGCATTTATCTTTCTATTCAATTCGAATTTTTCTTTGAAGTTAGATTTACAATCTATATTCGAACCAGAGTTCTATATTATGATTTGATACAGTTAATTAGGGGAAAATCTATTGTTATCCTAAGTTTGGGAAACATTTATGTGATATAGATCGATTCACTATAATTTCATCATTAATCTTTAGTTGCACATTTGCATTTTAAGTAGTTATTCATGTATTACCAGTTTTGGGAGTTAATCTGATTGATGAAATCTCAGAATCGGCTAGATTTAGAGTTCAATTTCACCTGCGTGAGCTATTTCATGTCTAGGTTTAGCTTGGTTTACCTCTTCTATTTACGGTTAAAGAACATACCCCTATTAGATTATGAAAGATCAAAATTCACTAAAAATCATTCATATAAGGGAGTTGTACCTTTAAATTCAGAGGGAAATTAGTTTACAATTACAATTTCCCAACTGTTGTATACAATTGCTTCTTCAATTTTTTGGTATTTAAGAGTTATATGAAAGAAGAACAATCTGTTTACCAACATATTTTTGGTGACTTTACTGGAGACACAAATGGTCATTATACCAAATATCATGGAGAAAGATGGTGCTTCCCCATGAAAACATAATTCTTGTGCTCCAACTGAATCTTGGATTCTAAGATGATCAAGAGGATCTCATCTCCTCATTGAAGAATTTTGCCTGGAGATACAGAAGAGACATAGAGTACTATAGAAATTCTATTCAAGTGCTTGAACAAGAAGAAGCTACAGTAGAAGCACTTGAAAGAGCCATCTGAAAGAGAAATAGAAGAAGGGCACAACGTCAAGCTGAGCGTGAAGCCAGACTAAAAGGCTAGTAGGAACCCTGGAGCCCAAGAGGTTTCTCAGGAGTGCAAAGAAGGAAGGTGACATAGACCCAGTTTTTGAGAGACTTGCAAACCTTTATTTTTCTCTACTAGAAGTACATTATCAGAAGAACATAAATATTAAGAGAAAAATTAGGCCTCCTTCACCTCCTAAACAATCAACTCTTTTGCCTACCACTTGTCAAGTGTTGATGTTTCACAGAGTAGTTGCTCCTCTTATTGTCAACCTAACACCTTATCTATCCCTGTTAGTTATGGAACTTCCTTGGGCCACTGTAGTTGGAGCATTACAATTAGTAGCATATAACCCACTTCCCTTAGGTTCAAGAAAGAATTTACCCAAATTCTTCATCAATGGGAAAGTATCTACCGATGAACATATTGCTGCATTATTTGCTTCAATTAATATCCTAGCAGTATGAGAAGAAGACATGGTTGTCATATTATTTGTTGAGACCCTTGTTGAGGGTGCTGCCAATTGGTTTCACCACTTACAAAATTCTTCTATCATAGATTGGGCCTCCATGAGAGTTGCCTTTCAAAGAAGGTTAAAAAATGCTGAAGACAAGCATTCCCTATTGATGCAATTAACTTCCATCAAGAAAGAACCATCTATCAGTATGAGGGATTTTATAGCTAAATTCAATAAGCTTGTAAAATGCATTCCAGCAGCTAACAGGCCTACGTTGGGAAATTTTAAAACATTCTTCATAAGTGTTATGCCACCGGACATCAATTATGATCTAATAAGAGTGAACCATGGAGATTTGGATGCCACACAAAGAACTGTTGTAGAACTTTAAGACCATATGATCTCATCCTGAAAATGTAAGAGAGAGATACAATCTAGAGTCAGTAGTAGTAACACTACATCATCAGATGAGATGATTCAAAAATTGTCCAATGAATTCCTTGCCTTTAAGAGGCAACTTCCCATATTTAATAATCCATACCAGCAAAACTTTCAGGAGAAACCTAAGAGAAACAATGAGGGGAGGAATGTTGATGGAAAGGCGTTATAGTTAACCACTCCACCATAGAGACTAGTTATAGAAGCTCCTCCTAAAAGAGGAAACATGTGTACCTTCAACCTAACTACAAATCATGATGGAGAAAGCTGCCCTGATGTAGCTCGTGCTTGGAAAATGCATCAGACTAATGAGTGGAATGATGGAGTGTCTAGAGCTGATTGGGCCTCCATGAATCAATTTTTGAACAAGAAGCAACATGTTATGCTACCATAGATGGAACCTCTTATATAGTCCTAACCCAGAGTCTGAAAGATAAAGGCCCTACTCCCACATCTCCACCCAAGAATAATGAGGTGTCTACTTCAAATTCTAAGGAAGCTAATCAAGGAGTGAGAATTCTACAACCAGGTAAGGAGAAAATATATTTTGACATTATTCAATTTGGTAGAGATTCAAGAATTCAAATATCCCCTATAGACTATCTTAAGTCCAATCCGGTAGAACTGCAAAATCTTGTAGATTACTGCAAAGAGTGGAGTCAGAGTATAAATCAAAATTCTATGACTACCATATAAAATGAGTCTATATTTTCAGACCCCATTGAGCAAGGTGAGCCATCTGTGTTGGCTACTTTCCTAGGCCAAAATCCTGACCCATTCTATGTGTCATTGTATATTAATGGCTGCAAGTTAAGAAATTGCATAATAAACTCTAGAGTCTCAAACAATGTAATGCCATCAACCATGGCTAAAACCTTATGACTTACCCTCACTAAAGCTCACGGTAGGTGTTACTCTATGGATTCCAAACAAGTACCCCTGGTTGGACAAAACAAAGATGCCCAAGTGGCTCTAGCAGCATATCCTGAGAAGAAAATGTTGTTAACGATCCTTGTTGTTGATATACCCACTAGTTATGGTCTCTTGTTAAGGAGTTTTTGCAGAGACCTTGGAGGGGAAATAAAGCTATATTGGTCTCAACCTCTGACCCAGTGGGCGGAAAAAAGATAAAATGAGTTCATGAAGAAAAAGAAAAATTCATAGTACTGAAGTCTGATGATCCCAAAGCTTAGATTCTATATCAGGAATTAGAATTTGGAAATTATATGTTGTTTACAGATGATCATGATGAGGAAACTGAACTAGGAGAAGAAGAAGCTCAGTCTTCAGGAAAAGAGACACCGTCAAATATATGGACCCTCAAATTCGATGGTAGTTGTGCATCATCAGGATCTGGTGCAGGCGTAGTCCTGATATCCCTAGATGGCATATGTGAGCCCATGGCATACAAATTGGAGTTTGGAAACACCAAAAATATAGAAGAGTATGAAGCCCTACTGTTAGTAATCATTATTGCAAAAGAAAAGGGTGTGAAGATTTTGAGAGACAGGGGTGATGTTGAGCTAATTGTACACCAAGTTAAAAACCAATACTCCGTAAAGAATCATAGATTAAGGAACTACATAAACAAAGTATGGGATGAGATAGAAGCATTGGATGCATTCGTTATCAAATCTGTACTGAGAGAATTAAATTCCAAGGCAGACTCTTTAGCAGTATCAGCCTCATTACTCCTCCCACACCCAGAGTTCAAACATAAGAAATACCAAGTAGAGGTCATGTATTGACCATCTGTACGTGAGAATGTGGAAGATTGGCAAGTGTTTGAGGATGACAAGAACTTCCTTCGATTCTTGGAGAGCGGTGGTGATTTCCATAAAGATGCCCCTAACAGTCATAAAGGAAACTGACATGGCAAGCAAAAGAAAGATAAGTCAGATATCATCCAGCTACAATGTAATATCATTCCTCCCCACTTAGTTACACTTGAAAAACTCTTCAATAGACATGATACTTTTGTTAAGAAGAAGAGAATTTAAAGAGGTCCTACTACTGATGAGTATGATGGAATTTACATCGGCAATGAAAAAGAACCCAAGATGATCAATATTCAGAGATGCTGTATAGAGGAAGAAAGAGAAGAAGCTAGGAAGCTTTTCTTAGAATACCAAGACATTTTGTCCTGGAGCTATGAAGATTTAAAGATATTTATGAACAGGAAGTTTAAGCATCAAATCCCCCTAAAACCTCATGCTGCTCCATTCAGGCAAAAACAAAAGAATTACAATCCCAAAGTTGCTGATGCAATATTTAGGGAAGTAGACAAAATTCTCAAAGAAAGGATCATATACCCTATCCACCATTCCACTTGGGTAACGAATATAGTGCCGGTAAGGAAGAATAACGAGGAAATAAGGATCTGTGTGGATTTTAGAAATCTTAAACAGTCCTCTTTGAAGGATAACTATGATCTTCCCAACATGGACCATCTATTGCAGACTGTAGATGGAGCGGAGATGATGTCTATGTTAGATGACATCTCGGGGTATAATCAGATAGAAGTGGAGAAAGCAGATCAACACAAAATGGCCTTCACTACCCCATGGGGCAATTTCGCATATCACAGGATGCCATTCAGGTTAATTAATGCTAGAGCTACATTTTAGAGAGGTATGGATCTTTCTTTTAGTGACATGAAAAACAAAATCATTGGTATGTACCTAGATGATCTCACTGTCTTTTCCGGAAAAAGAGCTGACCATATAAATGATTTAAGGAGAGTATTGCAAAGGTGTAGAGAAGATGGAATTTCATTAAATCCCAAGAAGTCAATCTTCTATGTGACTAAAGGGAAGTTATTAGGTCACATTGTTTCCCAAGAGGGCATAAGAATTGACCTGGAAAGGGTAAGAGAAATCCACCAACTGAGCTTACCTATGAACAAAACTAGAGTAAAATCATTTTTTAGACAGGTAAACTTCCTAAAAAGATTAGTTCTAGATTTTTCTGAGATTACCAAATGTATAGTGGACATGATGAAGGGAAATAGGAGTTTCAAGTAGAATGACCCTGGCAAACAAGCTTTCAAAGGCATAAAGAATGTCATAGCCAGTGCTCCTGTGTTATGTCACCCAGATTATAAGAAAGATTTCATAATCTATTGTTATTCTTATGAACATACCCTATCAGCCATCCTAATGCAGGAGAATGAGGAGGGAATTCAAGATCCCTTTTCTTTTATGAGCACCCCTCTAAAAAATCATGAACTGAGATACTTTCAGACTAAAAAGAATGCTTTTGCAGTTCTAAAGGCTTTAAAGAATTTTTGATTCTATATTTTACACTCTCACTCTTTGGTATATGTGCCTGATATTGCAGTAAAAAGCATATTGATTCAAGAAGATGTAGGATGTAATAGCATAGGAGCATGGGTGCCTAAAACCCAAGGATATAACATAGAGATCAAGCCCACCAAGTTGGTGAGAGGGAACACATTATGCAAGGCAATGGCTGAAAACCAAGCGGACAAAGATCCAAAAGCTACACATTTTGTTTTGGCAGTAAGTATGCAAGACCCTTGGTTTGAAAACATTATGTATTTCCTGACATATGGTGAATGCCCTGAAGGATTAACTTTGAAGAAAAGAAGAGATCTGAAACTAAAAGCTTCTAAATATGTAATTTGGGAGGACAAACTATATAAGAGATCTATAGATGGAGATTTCCTTCGGTGTGTCGACAGACAACAACAAGAGAAGCTATTAAATGTGTTTCATGATGAAGCCTATGGGGGACACTTCTCATCAGTCACTGCATTCAATATTTTTAGATAGTATTATTACTGGATGGGAATGTTTAGAGATGCTTACCATTGGGTAGCGAGATCTGAAAAATGCAAAATGTTTATTAGAAAGCCTCAGTTGGCGACACTACATTAGAGATTAGTGATAATTGAGGGTCCTTTTCAGTAGTGGGGTCTTGATTTTATTGGTCCTATAAATCCCAAGTCTGGTGTAGGTCATACCAACATAATCACTGTGACTGACTACTTCATGAAATGGGTGGAGGTGAAAGCAAACAAGAGAACTACTTTGGAGTTAGTATGTGAGTTTATCAACAAAAATATTCTTGTAAGATTTGGTGTGCCTGTTAAGTTAGTTATGGATAATGCCACATACTTTTCCTCTCAACAAATTATTTAATTTGGATTTGAGTATGGCATCATGATCAGTCATTCATCTGATTATTTCCCTCAAGTGAATGGTCAAGCTGAGTCTAGAAATGAAAATTTGGTAAACATCATGAAAAGATCTTGGTAGATAACCAGAGAACCTAGAATAAGAAAATCTATGAAGCCCTCTAGGCGGATAGAGTGACTCCCAAAAGATCCATTGGTGTATCTCATTTTGAACTTGTTTATGGGGTAGAAGCCAGTCTTCCATTTCCATTGGAGTTAGCAACTTGTGAACTGAGAACAATAGTACAAGATGACAAATAGCAAGACAATTTATAAAAGAGGATTTTGTACCTAAACAAAATGGAAGAAGAAAGGGAAAAAATGGTTGATCACATCACACAACACCAAATGCGTGTGAACAATTTTTTTGATAAAAAGAGCATAACCCAAAAACTTATGGAGGGAGACATGGTGTTTTTATGGGACAAGCGCAGGGTACCCAAGGGCATGCATAGAAAATTTGAAACATTGTGGAAAGGACCTTTTAAGATCCATTAAATGTTTCAGAAGAATTCTTCGAGACTGACATATCTATATGGTGAGATAATACCCCTGACATATAATGGTTAGGATTTGAAGCTCATCAGATCTAAATTTAAAACAAGTAACCCTTATATTGTACAATAGTTACATTTATTTCCTTTTTTTTTTTTCCTAGTTAGGCTTCCTTTGTGCTTTCCTTTTCGTGTCTTGCTTTAGTTTTGTTGTGAGCCACCTTTAATTTATCTTTTTGAAACTATAGATTTGAGTTCCTTTCTTGGACATGTGAATGTCCAAGTACCCAGATAGAGCTAGCTGTTGCCCCACTTTTGGTCTGTGTATCCTTAGACAAAAGTGGATGTTTAGTATGTAGTAGTGGTCCTAAAAGTGTTGTGAATTTCTAGAGTCTAAGTCTAGCTTTCCCCTTAGGATAGGAGGCCTTTATTGGCTTTTCCCAATTTCACTTCTCCTTTGCGAGCTGGGGGATTTGTATCTGGCGTCGTGTTTAATCAGGTAGGTTTAAGATCCCAAATCTAATAATGGTCACAATTCAGAGATTTCTAAAATTTATCTTCTATGATTTTGGAATTTGTAGCTTGAATACTTCATATTGCTTCAATGGCAGAAAATTGGTTTCGGGCTTCTCCATTGGCAAAAAATCACTAGCAGGGTGCATTTTCTATAGATGACTATTCCATGATGTCTAAGCAGTTAGTACAGTTTTAAAGTGGATGATTTAGGCTTAGAAAGATAATTGCATTTGAAATAAATCTCTGTAGGCCAAAAGGAATGATTAAATGGAGAGAAATCTAAGATGTAAGTTGCTAGTGGAAAAGTGGAAAATGGCTTCTACACTATTCCAATAAGTGGGTTTCTACTTGCGGGGTACATTTTCTGCCAAACCATTAAAATGAAGGATTTTTTAAGGGAAATCAATCTCATAAGTGACCCAAGGCATGAATAAAGATGATGAAATCAACAAATATCATTTTAGCATCTCAATAGGCTAAAATTCTCCTTCGACGGATTTTCAAACAAAGAGCACTCCAAAAGCATTTCTCTACCCAAAGGAGAAGTGGAAAAGCAATTTTCCACTACTTTAAGAAAGTTACCATTATAGTTACTAAAGTGAAAGGATGTTTCTTAACATCCCAGGGGAGAAAAGTAATTAATTTAAATTAAGTCATTTTACTTCATAACAAACTTTTTCATTAATGCTTGGGTCTTTTCATTTGTGTGGCATGAGAAGTCAGTCGTTAAACAAAAAGAATTCAAAAGTTATAAAATTAGTTGAAGGTTGCAAACAAGAGCTACCATTTGTTTGACAATTTTTTTGAATTTGAAGCCTCTAATATTGATTATTATTTTCCCCTCCATTCCTAAGAGATATTCCTGATTTCTCAATCAATTCATTCAAAGCATGGCTTCCAAATTTATGGCATTCGACGGAATGAATGACATCACCTCTGACTGGAATAAGATCACATACATCTCTTTGAAGTTCTTCGATATGTAGAACTTTCAAAAGAGATTCAAAGCTGAACAAATACACCCTATCACTAAGAAGTTGAAGGAAAGTGGGTTAGTCGAGGCCTATGGTTTTTTGGTCGTAGTTCAAGCTCCTAGGCTAGTTAGAGAATGTATAGCTTGTTACAACCCAGATACCAAATTGATTATTCTGCCTAATGATATGGTTCTACTCTCTATTGATCAAGAGTCTGTTCAGAACTCTATCTATATCCCAGAGCAAGCTGAGTACTCAGAGATGACATATAGTCAAGGTGTGACTGAATAAATAGAAAATAAGTCAGTATGGAAGAAGGAGATAATAAAGGCATGGTTTCAAGAGCCTAGGAGCACCAGGGAAAGCTACCCAAAACATTGTACTGTATGAACCTAAAGCCAAAGATTATGGAAATTCTGACATTGCTTCATAGAATCAGAGGTGAGAGAAACACACTTAATTTTGTCAAGAAACATTTCTTCCTGGTTTAGGTAATCTTTTCCCAACATCACTTTATTGATTGGGCCCTTATGGTAAGTGATAACCTCTCAGATGCCCTAAATAGAGCTAAGTATCAGAATGAATTTTATATGTCTTTGGTCCTTTTTGTATATTCTAGATAAAATCCAAATTTGGCCAGGAATCCCTAGATTAGAGGAATTTCCTAAAGATGTTAAGAGCTACAAATTTTTCCCCTCTTTGTAATAGCATAACAGTTATGCTAAGTATCTCTGAGTTAATGATGCATTTACAATGAGACTATGTAGGGAGCTACAAGGTTGCCCAGAAAGGAGATTATCTCCTGAGGCCATGGCTTTTATCAGCCAGTTTGGATGTTATTTCATTCAATTTGGAGATTTCTCATACATTCATCTTGCAGGATTCAATGAATTCTCTTTGAAGCTGCCCAGATATTCTACAAATATGATTGTGCTGGTAGAGGTGATGAGACAAGCAATCCAAGTGAATTTAATCTATGTTGATGCTAAGAAGAAGGGCTACGACTTCCACATGACTTTCGGAGCTTATAGTTGTGCATTTTAGTCTGAGGTGAAGAATGTTCTAAAGACATTCTCAAAGAGGTTTTCACTAGAAAGCTATTATGTTCTGAGGCCATAATATGATCGTGTTAATTATGCTTGTGACTACCTGGAAATGAGTCGAGCTATCCCATGTAGATGATATTGAAGACTAGTGGGCCAATTACAGAAATTATTTAGAGAGTAGAGAGAGATTCTATGCCACTTTAACTATTGAACAAATAAAAAATTTCAAAGTTAACATAGTAGTGGAGGGGCTAGAAGATGATGGCAACCAAATGTATGACAATACATATCTAGAAAAGATAAATCTCACTCCTATTAGTTCCTAGCCCATGCTAGATCAAGCCATCAGTGACTTGCAGACTCTAATGAGTGGAATTTACAAAAGGGTAGAGAAATGGGTTGAATGGACTGTAGGAAGAAGGAAGAGGTCAAAAAGGAATCCTCCTACTCAAGGACCCTAACAAAAGACACTTCAAACATTGCAAAAACTTCTTTAGTGATGCTCCCAACTATGATGAATGGTTCACCTCATCCAGCCAGGGGAGGTGATGAACCTCCTGAAAAATAAGTTCAACCAAAGAAGACATGTGGAGAAGGCCCTCTTCAAGATATTGGGTCGACAGAAGAACCCACCAACGGTGCAGGACCTGAGCAATCAGCTAATTTAGTCACTGTAGATACACCGGCTGACACTTCAACCCATGATACCCCAAGGCAAGGGTCCCCTATTGTAGTAGAGGTGGGTGAAGATACCTCCAATACCTTAGCCATAGAATCAGATGAGAGGGTTGAGAAGCAACAAGAGGTTGCTCAAGTCATCAGATCAGTGTCCTCTTCCCCTACCTCTATAAATCCATTTACTTTGAGACTAGAGTTAACTCCTCTAGTTACTAGGAAACTAATTATAGAGGAGGTTGTATCTACTACCGAGGTCACCAGTGCTGAGTCATGGGTAGAGAACTCTCTAGAATGCAAAATAAAGATGGTAGAAGAAGGAGCTCCCAGCAAAGATACTTTAGCTCGAGCCTTGCAACCCGGCGCCACTGTAGTAAAAGATAAGAAAGTAAAGATGTTGTCCACATTGGGCTAGTATCCAAAAAATGGGCACTTCACTATGGAGGTAGCAAAACCCACGAAGGAGGGCAGGTTTGAAGATTTAACCCCTTCAGATTTTGAACTACACTCATTTGACATGGGCTTAGCTCAACATGATACCAAAGTGGATTGGTGGAAATCCACTAATGTAGTGATTGAAGAAGAGCTGGAAGAACTTAAAATGGATAAGGTACAACTTAAGGCCAAATTCAATGAACTGAATAATTTTTTCTGGTAGTTGGTCACTCTAGTTGCTAGTATTCCTAGTACTTAGACCACTTTCGATCCCATTGCCGCAAAGAATCAAGCCATAATAGAAAAATTACAAGAAGTTAGGCACTTCATGTAGATCGGCAAGGGATGAGTTAAGAGACTTGAATATAAAGGATTGGAAGTTGTTGACAAATTGGGTAATGCTCTCTTAAGACTAGAAGTAGAAAGGAGCAATATTGAGAAGAATTTGCAAACTCTCAAATTTGAGAGAGCAAAGTGTCAATAATGCATAGTGGTGCATCATGTGGTAGTAAATATGAAGAACAAGGGGGCATTAAAAGATAAGATTTAGCAGAAAGGAGATGAACCTCTAATCGTGTGGCTTCAAATTCTCAAGTTTAAAATCAAGATGATCATTTAGGCTGAGACAGGGTTGCAACAAGTAGATGTTAAGATCAAGGAGGAACAAAGTAAAGACTTTAAGATTCTTCAAGGTATGTACATAGAATCACAGATGAGTGAACAAGGCAAAGAAATGATCAGATTGGCTAATATGCAGAAATCATTTTCTGATTATGTGCATAAGCTGTTAGAGTAATCTTCCACCCATTCAGACAAGGTGTCAGAGCTCCAACCGTTGAGTGGATGTATCTATAAATCAATGGAAGAGTTGAAAGATCAGATGGATGAAATTAATATCCTAGCCAAGTAACATTCCAGGTGGCTCATCCGATATACCAATGTCCATGTCAACAGGAACAAAGAGCTCATCCGAGTTATTACAACTTTCACTACCAATAGGAATAAATTAGGCAAAGGGAATGAAACTAAAACTTAGATAGATTCCCCCTTTGTACCAAATTTTAATGATAAAATAAGTTGAACTGTTTCGGTTACTCTTTTTGTAATGGTCAAGACTCAAACTCTAAATGTACTATACTGAAAGTTAATACAAAGGTGGGCTAAATTTTTGTGTGAAAGATAGCATTTTGCAGAGTCAATTGTGTGTGTTTGAATACCATTTCTTTAAATTTTCAATTGCATTGCATTTATCTTTCTATTGAATTTGAATATTTCTTTGAAGTTAGATTTACAATCTGTATTCAAACGAGAGTTTTGTATTATGATTTGATACAGTTAATTAGGGGGAAAATATGTTGTTATCCTAAGTTTGGGAAACATTTATGTGATATAGATCGATTCACTGTCATTTCATCATTAATCTTTAGTCTTGCATCTGAATTTTAAGTAGGTATTCATGCATTACCAGTTTTGGGAGTTAATCTGATTGATGAAATCTAAGAATTGGCTAGATTTAGAGTTGAATTTATCCTGCCTGAGCTATTTCATGTCTAGGTTTAGCTTGGTTTACCTCTTCTGTTCTTGGGTCAAGAACATACCCCTATTAGATTAGGAAAGATCAAAATTCACTGAAAATCATTCATAAAAGGGAGTTGTACCTTTAAATTTAGAGGGAAATTTTTTTACAATTACAATTTCCCAATTGTTGTATTTAATTGCTTCTTCAATATTTGGGTATTTTAGAGTTATATCAAAAAAGAAAAATCTATTTACCAAAATAGGGATTATATGACTATTTTTTTGTTGTCATTATGGCAATAAAGTCATATGAAGTTTTGACAATAAGTTCACAAACTTTGAAGATCAAGATTTGGATAAGTATAGAAAGAAGAATAGAATAGAGGTATACAGTGGATCAGAGCACCAGTGCATGTGCGTATGATTGAGTTAAATTATGTGCCTTTGTACTTAAGCTTTATGATATATTTTTATGCTTATTCTACACATGCATGGTAAGATATGATAGTATGGAGAAGTTACATCAAATTCAAGTGCCACTAGCAGTTCAACAAACATAGAATGGAGTCAACTTTAGATTTTGATTAGCGTATATTATTATGTTTTGTAATGGCTATGCACCTATTTTAATATGTTTGTAATTATGTTATTAACACTCATGTAAACACGCTTAATCCAATTCATTTGGAAGCATTGTGTATGTTTATTTTGGGCCAACTAAGTTCTAGTTTTCGGTCGCGTCTATTCAGGCTTATATATATACTTGACATGCAATTTTGTATTAAGTGAGAGATTCTAAAATATGTAGTAAGGATATACAGAATAATAGTATAAATAATATTATGAGATAGAGCTCTTTAAGAGATTATAGCATCAGTGCATAAACAGAACTGATCAGACAATAGTGTCATAACAACAGTTCACTTTTTGGATATAGTGTGTATCTATTATCAAGAGGTTGTAGCCTTCTTGTTGGGAAGTGAGATTTGGCAATGAGACATTCACCTTTAATAGGGTTTTTTAAAATAATCCTAAAAGGGTCATTGTACTAAGCATTGTAATGATTGCTCCTAAAAGCGCAAATGAATTCTAACAAGTTCATAAGACTAGTACAATTATTTGTTGGTACTAATTCCCACCAGGGTTTCCCTCTATTCAAGGTTTTGCCATAAACATATCTTGTGTTATGTGTTATTGTTTTATGTTGTATCTTTTATCTATTTTGAATTAAGTTTCAAGTTACTGAAATAAATTAAATTGCCAAACACTAATTCACCCCCCCTCTCAGTGTTTCTAACAATTGGTATCAGATCTCTGGTCCTCTGAAAGAAATTTTAACCACTTGAGGAGATCATGGATTTAGCAGAAGTGAAACATCTGAAAAAGAATCTTGAAGCAACCCTAGAAGATCTTGACAGATCTGAAAAATAAAGTGAAGAAATAAAATTAAAAGTTGATGGATCACAAATGCTTATAAAAAAATTAAGAAAACATTTGAAAGATTGCTCTACGAATGATTTGGGAAAAATGGTCAAAAAGCTAGATGAGGAAAACATGTCTCTGAAGGATAAGATTGAAGATTTGAATGAATAGAGAATAGATAGCCTAACAACTATTAAAGAAAAGACCAAAGAAAGTAAAAAATTAGATGAAGAACTTATGCAAGAAAATATGAATATCTTGGAGTTGGAAAACATCAAGAAAAATATAGAATCTGAATTGATAGAAGCAAAGAATCATATTGAAAAATTACACACAAGTTCTAATCTAATTCAATCACAAATTTATGCACAAAAGTGAACAGGAGATACTACTGGTGTTGGATACAGTGTAGCACAAAGTGAAATCAATATAATGCAAGAAAGAAATAAAACACAAGAATAATCTACAGAAGCAAAGAAAACTGAGAATCCTGATAAAGCTAAAACTGAATCACCTAAAGATGAACACAAGCTAGTTAACCAAACTTCTTATGCATGTAACAAGCATGGAAATTTGGCAAGATATTGTAAAGAGGTAAGACCCTTCAATGGCTATTGTTATTCTTGTAATAAATTTGGTCATAGGTCTATACATTGCAGAACAAGTAAAATAAATTAGTCATAGCATAACCAAAGAAGTCTCACTCAATACAATCAGAGAAATCAACCTCAAAGAAACTATCAGAACATTACGTGTCAAATATGTAATTAGAATGGAAAAACATCCAAGTAGTGCAGCATGGTAAATCATATCAATAGACCTCCAATCATTTTTCACTCATCTAACAAAGCTAGACATATCTCAAGGTTTTGCAGATCTAGAACACAAAGACAAGAAAACCCTAAAGGATTACTATTTGAAGAATCTGGAGAATTTAAGTTTGTGAAAGCTATAGAATATTCAAGAAAGATTTGGTTTTAGGTAAAGAAAGATGATAGTGTTGTCAAAGTGTTATATGCATCCATAGTGGATGCACCTTCTACTTTTGGATAAGATGACCCTCATGGTCATAGGGGAGCTAATCTAGCTCTAAACCCATGTGTGGCTAGTATACTCACCTCTGAGTATGTGACTATGAATTCATGTATTTAATCATGAATTGAGGAAGTATGCATGGACACATAGCTTGTACTTCAACAACAACAAAGATTGAAATTCACAGTGGAAACCGTGTTACAGCAACAAGCATTATATGTAGTAATTCATTTATAAGTCGGTAAAAGATCTTATGTCTTCACTTTTACATTTGAGATTGAAGTAGTTGGAGAGCATATGAGATTCAAGTGGCTTAGTATTGACTAATTACTATTGGTTAGTTAGGAAAGTGGATTACAGTTGAAATGGAACCCTAGTGTGGATGCATCATTTTAGAATCTTTGTGAAACCTTGTTTAAGAAGGTTACAAGTAAGTAATGGCTACTCCTATAGTGTTTGACATCTCTGAGAAAATGAGATATGTGTTTAAGAAGCATCCTTTCAAGTCAATTTTGGATGATGTTGAGCGAGCATTTTCCAAGACTATGTTAGGTGTCGTGCATGTTGAGGACATATGCACTTATATCTACTGTATGAAGGAGTTTGTAGGTGAAGAAAACATAATGTCACTCATGGTGTATATGACAAACCCTGATTTCTCATTCAAAGACGAGTTCTCTCATCTCACAAGGAATAGTATTATTGAGAATACAAATGTGCATGAGTTCTATGAATCAGAATGGATTAAGATTTTACTCAGCAGGATTCATGATGACTTATTCTAGATTGGTGAAGTCCTAGTTCGTATTACAACTGACCTCATTCATGAAATGACTTGACTCTCTAATGTTGGTCTTGTTCTTCCCATTGGCAAAGATGTAAAGAAGTAGGTTGAGCAGGCTTTCTTGTCTAGGAGTGATAGGTGCGGAGTGACAGTTGATCCTATTGTGGAGAAAGATATCAAACTCATCACTATGGTCCTTGAATACAAGTTTCATCACACAAGAAGAGTTAATAGTGTATCTGTAGCTACAATTCTAGCATCTATAAGGTCAGTGAAAGAAAACACTCAATTCAATATATGTGAGATATTGCATGCACAATTATTGGAGAACATTAGGGATATAAAACATGACAAGAGAAAAATATTCAGATTTGAGTCTCTAATCATATACATGTAGTTCCACATTATTGGTAAGGTTTGTAACCTCTACCTAGATAGGAGAAAACCTACTCTACCTAAAATTTCATTGAAAGAAACATCTGAAAGAAGTATAAGGGACTTTATGGATATGAAGATCAAGAAATTCAGAATTAAGATACAGAAAAGGTTCAGGATACCTGAGAACATAGTCGACAAATACAAGGAAACAATATGCTTCATGGTGGAAATAGATTGCACATGCATGGAAGTAGTTGAGCCAAGAAAAAAATGGATTCAACCACTTGCTTATGAAGTAGAAGAACATATTTTAGAAGGATATGCACAAGTCCTTCTATCTATTCCTAAAGATCCAAATGAGCCTAGATGGGGCACATACAAAGAAAAGACAAATCAAGTTGATTATGTCCTATACAGTGCAGAAAATAAGAGGAAAGCATAAAGGATTACCTTTAACATTCTAAAAGTTCATGGTGTCACCCAAGAAGACCTAGATAAAGATAGGGAAGCCAAAATTGCAAGAGAACTTAGGCAAACTTCTGCAAAATTAAAACTAGAAAAATCTGATGATATCCACAAGAAGAAAAAGAAGAAGTTTAATGAGAGCACATCCACACCCTCTTCTACTATTGACCTAGATTTTTCTCCACCTTCTGTGCTAAGAAAGATGACTAGAAGAAGGAATAAAATTTCCACTAGCCACCCATCCTCAAGCACAACACGAAGCAAAGTAAAGAATACTCAAGCCCCTCCTAAGGTAGGATCCAGACCTAGTCTTTAAATCTTAAGGAATAGAATCATTAATGAAGGATGACTAGATTCAATTGCAAATTTCTATGAAAAGTATCAAGAGATAGATAAATCATAAATAGATTCTATGATTATCTTACATATGATCAAGTTCAAAAGATTAGTTATGGAACTTAAGACAGTCATTCCAGATAGATTATGGAACATACTTGATTTATTAAAAATACAAGCAATAGAATAAGATATGAGGATTAGAGATGGAAAACTAGATAATCTTCTCCCTTTTTTCTCACATGATGAGATGGAAATATTGCTAGATCTGGTAAAACATCATCTAAGAACCAAGACAAGAATTATTAACATTATGAATAAAGAGTATGAGTTGGTTGGAAAAGAGACTGAAAAAGCATTCGTGCAAGTGTTTTTTGATAGACATATGTATCCATCAATGACGCCTATAACTAAAGTGACCCCAGTTCCTTCCAAACAAGAAAAAGAACCAGAGATTCTTAATGTGCCTATGACAAGTCCACATGATTCGGTTCCCAATGTTCCATCACCCTTAGATACATTCAAAGATTCATATGAAATAATTATGATCAATGATGTTAAGATAATAATGACAACCTCAGATAATGACTTAAAAGCATTTGTGAGCATTGAAGAAGCTGAGAAGTTATGCACTGATATTACCTCCTTGCAGCAAGATAAATTTCTTACTGAAGACTCAATAGGTTTGAATAATGAGGAAGGTAATCAATCTAATGAACCACCCTCTATGGAGATCCCAATGAAAAAGGAAAGTATGGATGTAAGTCAAAATGCTATATTCACTCCATCTATCAAACCATCAATATCATTGTTGTCAAGTTTGACCCCTGACTCAGCAAACCTAGATGCATGGGGAGAAGAAGATTTGATCAAAATAAGTGTATTAGCCATGGAGAAATCAAAAGAGAAACACATTATGAGAAATCCTCTCTTTTTTGATTCTGTAAAAATTTTGAACAACCTAGTGCCAACAGAGAAGAAATTGGCTAATATTCAATCAGTTGATGATGTCGATAGCATCTTGACAAGCTTCAAAGAAAAATTCACAAGTCTAGTAGACTCAGCTACTAAAATTATAGAAGACAAGTACAAAAAGGAAAGGTGGCATGAACTAATAAATAAATTCTCATTAGATCTCAACTCATTGAAGATTGGTCAAGAAATTATGAAAGAGTTAGTAGAAAAAGGAAGAAATGTGATAGCTAACTGTATGGACAGAGGAAAATTCACTTCTGAAAACATCAAGAAGATTGAGGAAGCAGACATCTTGGTTGAAAACATAAGGAAATCAATTGAAACCTCTTCTCAAGAAATCAATATCTATAACAACATCTATCAAGTGTAGATAGATAAAATTGAGAAAGCCAAGATAGAGATCAGAAAGATAAGGACCAAGATAACACAACTAAGAAATGCACTTGCACCCTCCTTAGCTTTACTAAATGAGAAAATCAAACAGATTGATGCAAATATTTTCACATATGATCATGGCCCCTGCATGGATCTCACAAAAATGGATAAGCTCACATATGCATTATGCACCCATCTTCAAACTGTTGATGCACTCAAGGCATTTTGGAAACAAGAAATCAAGAATCTCCAAATTGCATATCTAGATGTGTACTCTGAGTAATTACTTAGAGAGTTTAAAATTTTGACACCTTTTTTCATTAATTTCAAAGGGGGAATAGAGTATATAAAGGAGTATGGTGTATATAGCCGGAGGTATGATGTACAGTAAACTTGCAGTTTTTTGTGTTAAGTCAAAGTTCAGTAACTTGGCCACATTCCTTTGTTTCCATTAATGAAAAAGGGGGAGATTGTTGGCAAGTTGACAATATAGGGATTATATGACTAGTTTTTTATTTTCATTATGGAAACAAATTCATATGAAGTTTTGATAGTAACTTCACAAACTTTGAAGATCAAGATTTGGCTAAGAATAGAAAGAAAAATAGAACAGAGGTATACATTTGATCAAAGCACTAGCGCACATGTGTACGATCAAGTTAGAGTATGCACCTTTGTACTTAATCTTTATGATATGTTGTTATGATTAATATATACATGCATGGTAAGATATGATTGTATGGAGAAGTTACAACAAGTTCAAGTGCCACTAGCAGTTTAGCAAACAAAGCATGGAGCTGACTTAAGATTTTGATTAACATATATTATTTTGTTTTGTAATGGATATGCACCTATTGTAATATGTTTTGAATTTTTTTATTAACACTCATGTAAACAGGCTTAAGCCAATTCATTTGAAAGCGTTATGTATGTTGATTTTAGGCCGACTAAGTTCTAGTTTTTGGTCGCATCTATTCAGGCATGTATATATACTTCACATGCAATTTTGTACTAAGAGAAAGAGTAAAAAATATGCAGTAAAGATATACAGAAGAAAAGTATTAAAAAATCAGTATGAGATAGAGCTCTTTTAGATATTAGAGCATCAGTGCATAAATAGAACTGATTATACAATAGTGTCATAACAACAGTTCACTTTTTGGATATAGTGTGTATCTATTATCAGGAGGTTGTAGACTTCTTCTTGTTGGCCAGTGAGCTCTGGCAGTGAGCCATTCACCTTTAATAGGGTTTTTTAAAAGACTCCTAAGAGGGTCATTTTACTAAGCATTGTAATGATACCTCCTAACAGGGCAAAGGAACTTTAACAATTTCATAAGACTAGTAAAATTATTTGTGGGTACTAATTCCCACCGGGGTTTTCCTCTGATCAAGGTTTCCCCATAAACATATCTTGTGTTATGTGTTATGCTTTATATGTTATCTATTTTGATTTAATTTTCAAGTTGTTGAAATAAATCAAATTTCCAAACACTGATTCACCCCCCCCCCTCTCAGTGTTTCTAACACTAATTTTGTCATAATAAATCACAGTAGGCTAAACCTATATCTCACCAATTTCTTTAAGAAGTTTTTTGAGCCATAAAGCTTGTGTGCCAGCTGAAGTAACTGCAACATATTCGGCTTCTGTAGAAGAGAGGGAAACTATACTTTGATTCTTTGAACTCCATGTTATTAAAATAGAACCTAAAGAAAAACACTTACTAGATGTAGATTTCCAGTCATCCAAACTACCTCACCAATCTTAATTACTAAAACCAACAAGCTCAAATGTTTTGGAAGAGTAGTGAATACTAAAACCTATAGTATTTTTCACATACCTCAAAATTCTCTTGGATTCATGCATATGCATCTCTAATGGATTTATCATATACCTTGAAATAAATGAAATTTAATATGCAATATCAGGCCTTGTGTGAGTTAAAAACATCAAAATCCCAACAATACTTTTGTATGATGTCTCATCAACAATTTGAGCACCATCATCTCTACACAATATAACTCCATGAGGAATCATAGTTGAAAGAGGTTTACAATCAACCATATCAAATTTCTTCAACATATCTTTTGCATACTTTGTTTGAAAAACAAAAATTTCATTCTCACTTTAATAAACCTCCATTCCAAAAAAAATATTTCATGAGACCTAAATCTTTCATCTCAAATTTTCTCATCATAGCAACTTTTAATTCCTCTTTTATTTTAGAACAACTACCCATATATAATAAATCATCAACATACAAACTTACAATGAGAATATCAGTACCTTCATGTTTGTAGTAAAGGGTAGGCTCACTCTTACTTCTTTGGAAGCCATTTTTCTGAAAATAGTAGACAATGTAGACAATGTCTTCTTTGCCTTGAATCTCAAAATCTTGTGGCTATGCCACATATACTTCCTCTTAGAAGTACCCATTTAAGAAGGCAGTTTTCACATCCATGCAATGAATTTGTTAGAATGAATTTAGAATAACTGAGAGGGGAGGGGTGAATCAGTTATCCTCAGGTCTAGATCTATCAAATAAAAACTTTTTGTATTTTAGATCCACTCGGCAGTAGTAGCATAAGTCAACAACTTAATCATGTAGTTTACTATCAATTGAAGTTATCTTGTAGAAACATAACAGTAAAACAAACCATAAGCATTCACACAAGTTGACACAAGTATTTAATGTGGAAACCTAATATGGGAAAAACCACCAGTAACATGCTACCAAGTTTTTCACTCTTCTGAAGTGATGCCCTATGAGGAGCCAACCCTGTTAAAGGTTACAATAACACACTGCTAGGTGTGACCTAGTTAAAGGATTTAATCACCCTGTCAGGAGTGGCCTTGTTAGAGGACTTAGAACATTCCACCTGAAAGTCGCCTTGTTAGAGGATTTATACAAATGACTATTAAGTCAACCTTGTTAAAGGATTTTAACTGATACAATGGTTAGAAAGTAATCAGTAGTTGTGATCTGATACATACAACTTAGTTTGAAAATTTAGATCCAATTACAAATCTAATGTTAACTCACTAGATAGCTTGCATTTTCATTTCAACCTTCTAATCTGCTTGGAAATCTATCAAGTAATCACACATGCAACTCTCTGCTTTCGTATTCAGCCTTCTCTACTAGATCATGCTAAACAGTAAATCAACTATGCAACCCTTTTACATTCTTCATATTCAGTAGCACACTACAGCACACCAAATGAATAATCCCTTGAGGTTATCATATACCTCTCTGTTTAGGTCAAATAAATCTTTTTCCGCTTAAACAAGATCATAGATCTTAGGTTAGGTCAGATCCAATGGATCATTCCATCTTTGCATTACATTTACTTCTCCAAAGTAGTTTCTAATTAAATCTTTAAACCATGCATTAATTATGGTTACCCATACATTAAATGACATGGATCAATCTTTAATTAACATTACATATCCTAGTAAAATCAACCAAGTCGGCCAGAGATCTCAAATCTCATCATTAATCCAATTACTATAAGTCGGCCAACATCACTATTTTCACTCAGAAATTTCAATGGTGCTCGGCATTGAACAACTTTTTCTTGTCACAAGCAAATTTTCTCAGCACAATCAACTTTGCTCAGCACAAGCCAAACTTTGCTCATCATAAACAACTTTGCTCGGTACAAGCCAAACTTGCTCGGCACAGAACAACTAAAAAAGTTGTCTTTGAAAGATAAACAACTAATTACTTTTCCAGAGTGCCAATTGATCAAGTACCTTTTAATTTCCTTAACTCAACCATTCACTTGGTCTTCTTGTTAAATCTTCTTCACCAATAGTAGATATGGTACTCAAACAGATAACAATAGTCTCACTAGTAAAGGTTTGGCAACAATGACAAAATAACAATTGCTTGCATTGTCACTTTCCAACAATCTCCCTCTTTGGCATTGATGGCAACACAAAATATTAAAAACAATGATTTAACAAGCATAGTTACCAACCAATCCAAAAATTCACCTGTTTTCCTTGATATGAACGAATCTTCATTAATGTCTTTAAATTCATTCTGATTCTTATCTGTAAAACATTTCTTCCTCTATGTCTGTAATCACACTGTAATCATCTGTAGACTCCCTTTGAGTAGATAATCACTTCAATGTTTTTAATAGTAACTTTTGCCTCAATGTAATCTTTCCCTCTTGGTAATCTCTTCTTCTAGGCAATCTCTTCCTCTTTATAGGTGATCTCTCCCTCTTTGACAACAATGCCATAGACGTCAATATAATTATCATGTAGATCTTTAGTATCATGTTGATCTTGTCATCTTGATTATGACTAATTTTTTTTCTTTTCTGTCCTTTTCCATCTTCACAACTTTAGGCAGTATCCTAAAGTGTGACTAAATTTGCATCAATGTGTCAAGTATTTTGAATGAAATATTTGATGCAATGGTACCATACAGAACTTAATTAGCCTCAGTTAGGGGAATCACCCCCATTTTACCTCATAGATACTCATGAGCATCCTTGGGTAGTTCTTTTATGAATATGTCTGCTAATTGTTCTTTAGTGTTCACATAATCTATTCTCACTTCTTTATTCTGAACTAGCTCCTTCAAGTAGTGATACTTGATAGCTATATACTTTGTCTTTGAGTGCATAATAGGATTTTTAGAAATATTAATAGCACTTGTGTTATCACAATATATAACAACTAGGTCAGTGATTTCTTCCTTCATACCTTTCAGTAGTATCTTTAACCACACAATGTTAGAACAATTAACTGTTGTTGCCACATACTCAGCTTCAGCTATAGATTGTGAGGTGCAATTCTATTTCTTTCTTTTCTAGGAGATCAATCTCTTTCCTAAAAGAAATGATCCACTAGTAGTGCTTTTCCTGTCATCAACATTTCTAGCACAGTCAGAGTCAATGTAAACTCTGAGTTTAAACTTGTCATTCTTCTTGTAGTATAAACCATAGTCCTCAGTTCCTTTCAAATATCTTAGAATCCTTTTCACTACCATCATGTGAGTTTCCTTGGGGTTAGCAAAAAACCTTGCAACAATTCCAATAGCTAGAGCAATATTAGGTCTACTATGTACAACATACTGTAGTTTACCAACCATTGATCCATAGAGTGTTTGGTTCACTTCTTTTGTGTCATCATCTTTTGTCAGCTTATGTTCAGTAGCCATGGGTGTACTCACTGGTTTGGACTCTTCCATTCCAAAAAAATTTAGTATCTCCTTGATATATTTAGATTCAAAGATATAGATACCATTCTTCATTTGATAAATTTGTAAGCCAATAAAGAATTTTATTTCACCAAACATAGACATCTCAAACTCAGTTTGCATCTCTGTTGCAAATTTTTGACATAACACATCTTGTCCACTAAATATGATTTCATGTACAAAAATTTTAGCTAATAATGTACCTTTTCTTTGTTTTGTCTTCAAGTATAAGTTGTTGTTATCATTAGTTCTTGCAAATCCAATCTTGATCAGATAACTATGCAATCTCTCATACCATGCTCTTGGCACTTGCTTCAATCCTTATAATGCTTTGTGCAATTTGCAAACCATATTCCTTTTGTTTGGTTCTACAAAACCATCAGCTTTCTCAATATACACTTCTTCTTCCAAGATACCATTGAGAAATGTAGATTTCACGTCCATCTAATAAACTTTGAATCCTTTATAGGCTACATATGTAAGTAAGGTTCTGACACCTTCCAATCTTGCAACTGGGGTGAAGGTTTCACAATAGTCAATTCCTTCCTCCTGTGCATAACCCTTGCATACCAGTTTAGCTTTGTTTCTTGTCACATCTCCATGTTCATTCAGCTTGTTCCTGAATACCCACTTTATGCCAATTACATTTTTATCCTTTGGCCTAGGTACAAGTGTCCAAGTTTTGTTCTTTTCAATATGTTCAATTTCCTCATTCATTGCTTGTATCCAATCTTCATTTTCTAAAGCATCTTTTACTGTTTTGGGCTCAAATTCACATAACAGACATGTGTCATTTTTTAACTTACTTCATGTCATAACAAAAGAATCCTTTGATCCAATGATTTGATCAGGATTGTGATTTCTTCTCACATATTTTTGTAGGGTAGGTTCAATCTTTACTATAGGTTCATTGTCTGTATTCAGTTCTAGTTGATTCTGTGACTCGGCATCTCCATCAAATAGCTTGACATTTACTTCCAATTGTTTGGCAACTCCACTCTGTGACTTGGTAGGTGCATGTTGTTGTTCAGCAGTAATCTCAGGTAGTGAATTAGAATCTTCCTCATCTAGATATACAAATGATCTGTAGCATTTAGGCTCTTGTGTACTTTCCGCTTCATTTGTTTCTGCAAACTCATCAATTCTTACATTTGCACATTCAATAATTTTATTAGTATTAGAATTCAAACAATTGTATGCTTTTCTTTTCATTGAATAACCAAGGAATATGCCTTCTTCACCTTTAGCATCTAGTTTTTCATTTTTGTTGTCCTTTAGTATAAAACATTTTCTTTAAAATACTTTACACTAGGTGCATAACCATACCAAAGTTCATAAGGTGTAGCATTTGTACCTTTGTTGACTTGAACTTTATTTTGTGTATAGACTATAGTACTTATAGCTTCTTTCTAATATTTTTGTGCAACATTTTTCTCCATCATTAGTGTTCTTGCACAGTCCATGATAGATCTATTTCTTCGTTTAGCAATACCATTTTGTGGAGGAGTTATGGGTGCGGACATCTATCTCTTTATGCCTCGGTCATTGCAGAACCTGTTAAACTCATTAGAAATAAACTCTCCACCTCTATCAAATCTTAAAAATTTCAAAATTTTTCCCATTTCCTTTTCGACTTTAGCTATGTACCATTTAAATAACCAGAATGCATCAGATTTTTCCTTGAGAAACATTACAGTCATCATCCTTGAATAATCATCAACAAATAGAATAAAATATCTAGCACAACAATAGCTTCTTTCTCCAATGGGACCATAGAGATCAATATGGACCAATTCCAAAATTTCCTCTAATATATGTGTCTTACTCTTGAAACTAGACTTAGTCATCTTTCCTAGTTGACTTTGTTTACACATAGCATTCTCAGGTTTCTTTAACCTAGGTAGCCCTCTAACCTTTTTCAATTTACTTATGCTTACCAAGTTATCAAAGTTCACATGACACAACCTCTTATGCCATAACCAAACATCA
>MU227846.1:2162215-2183679 GCA_018584345.1 Thuja plicata
CTCTAACCTTTTTCAATTTACTTATGCTTACCAAGTTATCAAAGTTCACATGACACAACCTCTTATGCCATAACCAAACATCATTGTATTGTGCAAACAAACATGTTTCTTCAGATAAATCCAGATATAATAGGTTATCTTTAGTCTAATCACCACTTCCAACCAATTCTCTAGTAGAATCATAGATCTTTGCTTTTCTGTGATGGAATTCAACTTTGTAACTAGAAGCGTTCAGCTATGCAACACTCAAAAAATTATATTTAAGATCATCAACCCAATACACATCATCACATCTAATTTTGTCAGTCACATTAGTCAATCATTTACCTTTGATGCGACAAGGTGCATCATTACCAAATTTTACATATCCTCCTTTGCATTGGTTTAGATTTTCAAACTTATCTTTGTCACCAGTCATATGATGGGAACAACCAATGTCAATGATCCATTGATCACTTTCTCTCATATAAGAGAGTAATACAGTTTTCTCATCATCATCAGAGTCCTCTTTCATTGCAACATATACAACTTCTATATCATTGTCATCAGAATTATCAGTGTCATTGTCAGAAGTTTCTTTAGCAATATAACAAGATTTCTTACCTTTGTCTTTGTAGTCCTTATATTTCCTAAAGTCTCGGTCATCCTTTGTGTCTTTGTATTCCTTGTATTTGTTGTCCCTTATTTCATCTTTTTCATTTTTTTCAGGACATCTAGCAGCTATATGACCAACTTTGTTGCATGAAAAAGAAATAATAGGAAGTTTACCTCTATACTTTCCTTTTCCCCTGGAAAGCCTCTTTGCCATAAGTGCTTCAAGTTCTTCAATATCACCATCAGAAGTGTCACTATCACTGTCCACATGTTTCTTTCATTTCTTAGATTTATTGAGAACCAGCTGTGATCTAAAAGGAGAATCAATCCCTTGTGGATTATAGTTATCATAATTTGACATTTAAAATGCAGTGAGTCTGCCTATCAGATTTTCCAGATTCATATTATTGTTAGGATTACATCTCAATTCTTGAATTGTAGAAACTCTAATAGCATATATAGGAAGTAAAGTTCTTAGTACCTTTCTCATAATAGTGTTCTCATCAATTGTTCCATTAGCCCCTCTAATGGCATTTACAACTTCTTTTACTCTACCATAGTACTGAATAACATTTTCACCTTCTTGCATTTTCATCTCATCAAACCTACCTCTTAGACTTTTTGATTTAGCTCTCAGCACATTTGTATCTCCACCATAGACAGTTGCAAGTTTTTCCCACATCTACTTTGCATTTGTGCATCTCTTTATATCATCAAACTCTGAATAGCTCAATGAGGAGGTGATCTCCAACATTGCTTGATTGTGTTCTTTATTTTCTTTTAGTTGTGTAGCTGTGAGAGGAGTAGTAAGTTTTACATAGGCATGTTCAATAAGTCACTTAGCATCATCTCCAATACCAGCCAGATGTAGTTTCATTAAACTCTGCCATGTAGGGAAGTTATCTTTGTTCAGCTTAGGAACCTCCTTCTTATACATCTTGATCTTTTCGCTCCAAGTACCTTCAAAATATTTTCAGGAGACCAATTCTCTGATACCAATTGTTAGAATGAATTTAGAATACTGAGAGGGGAGGGGTGAATCATTTATCCTTAGGTCTAGATGTAGCAAATAAAAACTTTGTATATTTTAGATCCACTTGGCAGTAGTAGCATAAGTCAACAACTTAATCATGCAGTTTACTGTCAATTGAAGTTAGCTTGTAGAAACATAACAATAAAACAAACCATAAGCATTCACACAAGTCAACACAAGTATTTAACATGGAAACCCAATATGGGAAAAACCACCAGTAACATGCTACCAAGTTTTTCACTCTTCTGAAGTGATGCCCTGTGAGGAGCCAACCCTGTTAAAGGTTACAATAACACACTGCTAGGTGTGACCTGGTTAAAGGATTTAATCACCCTATCAGGAGTGGCCTTGTTAGAGGACTTATAACATTCCACCCGAATGTCACCTTGTTAGAGGATTTATACAAATGACTATTAAGTCAACCTTGTTAAAGGATTTTAACTGATACAATGGTTAGAAAGTAATCAGCAATTGTGATCTGATACATAAAACTTAATTTGCAAATTTAGATCTAATTATAGCTCTGATGTTAACTCTCTGGATAGCCTATGTTGTCATTTTAACCTTCTGATCTGCTTGGAAATCCATCAAGCAATCACACATGCAACTCTTTGCTTCTATATTCAGCCTTCTCTGCTAGATCATGCTAAACAGTAAATCAACTATGCAACCCTTTTGTATTCTTCACATTCAGAAGCACACTACAACACACCAAATTAATAACTCCTTGAGGTTATCATATACCTCTCTATCTAGGTCAAATAAATATTTTTCCACTTAAACAAGATCGTAGATCTTGGGTTAGGTCAGATCCAACGGATCATTCCATCTTTGCATTACATTTACTTCTCCAAAGTAGTCTCTAATTGAATCTTGAAACCATGCATTAATTATGGTTACCCATACATTAAATGACATGGATCAATCTTTAATTAACACTACATATCCTAATAAAATCAACTAAGTCGGCTAGAGATCTCAAATCTCATCATTAATCCAATTACTGTAAGTCGGCCAACATCACTATTTTCACTTGGTAATTTCAATGGTGCTCGGCATTGAACAAATTTTTCTCATCACAATAAACTTAGCTTGGCACAAGCAAATTTACTCAGGATAAGCCAAACTTTTCTTGTCATAAGCAACTTTTCTCGACACAATCAAAACTTACTCGACACAGAACAACCAGAAAAACTATCTTTAAAAGATAAACAACTAATTACTTTACCAGAGTGCCAACTAATCAAGTACCCTTTTAATTGCCTTAATTCAACCATTCACTTGGTCTTCTTTATAAATCTTCTTCATCAATAGTAGATATGGTACTCAAACAGATAACAATAGTCTCACTAGTAAAGGTTTGACATGAATGACAAAATAACAATTTCTTGCATTGTCACTTTCCAACTGAATTCTCGCTTTCTTTTAAGCTGCAAGTGAAATCAACATCCTAATAGTCTCTTGTCTTTCTATAGGTGCAAATTTTTCTTCATAATCAATGCCATACCTTTGACTAAAACCTTTAGCAACCAATCTTGCCTTGTGTCTTTCAACACTCCCATAATTGTTATACTTGATGTTTTAGACCCATTTTGGGCCAATATTTTTCTTCTAATGTAGAAGATCTACAAGATCCCAAGTCTCATTCCTATGATTTAAATCAATCTCATCTTTCATTGCTTCCTTCCAAACCACATTAGTGCATGCATCTTAAAAACATGATGGTTCAAAATCAGCTTTAGCAAGTAATGCAAAATTTATTGTCTCACCTATTGCATCTTCTTCATGTGCTTGATTTTGAAAACTTTGATAAATGTCACTTAATCTTCTTACCTTTCTTGTAGAAGATGGAATTTCACTTGGAAATGATGAGGGGTGGTTAGAAGACTTGGAGATCTTGGCATAGAGTCATTGGTTGGCTCCCCATGATTATTATTATTAATAATGTCATCATTCAAAACTTAATTGAAGTTGTCAATATGGTCTTTTTTATTACCATATACTCACCCTTCATAAAAATCACATCTCTTGATATTATAACCCTATTAGTAATAGGATTATACAAACTATAATCTTTTCTCTCCTCGCTATAACCCACAAAAATACATGATTCACTTTTAGGAACTAACTATTTTATATTTTGAGCAGGTACATGAACATAAGCTAAACAACCAATAACTTTGAGATTATTTACATTAGGTTTTTTCTCATACCATGCTTCATATGGGGTCATCTTCTATAGGGAACTTGTAGGACTTTTATCCAGGATATAGACTATTGTAGCAACTGCATCTCCCCAATAAGAGTTGTTCAAACCCCAGGTTTGTAACATGCTCTTTGCCATTTCTACCACAATACAGTTCTTCCTTTCAGCCACCCTTTGTTGAGGTGTGTATGTAGTTGTTGTTGTTTTTTGATCCCATTTATCTGAAATTTTTTTTGAAAATACTTTGAGAAAAATTATCCTCCATGATCTGTTCTGAAACACCTAATTGTGTTCCCTTTTTCATTCTCCACACGAGCTTTAAACTGCTTGAAAGTATCAAAATCTTCAAGTTTGGTATTCAAAAAATAAACCCAACACATTCGTAAGTAATCATCAATAAAAGTGATAAAATTTGATGACTTACCCAAAGTTTGTGTTTGCATAGGACCGCATATATCTGAATGAATAAGCTGAAGTGGGTGATGACATTACCTTTCATAAATGATTCCCTTGCATGCTTTCTTTTTGCACATCCTTCACAATTCTCAATATGCTCTTCAATATTAGGTAACCCAAGGACCAATGCATTTGACATTAGAAGCTTCAAACTATTGAAATTCAAATGGCCATACCTAAGATGCCATAACCAACTTTTATCCTCAGAAGGCATATTGACAAGCTAGCTATCATTTTCACCAAACTCCAAAGGAAACATGCTATTCTTTGTCATAGGAAAAAACATAATCACTTTATTACCCTGATTCTTATCATAGATAGTGCATTTCATATTCTCAAATACTACTCTATAATTTTTCTCACATACCTTCCCAACACTCAATAAATTATGCTTCAATGTTGTAGTATAATAAATATCTGGAACACTTTTTATACCTTCTTTTGTCTGAACATCCATGACTCCTTTGGCTACAACCTCCACTGAATTATTATTACCAAGAGTAATATTGGATCTAAAACCATCATCTAGATTTGAAAATATCTCCTTATCACCAGACATATGATTAGAGCACCCAAAATCCAAATACCAAATATCATTCACATTTTTTCAGCTTTTCCATAAAACAAAAACAAATTATTTGAGGAAGGATCTTCACTCTGATTAGCATAATTGAGGTTATTGTTACCTGATTTCAATCTACACTCTTTCTCAAAATGTTCATAACTATTGCAATGATAGCATTGGATATTCCTTTTATCAAAACTACCCCTGCCTCTTCCTCTTTGAGCACCTCCTCGTTCTATGTTTCCACTCGAATAATTCTGATTTTGATCTCTTCATTGGCCTCCATTGTTGTTATTACTGTTGCTAGCACCATCATTCTTTGACATTTGTAATTGGGAATCAAAATCCTTCTCATTAATGTTTGTAGAAGTATCCCTCAATCTATCATCATGTGACATGAGAAATCCAACCAGCTGATCATACTCCAAGGTTGACAAATATTTTCTCTCTTCCAAAATGATTTCTACATTGTTCCATCTTGGGGTTAAAGATCTTAACACCCTCTATATCACATGCTCTTGGGTCATAGTTTCACCCAAAGTTGTCATTTTATTAATCACATCCTTGACTCTCACACAAAAATTTCCCACGTTCTCAAACTCCTTCGTGTTTAAATTCTCATACTCCCTTTTCAAGGTTTGTAGCTTGACAACCTTAATCTGATCATTGCCTTGGTAAGCATCTTTTAGAGTCTTCCAAGCCTCCTTTTATATCTATGCATCAGCAATCCTAGGAAACAAGCTCTTATCAAGAGCCATCAGAATGTGATACAGGGCCATTGTATTATTCCTTTTAGCTTCCTTCTTAATTCTCCTATCATTACCTTGAAGATTATCCCAGTTTGTAGGATCCTCATAACTTGATTCAACAATTCCCCAATACTCTTTTCCTATCAAAATGGTCTTAATTTTGATTGACCAATATTGATAATCCACTCAATTAAATTCTGGAATGGGCAAATTTGCATAGACTCGTGAAAGAGAGATTAGTAGCACCATATGATAATAAAATCAAAACAACTACTAAATAAAAACCCTACAAAACAACATAAATTAAACATGAAAATAAGAAACTAAAATATAAAATTAATGAAACAATTTTGACTGTATGCCTAAACTCTTTTGTTGTTTTTGAGCACTCTTATTGAAGTGACACTCAGAGTTGATTCCAACATCACTTGGACTCAGGAGATTCGAGAAAACTAAAAGTGATAATGGATTATTTGATTGCTTGAATTGAACTTGCATAAGATAATTGCTATTAAGAGAAGAAGATCCTCCATTCAAGTTTGAAGGGGGTTTTTACAGATTTCAGAATTGAATGGAAAGTTGAGATCAAAGGCATAGATTTAGTTTAGATGAACATGATTCAATAAATATGCTTTAAAACTGGATAAAACATATTGCTTTTTTTTCAAAAGTGGTCGAAATTGAAGACTTAATTAGCATTAAATAATTATAAGATTATTTAATTATGTGCAAGAGAGAAGATAATAAATAAAATAAAGATTTTATTTATTTTAGAGGAAGTTTTCTTCAAAAAGTGAATTAAATAAATTAAATAAACTCATTGAATTGGAGAAGATTTTAGAAATAAATAAAATAAAGATTTTATATATTTTTAGAAGAGAATTGCTTTCTTTTAAAAAACAAATAATTAATAAAATTAAAGAACTCATTTAATTATAGAAGATTGAGATAAATGAATAAAATAAAGATTTTATTTATTTTTAGGAGACTTTGCTTTGTTTGAATTTTTTTTTTTTTTAAATTCAAAAATAAATTTAAATATAGAAGATTGAGATAAATATATAAAATAAAGCTTATATTTAGTTTTAGGAGACTTTGCTTCCTTTGAAAAAGAAATTAAAAAAGTTAAACAATTCATTTAATCATAGAAGACTTAGTTAACTAATTAACTAATTAAAATAATTATTTAATTATGAGAGAAAATGGAAGAAGGCATTTAATTAAATAATAAAAATTATTTAATAATGAGAAGGGAGGGGAATGTTAAATTTTTGAATTCCATTTAGAAGAATGACACTAATTAATTAAATAATAATGATTATTTAATCAATTAAGAAGAAATTTTGTTTATTGTAAAAGTTGTGTAAAATAATAATCACAAAACATTACTCCATCTTGCCCGACGATAGTAGGTGGATTTTATGCCCCCTCAACAAATTAAGAAAAAAATACGTCAAATGAACATTAATTTGTTGAAAACATTGTTAGTTAGAACAAAATTAGTGAGAATAAAAGTTTGTTGTGATCATCATGAATGAATGTAACCAAGTCTTTGCCATATTTTTGTTTCAGCATTTATTTTTCATTGTAGCTTATTTGAAAAGAAAGAGATACATATGCACCCAGATATTGACCATCTGGATACTGCTACTACCTTTGATAACAGTAAGAAGATAAAAGACAAGGAATGTTCAATTCTCTTCTACGGATTAACTCAGATTGTGGAACTGCGTGGCTGTCAGATGCATGACAACTCATACCGCATTTATCCTAAATCATCCTTGCCACAAAATCGAATTGAAACACTCCACACACAACAAACATAGAAACTAAAAACATGATCCATCATAGGCACTCTCACCACTCAGTAGTATCCTTCAGGATTATAAGAACACAATCATGATAGAGATATTTATGATAGACTCACATGAGTGACCTCATCAACAACCTTATTGTTCCTTTATTGACTTGGTTTTGATGTTTGATTATCGATGTACCTGGTTTCAGGAATGGACTACTAGTATAACACCATTTTTATTTTTTTTGAGTGTATCTGTCACTGTCTAAGACAATTGATTGACTAATTTAATTTTCTGTTTGATTGATAACATCATAGATTGTTGATAAAGATGAGTCTTATGAGTCCATTTCCAATTAATGAATCTCATTATTTTGATTTAAGATTTGATGCTTGGTCATCGCTTTGTGCTTGTTATGATAGAGATGATTTTTATTGCAAGATTTTGTTGTGGTTTTATTTGTTTGGTTGGTTGGTTTCTTCAGGGTGTTTTCTAATGTTTTGGAATTTTTTTTCAGGATTTTGTTTGATTTTTTAAGGGAATTTTTTTCAGGACTTTTTTTCTTTTTTATGGATTTTTTAGAACTTTTTGAGACTTCCCCTATCTCTAGCAAGGCAAGGAAATTATGGATTGATGGATGAAATAGTAGATAGATAAAGACCAAAGGTCTCTTAGTATGTCTTGAAGTTGTTTAGATGACAAGGACTATCCAAAAGATGGGATAACATGTTTTTACCAATCTTACGGGTTAGACAAGACAAGATAGGGTAATGAAACAATGCATTGATTGATATGTAATGCATAAGAGTGGACATGTCAAGAAAATGTTGAAAGCATATTTGACATTTTTAAGTCCTTATTTTATTTCATATTCAAAAAGGGGATTTGGATAGGATACATGATAGGACATGAATAGGGAAAGAAAGATCAAGAATGGACTAGGGGAAGGGAAATGTATTGAAGGTTGTGATAAGATAGGAAATATGGACCAAATGGATGTGGACAGTATAAGGGGTATGGACCAAAGGGAAATGGATAGGATAAGGGATATGGAGCAAAGCGATGTGGAAAACATGAAGTGGATAGGACATGTGATGCTTCTAGGGATATTCCTAGCCTTGTCAATATAAATGTTTGGAAAAGGGAAATATGGATGTTCATAAGATAATGGATATGAGGAACATAGGGTAATGAAGAAAATTAGAGGGATATGTTAGGATACGAAAAAATGGATGAAACCTACCCCCAAGTATGAACTACAAGAAGTTCATAGATTACACATGATACTAGTTTGATAAGTTAGCATCATGGTACTTTCCTAAAGCCCCTATTTTCAAGGTTTTCACTATTAGATGAAATTGTTTCTCTTGATTTTTTTGGTATGTTACCAAAATGCCTACTTTCTAGGTTTTCATCAAAACAACAATTTGTTTTTGAATTTTGGAAGATGATGGACTCATGATAGGATATTTAGGAGGGACTCAAGATTCTTGTTCTTCAGATTGTAACCCTAAAAGATGTGCTATAATAGACCATGGATATTGAAGTTATGCTCAAATATGTTGGTAAGGTAATGATAAAGGGATATGAAAATGGATGGTTGGATGAAGTGGGATAAGGGTTTATGAAAAGGATTAGATATGATGGATGGAAGGATGGAAAATATGGGTTTGATAATTGAGGGATTGTGAGAAGAATTTATTTTGAGTGGATGGAAATGTGGCAAAGATCAATATTGCCACACACCTTGAGGGATGATGGAGTGATGGAGGAAAGGGAGATTGCAGGTTTGATGGAAGAAACAAATATTTTGAATTTGATGGAGTAATGGTTATGAGTTTTGGGACATAAGGGCCCAAAATGGATTTGGAAGGTGGGAAAGATTTAGATAGAAGGATAGAAATTTTGGATACCAAGTTGGATTTATTTTGGGATACTTTTCTTCGAGAAGCCTCTTAGGAATCCACGTAGATTTTTATTTTTTATTCTTGTGTGGGTCCTTGGAACACATTGCTTGCGTAAGAGATTTAGGAACCCATATTAATTTTGAATTTTCTTTTTTCTTCATGGGATTTTGTATCCTTTTTATATTTGTTTTTATTTTAGGATCATATTTTTCCTTATTTTTACATGTTGATTACATGTGGATTCATATCCTTGACTGCATGTGGATTTCTTTTCTTATAGACTTTATGCTTGGAATCCAAATTGGTTGGGAAGGAAATGGGATTCATGGATGGATAGGAATGATGTCAACGATTTTTAGATGGGTGGAAGGTTTTCATAAATGTGTTCCTTTGTTGACTTGCATTTAGGAAAGTGTAAATGAATTGTGAGCTAGTGGAGGGAGGAATATATGGACTTAGGATGGATGGAAGGTTTGAAGGATCTAATATATTCTTTGGTTTAGATGAAGGAATATATGATTTATGAATGGTAACAACATCTTGAGTGTTATCCTTGTAGCCTAGGCCTTGATTTTCTAGGTTTTCTATTATATAAATGGGTTCTAATATGCCTTGTCCATGGATGCCTAACCATTTTCCTTGATACAACATTCTTTGGAGGACCTTATTAGAAAAGGCATACTTATTACTTTGATAGAAAGATACGAGTCCATTTTTAGGTGGAGGAGGTATGTAAGGCATGAAAGGATCATGAAGTATACTAGCTCCCAAATGAAAGTGGACAAACCAATTAATATGTGAGGGGCTCATTATTAGATTTTGTAGGGGTGATGGGATATTTTGGAGTACAATTGGGATCATGGAGTGGACAATACTGAATAGAAGTGGAGGAACCCATTTGACATGTATGGGGTTCATGATCTACTTGCGCAAATGTGCTAGGATAATGAGGGGGTTAGAAGGAATAATAGGAACCTGAGGTGGAATATGAAAAATGACACGATCATTTGGTAGGATAGGATCTTGTGAAGACCATGGAGGATTAGGACATGGAGATGAAGGAACGTTAGGCTCATGAAGATAATTTTGAGGGATGATGGGATCCTGTGGTGGATATGGAGGTGAATGGATACTTTGATCTTGACTTGGAAGGGGATCATTGGAATCCATTTTAATTGTGGTTTTCTCTTGACTATGAATGGAATCATTTGGAAGAATGGGAAGAATGTCATGATATTGCTTAGGAATAGGAAGTGGGAGGTCAAAAAGACTTGGAAGCAAACTTTTTTCTTGGGATAAATGGTAATCCTTATTGATAGGATGTACATGTATGGTAGGATCCTTACTAGTTACGTCGAGATAAGATCTTGGTAAAAAAATAGACAAGTTTGATCATTGATGAGATCTTGATCATGATTATATTCAGGACTTGTTTACTCATGGTTTGCATCACCCTCTTGACATAGGGTATGATTTTTGATATGTATGGTGGATTATTGGAAGGATTTAATATTTTGACACGAGGGAGAAGGTCTTTGAATGGGACTCTCTGGAGTAGGTTTGTCTTGGAATGGAGCATATGGTGGCATTGGATCTAGGATTTATGAAGTGTAGAAGGGAATACTATCATGAAGCAGATGAAATTGAAAATAAATCATGGAAATCCCTTGAGAGTTCTAAACAATGGATATATCATTCAAAGGAAAAATAAATAATTTCTCTTGTAACACTTTAGGAGATAAACGACTGGTAGGTAATATGTGGGCTTCTCGAGCAAAAACTTATTAATGGGAGGAAAAATGTGTCATTAGTGTTATTTTTTTAATGTTTCATTGCTAGACATGGCAAGATTATTTTTACCTTGTTCAAAAGTAAGACGATGATTATGAGCCAGTTTTTTATGGAAATGATTGAAAAGACTAGTTTGGTTTTTTATCTTCTTAAGAAATCTTGGTGGTGATACCAAATTGAATTTTCCATGTTCTAAGTCATTTGTTGATTTATCATGTGGTACAATAAGTGTTTTACTAATTATGTTTTTTTGATGTCAGAAGAATGACATGTTTGCAATTTTGTTTGATTGGGAAATCCTTGGTAGTAGATTTGAGGAAATCAGAGGTTGTTCATTGACATGTGATGTGGTCAAAGGAATATAATCAATAGGGTAGGGATATATGTCCTCTATGGTATAAGGCTTTGGTTGATTTTGATTTTGAAGATCATTTAGTTGAGTTTCAAGGCCTTCCACTTGTTGTGTGAGGATTTCATCTTGCCATTGTTCATGTGCCAACTCAAGGAAAATATTTTGAATAGAAAAAAGGGTCTTTGTTCTCATAGTAGTTGTGTTATTTTTCTTCTTTGTATGGGGAAAATAGATTGAAGTACATGTCATCTGATTTATTCCATTTTTTAGATCTGGTTACGTGTCTCCAACCAAATGGGCATGGAAGAGACATCTTTCTATTGGTTTGAAGTGTTTTTTTAAATTTTGTTGCAGTGATTCCAAGAATAAAGAGTGTCTTTTGAATTCAGGTCTAATAGAGAAAATATTTTCTCTATGGTTAAGACTTGTTGATGTTTGATTGTGATCTCTTGGTTCTAAGGACCTAGTGTCCTCCATGAACAACTTTTGAAATCTAATTGTAAGGCTTCTTTGATGACACTTATAACATGAAAATTGAATGCAATAAAAAAATAAACAAGCACAACACTCACTCCAATAAATAGTCCTGAGAGATAAACATTGAGTATACATTCCAAATTGTTTTCACAAGTATTTCACAGAAAGAGATTGCAAAAATCTACTTGTCAATTTGGCTCAACATGGCTAACAAGGTGGCTTACTACTTAACTAGGTTATAGTAAGGATTCTATTCTAAGAGATTTGTTTTACCTCTCTTTGAAGAGCTTCCCACCAATGCCAGTGAGGTTTTGTGCAATCTAAGGCTCACATTAATCTACCTATGATAGTAGAGAAATGAATAGAAGATGAGGTCTAAGAGTCTGATCACCCTAAGAAGGGTGAGATCACATTTGTACTACTCTTAACTTCCAAGCACAATATACATGGGATTAATTACCTAAGACCCTTATAATAGGGGGATTTCTACAAGTTTTGACATTCTGATCACCCAAAAGAGGGGATAGCATAGGCCTAATATCTTTGTTCAAAGATAAGTGAGGTCTTTCCTAATTAATCTATGTGATTAAAACTTGAAATTTTCACAACAAATAATAAATTCTTAGAATAAAAGGGCTCTTAATCTGTACCTTCTTTGATGTTTATGCATTTTTTGTATACTTTTACCTGGGAAAATGCTCTAGCTTGTAAGCATCCACAACATATACCATACATGTTAGGCCAACACAAGAAATCCAAGGTGAAGGTGACCCCAGGATGACCAGTAGGAGGGGCCCGAGGGTCAGCCAACTACCAAACCAACTTGCAGACACAATGCGAAAGCCAATTCAACACAGTGAGAGAAGAAAACATAGAGATACTTTTATATTAACTAGATCAAAATCATTACATTCCAGGCTGTAAGGTCTTCCTAGTTTTGGCCATATATTCAATGATTTACAATAAGATCTTCATACAATAGAGATCACAGACCTTCAATCTCAATGTCTAAACATTTGCTTTCTTTCTCTAGGAATGATACCTAAACTAAGAACATACAACCAAATATATACAAGAGTCCACACAAGAGGTTGATGCTCAAATCCATAAGGGAGACCCAAATTTAGGTCTACATAGATCCCAATGAGAGATCCCAAATTTATTTAGCCATCAGAATTAATTGAAGAAGTCAGCCAATGATCCAACTTCCAAACTAAGCATCTCAGGCAGATGAACACTGAAAATTAGCAACCATCGGTAAAGCATAACCGAGCATCAGAAAACCCATCGGTAAGGACATCACCAAAACCCATCAGTAAAGCATGACCAAGAAAAAGATACAAGCATGCCTGATCAACAGAACCCAAGTGATAGAGAAAAATTAAAGAATTAAAGAAAACATCTATTTGGTTGTGCAGTATTGCCAATGACCCAAGATCATCCTGCATAAGACGCCTGGGGTTACAAGAAATGATTCTCCAAATAATTTATCAGGTCCAACTTGAAATGAAACCAACTTAGATTGATAAATTTAAGATGAGCCCTCAATCGGTCTGTTCTTCCACTTTACCATATACTCCATGTATTCCTTTCCTCTTGCACTTCTTCCATTTCTTTGTTTCATAATCCTTTCAACTTCCTCTATCTACTTCTTAGGATAATCACTTGGTACTATCATTTCTTCATTAGGTTCATGATATTCATAGAAGTCTAAAATATTGAATATAGGTGATATATCCATGTCATTAGGTAATTCAACTTCATAAGCATTTCCACTATCAAATCTTCTCAGTATTTTGCATGGACCAAATTTTTTCATCTTCAGTTTACCATATGTTCCAATAGGAAATCTACCTTTCTTCAAATGAACCATTACAGCATCACAAACTTCAAATTTTTTATGTCTTCTTGATCTTTCTACACTGTCTTTGTATTTCTGATTACTTTTCTCCAACTTCTATTTTACATCTTTATGCAATGTTTTAATAAATTCTGCCAATTCTTCTTCTTCAACACTTCTTTTCTCTTCACAAACAATATCTCTCAAATATGATATACCTCTTTGTTGTGTTCCATGAACAATCTCAAAAGGTGTCTTTCTAGTACTTCTATTCATTGAACTATTTTATGCAAACTCTACTTGTGCTAACATCAAATCCCAATTGTTTGGTGTATCTCCAACTAAGCATCTCAACAAATTACCCAAACTTCGGTTTACAACCTATGTTTTTCCATCATTCTATGGATGAAATGTAGAACTAAAATTCAAATTAGTATCCAAATTCTTCCAAAGTATTGTCCAAAAATAGCTAACAAACTTACTGTCTCGGTCAGAGATGATACTCCTTGGTAATCAATGCAATCTGACAATTTACTTAAATAAAATATCTTTTATGTGTACTACATCTGATGTTTTCCTACATGGTATGAAACATGTCATCTTAGAAAATATATCCACAACAACAATTATAGAATCATTACCTCTTTACATCCTAGGTAAGCCAAGAATGAAATCCATGCTGATATCACTCCAAGGTTTTTCAGGAACAATAATTGGTGTATACAAACTAGTATTCTGACTCACTCCTTTTGAAAATTCACAAACTCCACAAATTCTTACAAATTTCTGGACATCCTTATACAACTGAGGTGAAAAATACCTCTCCTCTAGAAATCTCAATGTTTTATCAATACCAAAGTGTCTAGCCAATCCACTTCTATATTTTTCTTTTATTAAATTAGTTCTCATGGATCCTCTTGGTATGCACAACTGAATAGCTTTGAACAACTTATCTTCCTAAATGAAATAGTCTTCAAACTTGATTGATTTGAATTAGGTGCTCTGCACACTCTCCACTACTCTAAAAAATGAGGTCACTTTCATACAAATTCTTCATGTCATCAAAACCAAGAAATTCAGTTCTCATTTAAGTTAAAAAAGGTCTTATTCTACTCAATGCATCAGCAACTCTATTAGAAACTCCACTCTTACATTTAATCACAAATGTAAAGCTCTGAAAATACTCTACCCATTTCATATGTCTCTGATTCAACTTATTTTGACTACTCAGATATTATACAGCCTTATGATCATTATACAACACAAATTCATTTGGCATCAAATAATGTCTCCACTTCTTCATAGCTTGCACAATAGCATAGAAATCTTGATCATATACAGAATATTTCATTTTTACATCATTCAACTTTCACTAAATAAAGAAACATGTTTACCTTCTTGAGTCAACACAGCTCCAACTGCACTTCCACTTGCATCACATTCAACTTGAAATAACTTATTGAAATCAGGTAAAGCTAGCATAGGTAATTCAGTAACCTTCAGCTTTAAAGCTTCAAAAATACTATCTACTCCATGTGTCCATTTCAATTCTCTTTTGTCTCCTCTCATTGTCTCAGTCCTAGCATTACAAATATAACTAAAGTTTGTGATAAAATTCCTATAAGAACTTTCCAATCCATGAAATGATCTTACCTCAGTGACATTTTTAGTTGTAGGCTAACTCAGTATAGCTTCAACCTTTTCTGGATCCATCTTCAAACCATCAGCTAAAATCACAAATCCCAAATACACAAGTTCTTCTTTCATGAAGGAACACTTCTTTAGATTAATCAACAACTTTTCCTCTTTCAATCTCTACAACATGCCTTTTATGCATCAAATGCTCTTCTCTAGTCTTACTAAATATAAAAATATCATCCAAGTATACAATCACATATTTATTCAATAATTTCTTCAGAACTTCATTCATTAGTCTCGTAAATGTACTTGGTGCATTAGTTAAACCAAAAGGCATAACCAACCACTCATAAAAACCTTCATTTTTATCGAAAGAAGTTGTCCATTCATCTCCTTCTCTAATTCTAATATGATTATATCCACTTTTCAAATCAATTTTGGTAAAATATCTTTCTCCACTCAAACAATACATGATGTCATCCATTCTTGATATAGGAAACCTATACTTTACTGTGATCTTGTTAATTGCTCTAGAATGAGTGCACATTCTCCATTCCCCATTCTTCTTAGTGTTGGAAAGTTGAATTCCTAAGGATGCATGACTTATTTTTCATTTTCATCATGGCAACAAAGTCATACTAAGTTTCTATCAAAGTAAACTTAGAAGACAAAATGACTAAGTATGGAAAATAGGATAGACAGAGTTATACAATGATCAACACATCAGCGCACATGCGAGTGACTGAGTAAGAGTATGTGAATTTAGATATATGTTCTATGTTTCATGTACATACTAAATCCAAACATGCATGGTATGGGATGATAGTATGGAGAATTTACAGACAGATCAGTACTCTAGCAGTCCAGAAGACAGAGCATGAAAGCTGACTAGTGTTTTGATTAGCGTATATTATTTTTTTATGTAAATGCCAAGAACCTATGATAGTATGTTTGTAATGATTTAATTAGTAACGTTGTAAACACATTTAAGAAAATTAGTTTGGAATCATTGTGTATTATGTTTTAGGGCCGACCATAAGTCTTGTTTTGGGTTGTTCCTATTCGGGCATGAACATATAAGTATGTAATGTAAAGTTATGTTACAAGTGTCAAAGAATATGAATGAGAAAGATATAGAAGAGAAGTATAATGAAGTCAGTATAAGATAAAGCTCTTTAAGAGAGTAAGAGCATCAGTGCATACATAGAACTAATCAGACAACAATGTCATTATAGTAGTTCACTTTTGATATAGTGTATATCAACTATCAGAAGGTTGTAGCCTTCATCCTATTGAGTAGTGAGCTCTGGCAGTGAGCCATATACCTTTAACAGGGTTTTGTAAAGACTCCTAACAGGGTCATTGTACTTGCATTGTAAAGACTGCTTCTAACAGGGCAAAGGAACTTTAATAGTTTCATTATACTAGTACAATATTTGTGGGTACTAATTCCCACCTGGATTTTCCTTTCATCAAGGTTTCCCCATAATAATATCATGTGTTATGTGTTCTTGTATTGAGCTTCATTGGATGTATGTTTGATTTAAGTTTAAATTTCTGAAATATAATAAATAGACAAACATTGATTCACCCCCCCTCCCCTCTCAGTGTTTCTAACAATTGGTATCAGAGATCTGGTCCTCTGAAAGAAAGTTTAACCACTTGAGGAGATCATGGACTTAGCAGAAGAAAAACATTTGAAAAAGAATCTTGAAGCAGCTCTTGAAGATCTTGACAGATCTGAAAAATAAAATGAAGAACTTAGACTCAAAGTTGATGGATCACAAATGCTTATCAAGAAATTGAGAAAAGATTTGAAAGATTTTTCTACAAGTGATTTAGGGAAAATGGTCAAAAAGTTGAATGAAGAGAACATGTCTCTGAAAGATAAAATTGAAAATCTGGATGAACAACTAACTGACAGTCAAATTGCTATTGAAGAAAAGATCAAAGAAAGCAAACAAATAGAAGATGAACTTTTGCAAGCAAACATGAAAGTCTTGGAATTGGAGAACATAAAGAAAAAGATGGAATCTGAATTAATAGAATAAAAGGATAAGATTGATAAACTCCACACAATTTCTGATTCACTTCAATCTCAGCTCAATGCATAAAAGATAAGAGGAAAAACTACTTGTCTTGGATACAGTGTAGCACAAGTTGAAATCAATTCATTGAAGGAAAGCACATGAAGCATCTTCACAAGAAAAGAAAGTTGAAAATGTTGCAGAGATTAAAACAGATCCACCTAAAGGAGAAATCAAGAAAGTTAACAGAACTTGTTATGCATGTATTAAAAATGGTCATTTGGAAAGAGATTGTAAAGGGGTAAGACCTTTCAATGGTTATTGTTACTCTTATAATAAGTTTTCTCATAGGGCTATACATTACAAAACAAATCAAACTAATTAGTCACAATAGAATAAGAGAAAAATGAATCCAAACAATTAGAGAAATCAACCTCAAAGAAATTTGTAGAACATTACATGTCAGATATGTAATTACAATGGACACACAGCAAAACAGTGTAGCATGGTGAACAAGAACATCAAACCTGCTATCATTTGTCACACATGTGGAAAGGATGGACACATCTCAAGGTTCTATAGATCCAGAACTCAAAAACAAGAGGATCCTAAGAAATCATTATTTGAAGAAGAAGGAGAAGTCAAGTTTGTCAAAGTAAAAGAAGATTCAAGAAAAATTTGGGTTAAAGTAAAGAAGGACAATGTAGAGAGAAAAGTAGTTGATGCATCCACAGTGGACGCATCCTCTATTTTTGGTTAAATAGACCTTCTTGGTTTTAGGGGGAGCTATTCTAGCTTAGAACCCCTGTGCATCTGGTATACTCACCTCAGAGTATGTGCCTATGGATTCATGCTTATGATCACATGATATAGTAGTATGCATACACGCATTGTTTATAATGCATTCAGAACAAAGTTTGAAACTCTCTGTGAAAACTGTGTACAGTTACAAACATTAAATGCAATAATTCTTATAAAAAGATGTAAGTGTTCAATATTTTTCACATTTGCATTCGAGATCACAAAATTTAGAAAGTATAGGAGAACTGAGCATCAAAGCATGGAAGCATAACAAATTTGGTGGTTAAGAAGCACGGTTAAGAAGTTGGAACAAAACCCTAGCAGTCGTGCCATTTCAAATTTTTGTGAAACCCTATTTAATCAATCATCAAGTAAGCATGGTGACTCTAGTTGTATTTTACATTGTTGAGAGGAAGAGATTTGTATTTAAGAAGCATCCACTTAAATCTATACTAGATTATGTGGAAGGAGCTTTCTCTAAAACTCCGTTAGGAGTTGTTCACGTAGAAGGCATCTGCGCATACATTTATTGTAAAAAGGAAACAGTTGGAGATAATAGTATAGTCATTCTCATGGCTTTGATGATGAAACTAGACTATTCATTCAAGCATGAATACACGCACCTCACAGACAACCCTATCTTTGATTATTCGAATGCACACAAATTCTACAAAATAGAATGGGTTAAAATATTGTTGAGCATAATTCATGATGACCTCTACTAGATTGGTGAATTTCCCATCCGTATTAGTGTAGACCTAATCCATAACATGACTAGACTTCCTAATACTAGACTAGTTCTTCCTACTAGAAAGGATGTCAATAAATAGGTTGAGCAAGCATGCCTATCCATAAGTGACAAGTGCGGTATGATAGGTGATCCTATCAAGGAAGAAGACATAAAGCTTCTAACTATGATCCTTGGTTACAAGTTCCAGCAAGCAAGTAGATTGAATAGTGTCTTTGCATCAACTTTTCTAGCAGCTATCAAAATGGTGAAGAATAATACTCAGTACAATCTATGTGAGATATTGTGAGCTCAATTGATTGATAACATTCGAGTTATCAAGAATGACAAGAGCAAGACATTCAGGTTTGGGTCTTTGATCATCTATCTATACTTCCATATTGTTGGTAAGGTTGCAAATCTTTACCTAGACAGAAGCAAACCTACAATGTCTCAGATTTTACTTAAAGCCACATCAGAGAGTAGTGCAAAAGATGCCATGGACATGGATATCAAAACTTTTAAGATCAAGATGCAGAAGAGGTTCAGGATACCTGAGAAGATTTTTGAAAACTATAAGGAAACTATATGCTTTATGGTAGAAACATATTGCACTTGTATGGAGGTAGTTGAACCTAGAACTAAATGGATTCATCCACTTGGGTATGAAGTGGAGGAAACTATATTGGAAGGATATGAACATGTCCTTTTTTCTACGCCCAAAGATCCCAATGAGCCCAGATGGGGCACTTACAGAGAGAAGACTAATGCAGTTGATTCTGTATTATATAGTGCTGATAACAAAAGAAAGGCATCTATGATCACATCTAGCATTCTAAGAGTTCATGGTGTCACTCAAGAAGATCTTGAAAAATCTAGAGAAGCCAAGATAGCCAAATAACTTGAGAAGACTAATGACATCCAGAAGAAGAAGAAAGTAGAGAGAACCTCTACGCCCTCTACCACCATTGACCTAGACTCATTTCCACCTTCTATAGCAAGAAATAATTCTATAGGAAGGAATAAAGCACCCCCAAATCACCCATCCTCAAGGAACACACGAAGCACAACAAGGAACACTCAAGCTCCTCCTGAGGTAGGATTCAGACCTAGTCTAAATGTCTTAAAGAACAGGATTGTTAATGAAGGTAGACTGGACACAATTGCTAAGGTCTATGACAAGTATCAAGAGATTGATAAAATAGAGATACATTCTATGATCATCTCTCACATGATTAAGTTTAAGAAGTCAGTTCTTGAACTTAAGACAGTGATACCTGATAAGTTATGGAACATACTGGAAATAATGAAGAGACAAGAAATTGAGGAAGACATGAGGATAAGAGAAGAAACATTGGATAATCTTATCCTTGTGTGCTCAAATGATGAGAAGGCAATTCTATTAGATCTGGTGAAGCCTCATCTCAAAACCAAGACAAGGACTCTTTAGATTATTAAAAAAGAGTATGAGAAAATAGTTAAAGAAACTGAAAAGGCATTTGTACAAGTGCTTATAGATAGACACATGTATCCATCAATGGTGCCTATAACTAAGGTAACTCCAGCTCCTCCCAAATAGGTTACAAAACCAGTGATTCAAAATGTACCTATGATAGGTCCACAGGTTTCAGCACCCTTAGTGTCAATAACTTCTGATACAACAAAAGACTCAGAAGATACTATATTGGTTGATAATATCAAGATATCCATGACAACATCTGACAATGACATGGACAAAGTTGATAAAGCATTTGTAAGCATTGAAGACATGTGAACTAATGATACATCTATACAGCAGGATGAAGTTCCCTCCAATGATCCAATAGACTTGAATAAAGAGAAAGATACTCAAGATAATGTGACACCAGTCAAAGAGATACCAGTAAAGAGTGAATGCATGGATACCAGTCAAAATACTATATTCACTCCGTCCACTTTACCATCTACTTCATTGTTAACTCCTAACTCAGCAAGTCTAGATGCATGGGGAGAAGAGGACTTAATGAAGATCAATGTTTGACCTATGGAAATGGCCAAAGAAAAATAGGTTATGAGGAACCCTCTTTTCTTGGAGTCAGTTAACATTCTAAATGATTTAGTACCTGCAGACAAGAAAGTAGCCAAGATTCAATCAGTTGAAGATGGGTAAAAGCACAATAATCTGTCACCTTTTAGGACAACTTATCAGCACAACTAAATTTTAGTATTTCTAACTAAAAATTAATTTTGGCCAAACATATGGTCTATCTAGATTCATTATAGTTAAGTTAGATAAGGTTTTTAACTTTTCCAATTGGAAATGTCTATTAAATGCATGTTTTATACCACTTTGAGGCCAATTGCCATAGAAATAAAATTATTTCAAAAAAGTGACATTTCAATAACTCTAAGACATTTTAATGATATTTTTTTTAAAATACAAAAATACCCTTTTGTAGAGATCAGAGTCAAGAATATCTCTTATAGATTTTATAGTGTTTTAATTATACATAGTCTATTATA
>MU227846.1:2191249-2215574 GCA_018584345.1 Thuja plicata
TTAATAAAATTTAGTGATTAAATCACTTAGGAGATTAAATTTGATTTGAATGAATTATGCCAGTCGATTGAAGAGTTGTCTGGACATAATTGGGGGTATGATCACACTTAGGGAAAATAGGGTCTATAGTCAGAGAAAACCAAATTAGGGTAGTTACACCTGCATGCACTAAACTTCCAATTTGGTTCAAATAATGAATATTGTATTAATAACAACATTATTTAATGGATGCACATATCATTGTCATTTATACACACCATAATAAGATTGTTTGCTTAATACCCTGCATAGAACATCACTTCAAACTCACATCAGGCACATGGATACTATACTTGTTCCACTCTTATGGATATATGCATAAAATGTAACTCACGTTTGACAATATATGCACATTCTCTTTTCATTGTTTTCGAAAGTAGATGTCACTATATTCTTTTCCTTATCTCATCTCGAGGAATTATCTATCCAAACAACATTGATATGATACATTTTTTTAATGCTAATAGTTTATGCATATGTTTCTCATCTTGACACAATGTATTTTGTTGTTTTTTGTAAATTCACATTTTATAACAGCATTTAAATACACTGTTACTCAAATTATCGCACATTGTTTTTCATGTGTAGCTCATATGCAGATTATTAACACTATTATATATCATCATTTTTTGCAAACCATACTGTTATATAAACATAGACAACAACTTTTGGATAACATGAGACTGATGATAACAACATTGATTGTTAAGCATGCATTTTCCATAATTGAATCCAATTCACATGTCTTTTATGCTTCTGCATACTTACAGTAACAATATTACTTTCAATTCATCTTGCATGATGATAGTAAACATTTCCCCTCCATTTATGCATATCTCTTCTCAGGACCCTTTATTGACCATGTGTCTCTTGCAGCATCATTGTATCCCTCTTCATACATTGTATCCTCCTCTTTTGCATGTGCATGAATTGTAACCTCTTGTGATGCATACAAATTTATTGTATGTAATACCTTTTGTGAAGCTTGAGCATAGGCTTGTGACACTCACTGCATTTCTTTTGTTATCTGCATTTAGTTACTTCTTCACCTATTGCACACATATCACCAATAAACCTGTTAGGTCAGAAAACAAAATTATCCAATTAATGTTTGTGTGTGAGTGTCATATGAGATGACACTCATTCATGAATGTTAGTTGGTTTGTTTGTGTTTCTTAAACTAACATGATGATATAAAAAAACAATTTCTCAAATAGAAACACTAACTCCCTTTGATTCAGATATCTAGCTTTGAACATAAGAACAATATACATCAAAATGACCATTAATAGGAAAAGGTTTCATGTTTAAAAATAAGTCCCTTTAATACTATCTTTCACTTAGTGTACATGCATATTTCCTTATTATATTGAATTTACCAAATACATATGCAACATTGAAGGAATTGATTGTAGTTGTATTTTTTTTGTGTTTCATGCATTGCTTAGATCTAGCTGGATATAATACCATTTTCTCTCTCATGATGCAGGTGGATGACCCTAAAGACTTAGTAAAGATGAGGACCTGAACCTGGAGACCTAAGACCTGACAGACAACCAACTGACAACAACATACAATAAGGAAATGCATGGGACCCCTACTCCATACTTCTATCATGCTTTCTATTTTGAAAATGTACTCTTTGATTGACATGAAATATGAAATATGAAATATGAAAGGACACTTGTATACTACATTCAGTTTGAATGCACAATGTAATGATCAGTTATAAATTTTAAATTTTGAAATGTGATCAATACTTAGAGTAAAATAATGAAATCTGCTAATGAATGCAATGATGAAATGTTAATCAACAATACCTGAAAGATAGTGTTAATTAGACCGTTAAAATGCAATATTTTACTATTTGTGTTTATTTTTCTGTATGCTGTAATCTTGGGTAACATTTTTGGTGACTTGTGCTGGATGTCTACCTACTAGACATGACCTATAGATCTTATCCTTGGGCAATAGAGTTATAAAATTAGAAACCATGAATGCAACCTTTATTTAAATGAAAATGCATCTAATCTAGACCTATGCAACCTAAATACCTAGTGCTTAGACATCACTTAATGAAAAGGAAACTAGACTAAAACTAACCCTAAAAGAAAAGCTTGAGGTGTATTCCTTTAACTGGAATCTACAAAACTTCTCCATCAGCTATAGACAACTAGAAAGCATTATTCTCTTTGAAAGCTATAATAAAAAAGGGCCTGACCAAAAAATTTCAAATTTATCAAGCTGACCTGGTCTTCTCTTCAACACATCCCACTTGAGTTCTAAATCACCTTCCTTGAAGACTCTGGGTGTAGCCCTTCTATCAAAAGACCTTTTATTTTTCTCTTTTCATAACTCCATATTCTTTAATGCTTTCCTTCTTTCTTCTTCAAGTTGTAGCAATTCAACATATCTCATCTTAAGAGGATCTTCCTCTTCAAACAACATCATTTGATCAGCTAGTTGTAAAGCTGGAAACTCACTAGAAATTAACAATCTTGCCTCCTTACCATAAACTAGAGCATGGGGTGAATTCCCATTAAAATATTTTGGTGTGATTTTATCCAGCCATAAGGCTTCCTTTAGTTTAGAGTGCCAATCTCTCTTATTTTCTTGCAAAGTCTTTTTGATGATCCTAATTGGATTTTTATTAGTGGACTCTGCAAGACCAATACCCCAAGGATAATATTTAAAAGAAGTATTTAGATATATGCCATTTTTAACAGCCCACTCTATTATAGTTGAACCAACAAAAGCTAAAGCATTATCTAAAATTATTTATTGAGGAATACCAAACTTGGTTACAATATCATCAGAGAACTTCAACATAGTAGATCAAGTATACTCCTTCAATGTAATGGCCTTAGTCCATCTAGTAAAATAGTCTGTAGCAATCAAAATCCATTTATGACCTACCCTAGAATTAGGATTTATTGGACCTATAAAGTCGACTCCCCATTTATTAAATGGTAGATCCACAATGATTGGCTTTAATGAAAATGCTGCCAAATTTTTATTTCCTGCAAATAGAGTACACTTTTGAAATTTTCGTCCCCAAGAATAAGCATCTTTGAATAAATTTGGCCAGTAATATTCATCTCTTATAATTTTCCAGGCTGTATTTTTAGGACTGAAATGCCCTCCACAAGATCCATCGTGAAACTCATATAGAATCTTTTTTTTATCAACATAGTCTATGCACTTGAGAAGCATACCAGAAAAATCTTTCCTATAACAAATATCATGAATTAGAACATAAGGAATAGATTGTAACCTAAAGTACCTTCTTTTGGCTTTATCAAAATTTATTAGACATTGACCAATTTGTAGAAATATGGTCATATCTAATAACTAGGAAGCCGAATCATTGATTACCATAGAAGTACCTAAGAGTAAGGTAACCTCTTTAGTGGCTTCAAACTTATCTTATTATTTTTTCATTTGAACACGCAAACCTTTGACTCAAACCAGCTTGGTTACATGAATTTGCACATTATATTCCATAACCCTTGTTATCCATCTTACTCTCTTTTCATTGACATCTTTCTTCAATAAGAACTCTTTAATTCTAGGATGTGCAACCATTAGATGTATTTTATTCCTAGCAACTAGATGCTTGAAATTTTTTAAGGCTTTAATAATAGCTAGCACATGTTTCTCAACAAAATTGTACCTTTGCTCATAATCATCCATACCTTGGCTGAAAAATGCAAATGCCTACTCCTGTTTGTCCTCATTCTTTTGTACCAGTATTGCTGAAATAGTGTCAAAACCACCATAAGCATATAAAATAAAATCCTTAGAAAAATTAGGATTAGTTAAAGTAGGGGCTGATGACAAAGCCTGTCAAATTTGTTCAAAACTTCTCTTTCCCTCATCAGTCCATCTGAAAGGTACATCTTTCTTCAGCATAGCAATCAAAGGTTTTAGCAAGTTCACAATATTAGGGATAAAGCATCTAAAAAAAATTATCCTCCCAATAAAAATCTGCAATTGTTTCTTATTTTTCGGCAATGATAGTTCCACAATTGCATGAATCCTTTCAGGATCAATAGTTGTACCTTCTTTAGACACTTGGTATCCATAAATTTTACCTTTATGAATTGCAAAAACATACTTTTTTGGGTTAAGAGAGATTCCAAACTCTCCACATCTTTGTAAGACTTGTCTTAGATTATCTATGTGCTAGTTTGTAACCTTGTTGTAAATTGTGACATCATCTTGTGACATCAACTAGGTAAACAAGAACAAACTTATACATCATATTTTTATAAGCCATGTCCATAGCCTTTTGGAATATGGCTCCTACATTTGATAAACCAAATGGCATTCTCCTGTATTCCATTGTTCCCCATTTAGTTGTAAAATAAGTTTTAAATTGATCTTCATCTCTTACTAGTACCTGGTTATAGCCAGAATAACCATCAAGAAGAGAGAATCTTTTAGAAATAGCTCTAGACATATTGTAATACTTGTTCCATGGATGGAAGAGGGTGCCTATCTTTTACAGATGCCCTGTTAAGGTCTCTAAAGTCTACACAAATTCTAATCTCTCCATTATTTTTCCTTACTATTACTAAATTGGAAACCTAGGATGTGTGTTTGATAGGAAATATGATACCACCATCCAGGAGTTTATTTAGCTCGTTCAACATTAAGGGCTCTAAATTGGGGTTAATAGACCTTTGAATCTATCTTATTGGCCTAGCATTTGGATCTATTTCTATGGTAGGCTGGGTTAATTGAGGATCAAATCCTTTCAAATCAACATTATCCCATGCAAAAACAACATTATATTCTCTAAAAAAACCAATAAGCAATTCTTTTTCTTTAGGAGAATTAATTTTACCAACCATGAAATACTTGTCTCTGAATATCTCCACCTTTTCATAGTGATCTTCCTTGATCAACAAGCTGGTTTTATTCCTTTTGAATTGATCATCAGAGTTAAAAGCTGACTCTAGGCTGACCAATCCCTTTGGAAGCTTATTAGTCTTCAACTGAATGATTTTATCTTCCATTTTCTGAATGAGTTTGTCATTTTTAGAAGCTGAGAAATATTCTATTTCAGTCATAAAAATTAAAATATTTTCATCAGTGTTAAAAACCTGCCAATTGATATCATTATCTAGGATAGAAGGCCTCACAACAATTTTGACATGTGACTGATGTGAGATCTATCCTTTCTTTTCAGTAATTGAAACATGTGCACCAATACCTGCCAACCTATCAGCATGCTAATTTTCTCTTCTAGCTATAGAAATGAGGTTAAATGCATCAAAATAATCTAGAATATAAGATTCTTTGGATTTGTATAGCTTCAAAAGATCATTTTTAACAACATTGATACCTCTCACCTATTTTACTATTAACTCACTATCCCCAAATGCCCTCAAGTATTTGATTCTTTATTTCCTTTCCCATTCTAAACCGTGAATAAGACTTTCATATTCAACCATATTGTTAGAACATGGAAAACATGATTTTTATGCAACATAAAACTTATCACCATCAGGTGAAACTAACATAACTCCTACACCAACACCATCTTTATTCCTAGACCCATCAAAATATAAGTACCATAGTTGTTTAGATAATTCAAATTCAGAAACTTGATCTTTTATTAGATTAGGAAAAACTGCATCAGATTCCAAAATCATATAGTTACCAAAACCAGCATCAAACACATCATTCTCTTGATCATTTCTAGTTTCTCATTCACCCAAAACAATATCAGGATATTCTTCAGTTTGTGTGTTACAAGCTGAATTATCATTAATCTCATCTAAATCCATAATCACATAACTTGCATTAATAGGGCTGGGATTATAAGGTTCTATGTGATCGTTGGTCCATAACTTTGATTTTATGGTTACTTTAGTACCATATATAGTTGTGAAATACAGGTGAGACCAATCTGATGAGAAATATCCATCTATTTTAGTTGTTCAGTCCCTTGACAAACATAGGGAAAAATAAGGTGGCAGGTCTATGACATAAATATATTGAGGAATTGACAATTTAGGACATGAGAGTATGGTCAAGCTTGCATTTTTAACAACCCCTAAGGTCTTGACTAAAGTACCATCAAGATGGACCACTCCTTTCTCAAGAGGTTCATACTTCAAATCCAACAAGTCAACTATCTTTTTTGGCATGATAGTGCTGGTTGCACCACTCTCTACCATAAAATTATGCACTAATTTGTTTCCAATGATCAAGGAAACATAAAAAGGAGGAGTTTTGTTATTTTTAGGTTTCTTACCTTCATTTTTTGTTGTCTTTTCACATTTGCTGGCTTTTTATCAACTGTCACTCCTAATTGCTTCAAATATGCAGTCTTTTTACTCACTTGTGATGCTAGTTGCTACACTTTAGCAGGCTTCTTTTCTTATTTACCTATTGTTTCCTAAACTTTAGAGGGCTCTAAATTATCCATAACCACTCTAGGAGGCTACTGAATAGCTTGCTATGAATTTTTTGTCCCTTTAGACAACTCTTCCTTCAATAAATCATCTTGTCCTGGAATGGATAATGAAACCCACATAGAAATAGAGACACTCATCTTCTTCATATTATCACTAATATTATAGGGAACAACAAACTATACCTTGTGAGGTGATTTACCAATGTTATGATCCACCTATCTCTAATGATGTTGTTCTTTGTTTGCAAGAGTGGAGTGATCCTTTCGAATAGAAATAGGAGGAATGAGTGGTTATTGAGTTGTGGCAACAATCTTAGTACCTGACTTGTCTGACTCTAAATCTCTCTTCTTGGCTCTTGTGTTTGCTGATACAGGTGAATCATTACTCACTCCACAAAAATCTTCCTCTTGCCAATTTAGAAATATAGTGTTTGAAGCATTTAGGTCCAATTGTTGTTGAGTCTCTTCACTGGATGTAGTAGGTTGTGAATCAATCACACTTTCAACCATTAGGGCTTGATTAAGTACTCCATTAGTGCACTTGACTGATTGTGGGGTTGCCCACAAGGATAACACCATTCATAATCAGCAGCAAGGTTATTTTGGTTAGGAACAATATCCCTAACATTATTAAGAGGTGTGGGATTATAAGGTCTATAAGGCCTTTGGTTCCAATTTTTCCTATTAGCATTTCTATTTCCTTGGTATTGCTTCTTTTTACCTTGGTAGGTGGGTTGATTAGGCTGATGGGATGAAGAACTAGAAAACTAGTTTTGCATATGGTCTATTGGATTTCCTTGAGCTTTCTGCATTTTTAGGTTTACCAACACATTTCCAAAGGTTTGGAATAAGCTCTCAATCTTTTTTTGGCTTTGTTTTATTCTTTGTAACTCATTGGAAGGGGCAACGAGCATTATCTCTTCACTTTTATATGATGGTAATGGAGCCAAAGGCAGGGTAATCAATGAAATATTGGATTGGATGCTAGGAAAGAAAGGCATAGGTGGCCTAGGAGCTATCTTCCCTGCCTGAATAAGACTATTTTCTTCCCTAATTGCAAGTTCAAAAGCTTGAGGTAAAGAAGTTCCCCCATAGATTGGACCATAATTGAAATGTCACTATTCAGACTTTTAAGGAAGTACAAATATGCTTATTCAGTAGAGGGTCTTACCATGGAAGGAATCCTATTCCAAGTCTCTTGAAATCAGAGATTGAAATCACTCATCTCTTCTTGTGGAGCCCTTTTAATAGTAGTTAGTTGTTCCACCAAATAAATATTGTCATATTTATCTTCAAGAAATTTAGACAATTCCTCAGCTAGTGCATCCCATGTAGCAATTGATCCAACTCAGAGAGTTCAGAACCATTCAAATGCTTTGTCCTTCAATGATGTATTTAATAGCCTCAAACCTACATCCTCCTTCATGATATGATGCACATTGAAAAGAGAAGCAACATCTCTGATGTGATCAATGGCTATTGTTTGTCCTTCTCCTATGAAAGATGGAATTCCTTTCAAGGCTGCCAATGGTATGTTGTTGTGATTTGCAATCCTCAAAGGACTGCCTTGATCAAATGGTACAAAAGTTAGTCTTCTAGCCATTCTTGGTGCTACTGTAACAAAAATTGAAGATGCTTGTTGTTCTTCTCTTGCTAGTTGTTCAAGAACAACCTAAATTTGAAGTGTTGGAGGACTTTTTGAAGATTCTTGATCTGAATCAGTTAAATCAGTGTAATAAGTGCGAGGAGCTGAACTTATCTCAGATCTTTGTTTCCTTGGTCTTCTTTGCTTCCTACCCCTTGCTATAGGCTGGAAGGAGAGCTCTTTTGGACCTCTAATTTCTCTCTGTAAAGTTCTTCCTCTCCTAGTATGTGATAACTACAAATACTCAAACTCTTTTCCACTCCTTGTTTGGATTTTGTTCATGTATCACAAGGAGTCCCACCAGGCGTGCCAAAAACTATTGAGGTTTGAAAATACCACCCGAACTTAGGCATTAGGGCTTACCAGTATTCTATCATAACAATGGAAACCTTCTCGAGTTGTGGGACTCTGACTAAGAAGGAGTCTCTAGATTCTAGGTCGGTTCCTATTGGATTTGGGTATCAATAATCTACTGCTTTCTTCTGGTTTTTTGGAAGAAAAGGGAGAAATTTTAACTAAAACTAAATGAATAAAACTTGAAAGGTGATACACTAAATAATATTTAGATTTCTCAAAGGTTCAAACTAACATTCACTTGACTTACCCTAATGATTCCTACAAAATCATTCACTATCCAATACATAGGCTAACTTGAAAATCACTACTAGGGTTTTCACCACAAATAGTAATGCTCCTGTCAACAGACATGTATATTCTACAAAAGGCTATATTCTAAAACCTAGAATAGGAATTAAGATAATTCACTAATCCATGTTATAGATACACTACACTTGAAGGTAAAAAATTGAATAGGATTGATAACCAAAGATCAGAACAAGATGTATGAGAAATTGGCCATCTTTATTCTTATGAAATTTTGTGGGCAGTTACATGAATGAATTTCATAATAATGGAAAGGAATATATGAATCCTCCTTCAAAAAATAGATACCCAAAATGAACTAAAATGGATACAAAATGCATAAAAAGGCTATAGGAATAAAATAGTTCACTAAAAGCTCCTCTCTCCCAATTCTGAACTCCCTACTAATGAAGCAAGAGCTCATCTATATAGCTCATGAAGCCCATTTTGAAAAATACTCCTCCCTCCAAAAACCCCTCCAAAATAGAAAGTTACTAATCCTTAGAATTAATTAGTGCCCCAAATTAAGCCCTAAATTCAGCCCTAAAGCTATCCCCTCCAAAGTTGGTGTATGAAAGACTTATATCCTTCTACAAAATTTACCAACTTATTACAAAAAAAACATTACAAGCCAATTATAAACTGATGTAGTAATAGTATTTCCCCTTAGACCTATTCTAGGGTCTCTTAGGTCACTAATTGACCTACTAGGGTTCTTCCACTAACCCCAAGCTCTTGAGGTATATTATCACAAGATCCTAGTTCCTTCAACTAGTAAACATCAACAAAGTAGAACTCACAACTTTTCCAAACCTCATACTAGACCCAAATTAGTCTTTCTTGTCCCATTTGTACAATCTAATCCAAATGGATTCCAATAATTACTAAATTGGAAAGGAAAAATTTAAAGATGTCAACAGGACCAATTCCAACCTCTACAAACTCACTTTGCTTCAAAAACACAAATGAGCTCCAAGAACTTATGCAATTACCTCCAAAATAGGGCTACAAGCAATTAGCCCTATTTGGTCACCTTTTCTACATTATCATGGAAAAATTTCTTAATAAGTGCCAAATAGGCTTGGGATATAGAAACCATTTTCAGTGACACTAGAGATTTTCTAGGTCTTAACCCTCAAAAGTGTCTGTACAATCCTCCCTACTTTCATGTCTAAAATTTAGGGTTTTAGGCCTCCTTTACTGTCTACACAAGAAATGAAATTTCATGGCCAAAAAAATAAATCCTCCCAACTTCTCCTCTTAGTTGGGGGTCTTCCTCTAACTCTTATACCTTCCCACTTCCATTGATTGAAGCTATGGATGCTTTCAATCCCTCTAGCTAGCTCTGCAATCACTGATGATCCCTAGCCATGCCACTCTGGCTTTCCTAGGGCATCATCTTAAAAATAGCTTCCACCACTTTCAGGGCCCATCCTACTATGTACACAATTTATATGGAGTCCAATTTCATAATCCAAGAGCCCGGGCCAAAGCCATAGTGGAAAAGAAAGCTAAGACTCCATTTGTAAGCAATGCTCAAATCAAGACCAGCGACTCGACTGAACTTTAAAGATTTTATGCAAACACTTAAAACTATTGAATCTACCAATATAACACCACAATAAGTTCAAAAATAACCTAAATTACATGAAACAATGCTTACAGAAACATTCTCAATCCATTACACTACCTGATCACCTTGAAACACACAAATATTCACTGTTATTGCTTAACACAGTCTGTACATGAAATTTATTTAACTTTCCAACCCAACACAAATCCCAAGGATGGTATTATATAGATGACCCAAAAACTAAATGGTTAGTTTCATATAGTTAACCAACCAATTTCATCAAAGATGCCAATTTGTCATAAAAGTTGTCAATGTTATCAACGACAACATTGACAACTTTTGGCAACTTTTGGGTTTGATTGCCAAACTTGGTCAAACCCTATCCAAACTTGTCCAATCCACTAAATATTATGAAAAAATGTTAAAAATGACCTATACTCCCTCTCTTGGCTCATTTTTCCACAAGATGCCAAAATCCCTTAATTGGGCCTAAATGGACCTAAGGGTCACCAAGAAACTAGTAAGACCTATCTTCCTACAAAAAATTCACACACTAGAACTCTTGGTCCCTTTATTCACCTAGTGGTCTGGCTAGAACCACTACACCTAAAACAAAGAAAGAGAAAACCCTAGGTTACATTTCCATAACTAGCCTACCTAGGTGCTCCTACACCAAAAACTAACCCAAAATGCATAAACCTCATTACATACATAACCTAACTCATAACATAACCTGGTACCATGGTATAAGAAACCCTAACTCAAAAATAACACCATAGTCAACAACCCTAACTCCATTTGCACTAAAACTGACCCACAGTCAAGATAACTCCAACCTAAGTTGATCAATGCTCATGACTGACATAAAAATACCCATTGAGAAATATCCCATTGTCTTCATGGCACCTTGGGGCACTGTCGTGGTATTGCTAACTGATAGGGGATTAAATTTTATTGTCAATGGGCTTGAAAGTTTTTTTGGAAAAACACAGCATAATGTTTTTCGCATCTCATTTGCATTAGGGAGATAATGTTTAGGGTTTTTATTTGTGCCTCCATGCTTGGTTGAATCTGGAGGTTTGATGCCATGATCAATGGTGTTGTATCTACAACTATACCTTGCAAAGAAGCTCAAGCTTCTTGCTATGAACTTGGGCTCTTTGTGTACCTAGGAGTCTAAAAAAACTATATACCATTAAACATGCATTCCCTGTGGGTGTTTCGAATGCTTTCAGGTTTTTTTTGTGTCACTTTGCTTAAATCTAGATGATGGAGAGCTCCAGCTCTGTGTAGACTGTGAGTCTTCACCATGGCTTTCATTGTATGGATACACATGGTGCCTATTTGTAACTTAAAGATCTCATGCTCTCAGTGCAACTTTTGTAACTTATTCTGAATCTTAAGCCATGACATATGGCACCTCCTCTATAGTGTTAACTCAGCCTCTCCATTCTTGAACTGGTCTAATAACTTGGCTTTGAGATCTCAAGCTTTCAATAAATGTTTGAGATTTTCTCTTTACTTTGAGTTAACCACTGTAGTCTTGGACTAAGTTTGATTTGTGGTTGAAAGATGTGGAGTTAGTTTTTATGAACCTGGTCTTGAAACTTAGCATATTTCAGTCACAACTTAAGACTCATTCCAAGCTTATAGTGTACCATGAACTTGGCCTTCATCCTTTCGAACTGGTTTGCACCCGTGACACATGGCACTCTTCTACATTTGTTTCTCCACCATGTTTGACATGTGTAACACGAGATAAGTAACTCTTGACTCCTTCTATGCAGCTTTACTTGAAATAAATGCATTACTGTAGTCGACCACTATGAACTTTTACATATTTAGTTAAGATCTTGGGTTTTAATAACTCCAATATTTCTAGGTTCTTAAAATATTTACATCTCTGGTAGAAAATATAGGTTACAGTTTACTTTGAACACGCTGTTGTATTTTGCAATACATATTAAGGTCTCAGTTCTAAAAGATTTACATCTTTTGGCAGCAAATTTGGGCTTTCATTTACCTCTCTGTTGATCCCTACTTTGTAGCATTAAACCCATAGCTTCAATGATGTAGATAAACAATGACTGAACCCTCCATTCTCCATAATCTCCAGTATCTTTCTTAAATATGCATATCCTTCTTTCTTCACCAAAATTCCTTGCGGTTACATGCATTTCTCTTCTACGAGATTCTAGAAACTGGCCATATTTAATGGTGTCTAATAATAGACAAATCCATCATGATTCTATTTGTCCACTCAAAATCATAAACAATCTATGGTGGTTACAAATTCCATTGAATTACATTTGGAATTTTAATGCTTTCAAGGCACATGCCCATACAAAATTTATACATTGCATTCTAAAACTTACATAGCATTGTGGTTTTGAACATTAACCATCAAATTAATTCAATTGTGGGGTACTCCTGCATCATACTCCCACTGAAAAAATATTTCCATGTCACATGGAAATGCTTGGTATCACTCTCGATCAAAACTCCTTGCACATGCTTTTGGTGCACTCTCTGATGCTGAAACTAACTCCATCTCTCGCAATGCTGCATAACAAAAAACTAACCAACACAAACCATCCATCTTACCCAACAGTAGACTCGGTCAGGTGATGCACTTCCCACTATCTCTTAAGTGGTTTTTTTCAGCACCCTACTCCATACATATCTCTATCGGAGAATGGTTAGGACATAACTTACTTGTCTGCCCACACAAACTCTCCAGGAACTTCTTTCCTTCTTACAGCTAGATGGGTCAAGTTCTTTCCTCACAATATCTGACTACCCTGATCTTTCACTTGTTCTTATACCATTATCATGTAGATCAAAAATGATTGAACCCTCCATTCTCCATAATCTCCATTATCTTTTTTAAATCTGCATATCCTTCTTTCTTCACCAAAATTCCTTGCGGTTACATGCATTTCTCTTCTACTAGATTCTAGAAACTATCCATATTTAATGGTGTCTAATAATAGACAAATCCATCATAATTCTAGTTGTCCACTCAAAATGATAAAAAATCTATGGCGGTTACAAATTCCATTTAATTACATTTGGAATTTTAATGCTTTTGAGGCACATGCCCATAGGGAATTTATATATTGCATTCTAAAACTTACATAACATTGTGGTTTTGAACATTAACCATCAAATTAATTCAATTCTGGGGTGCTCCTACATCATTCACCTTGATTTATGTTATGTTTGTGACCATATGTTACTCCCCTTTTATTATTGCACATTATCTATTGGTTGAATGATAACAAAATCTTTCATCTCTGGATGTAAACTTAAAACATATACAAGCTATCGATGTTTTAGTTAAGAGATGAACTAAACTGTCAGCCTCATGAATGTCTCTTCTGAAAACAAAACCATAATGCCTTAAACATAAAACACTCTTTACTGTTGAGGTTGAACTCCATATCTTCTATCTGAGAAACATTTATGTTTGATCTTTAAAAAATGTAACTTGTGTTTGATAGTTACTTGTCTGAACATCTTTTAAATATGCATTTTTTGTGTGCAAGAAATAGTGTATAAATGCATTGTTATACAATTTTATATGAATCATCACCAATGGGGTTTGAGCATGGGCTCGTGACTCCCATCATAAATATTCATAACATGAAACTCATCCCAAACATGCACAATGTCACTCCTCTGCATCTGCTTGACACCATACCCTGCATGTATTGAACTTCCAATTTGGTTCAAATAATGAATACTGTATTAATAACAACATTATTTAATGGATGGATATATCACTGTCATTTCTACACACTAGAATAAGAATGTTTTCTTAATACCCTTCATAGAACATCACTTCAAACTCACATCAGGCACATGGATACTGTACTTGTTCCACTCTTATGGATATATGCACAAAATGCAACTCTTGTTTGACAGTATATTCACATTCTCTTTTCATTATTTTTGAAAGTCGATGTCACTGTATTATTTTCCTTATCTCATCTCGAGGCATTATGTATCCAAACATAATTGATATTATACATTTTTTTAATGCCAATAGTTTATGCATATGTTTCTCATCTTGACAAAATGTATTAGGTTATTTTCTGTAAATGTAAATTTTATAATAGCATTTAAATACACTGTTACTCCAATTGTTGCACATTATTTTTCATGTGTAGCTCATATGCATATTATTAACACTGTTATATATCTTCATTTTTTGCAAATCACACTGTTATGTAAACATAGACAAAAAAATTTGGATAACATGGGACTGATGATAACATGATTGATTGTTAAGCATGCATTTTCCATAATTGACTCCAATTCACATGTCTTTTTTGCATTTTCATACTTAGAGTAAAAACATTACTTTCCATTCATCTTGCATGATGAAATTAAACATTTCCCCTCAATTTCTGCATATCTCTTCTCAGGACCATTTATTGACCATGTGTCTCATGTAGCATCATTGTATCATTCTTCATGCATTGCACCTCCTCTTCTGCATCTGGATGAACTGTAACCTCTTGTGAAGCACACAACTTTCTTGTATTTAATTCCTTATGTGAAGTTTTAGCATGGGCTCGTGATGACAAATAACTTAATCAGTCAATAGATGTACATATTCTTCATGATGTTTGAATTTTGTTTGCACAGAGGAGGAATATGGATACACTCACTTCTCTTGGATATCAATTAAGTAAAACACTTGCGAAGAAAGATGAAAACAAGATTTTGAAGCTCACAAATATGTAAGGAAATGAATCATGTTCTTTATTTCTTCTCAAAATTTGACAAAGTGGTTACAAAAGGATTTCCAAGGCATCAAGGAACAATGAATTCACCTTTAGCCCTCTCTTCAAAATTTGCAACCCCATATATGCATAATAAAAGGTCCACTATATAGCCCATATGGCCCAATTTAAAAAATCATCTCTCTCCTAAAGTCCTTCAAAATAGAAAATCATGCAACATCAGGCTTAATAAGTTCCCTAAATCAAGCTCTAAACATGTCCCCTAAAGTTGGTGCATAAAAGATACATATTTTTATACATTCACCAGCCTTACTACATGATATATCAAATATGCACACCCCTAAATGCATTATCCCCAACACATTACCTGACACTATAGTATGAAAACCTAACTCCCAAGTCGACACCATAGTATGAACAAACCCTAACTCCTAAGCAACCCAATCATAGTCTAACTAAGTTAAGATAACCTTAGCTCCATGATCAACCATAGATCATAGCTGACATGATCACACCCACTAAAAAGATAGATTGTTGTCTTCGTGGCACTATTTTGGGGATGTTGAGGCACTGTGAACTGATAATGCATTAACTCCATTTGGCAATGGATTCAAAAACTAGGTAAAACACATTGCATAATGTTTATTCATCTCATTACACTTAGGGTTTTCTTTGTGACACCGACATGCTTGGTTCAATCTAGAACTTTTGAAGCCATGATCAATTGTGTTGTATCTACATCTTGACTATGTGAAGAAGCTTGGGCTTGTCGAGATTTATGGGAGACCATGATTTTGAGCTTTGTTTTCCATAACATATGGCATCTTCTATGGATTTTCTCTTTAAAGATGCTGGAGTTTGGGGTTTTTTTTTCTCAAACTCGGGCTCTGTAAATAGTGAGTTAACACTTGTGGCCTTTATTGCATAGCACATGAGAAATAGTTTGTATGGCTGGGGCTTTTGAGGTTTTAATGCCATAACATATGGCATTAAATGTATGATTTGAACTCAGGATTGGAGTTGATAGGTTTTGAATAAACCACCATAAGCTTGGACTAAGTCTAAGATATAGTTAAAAGATGTGGAGTTACCCATGAAACTCAGTCTCAAAACTTGGCATATTTCAGCCATAGCTTCAGACTCATTCCTAGTTTTTGGTGAACTGTGAATGAAGCTTGCAGTAGCCACAAATTTCTCTATTGGAACATACCGAGCTCAGGCTCCATTTCCTTTGCTAGCTTCTACCCACCACACTTGTCCTTCTTTGTCATTTCTCCTCCAGATAAGTTAACCTCACTTCCTCTGCAACTTTTCTTGTGTCAACTCCATCATTGTAACATCAACTGTTACTTTTCTTTGAGCTTTGATTGAGCTTTCTTTGTCTATTGTTGTTTTCTTCATTACTACTCACTATTTTTTTATGAATAGAAATAAAATAGGAATACCCACATGCATATTATGTTAAATTTGGAAGTGAACTCGAACATGTGCAAGCTTGTTAGTGTTTTTCAGTTTGCAAGATGAACTCGGGATTCCTCCATGGCTATCTTTTTTGCACATAGCTGAACTCTACTTAATGTTTTCAAACATGACAACACTATCATAAGAATAAAACATGTCTCTCTATGTTAAGGCCAAAGCTTATCTTCATTGTCTGAGAGACACATAAAGACTTTTTCCTTTTTTAGTATGTTTATAATGTTGCAAAAACAACATTCTATTATGGTAAAACTATGAGCATCCTTTATCAAAATCTAAAAATATGACATGTTTAAACACTCTTAAAGTGTGATCCCTCTTAGTATAAAAACAAATTGTTATTTAATGGAATACAAGATACCACCCAGGGGGTTCGAGCATGGGCTCGTGACTCCCATGGGTGATACTTATAAAAGGAACCTCATTAAACAAGCATACCCTACAAGCATGACTGTATTCTGTATATGCAATGATGATCATTAAATTCTGATATACTAGAATAAGATGTATTTTGCTAAATTCTCTGCATAAAATCATCACTTGAAACTTGCATTAAGGGCATGTATATTGTGCTCTCTTGAAGTCATGAATTACCATAGCATCATTTGAGTTGTTTAGCTGATGAATACACCATGTTTTGCTTGCTCATAATGTAGTTTTTTTTTGTGAATGCTCACTTCATGAAAGCCCATGAACATACTATTATTTCAATTCTTTCTCACTATTTCTTATACTTGCAGCTCACATGCAATTTGTCAATTCTGTTATATATCCCCATTTTTTTGCAAATCGTATTGTTTTGTAGGCATAGACAGTAACACTTCATTTATGAAAGTAATGGAACATGGTTGATCACTAGGCATCATTTTCCAATATATTTTTTCAAATGAGTTCAATTCATATGCCTTTTCTTCATTTGCATACTTACTGTAACATCATTACTCTCATTTTTCCTTGCATGATGATAGTGAACACCTTCTCTTCTATTTATGCATATTCCTTAGAAACCCTTCATTGCTCATGTATCTCCTACAATGTTATTGACTCTTTTATTCATCTGCATCCCTTCCTCTACATTTCTCTTGTGATCTGTACTTAATTACTTGTTCATCTATTGCACACATATCACCAATCAGTCGGTTAGGTCAGCAAACAAAATGAACCAATTAATGTTTGTGGGTGAGTGTTATTTGAGATGGTACTCATTTATGAATATTGGTTGGTTTGTTTGTGTTTGTTAAACTAACATGTTGACCTAATACTAAAAAAGGTTTCTTAGATAGAATTAGTAAGTCCCTTCTATTGAGATATCTGGTTTCACAAAACAACATACATCTGAATGATCATTAATAGAAAAAGGTTTCATGTTTAGAAAAAGTCCCTTTAATACTATTTTTCACTTAGTGTGGATGCACATTTCTTTGTTACATTGAATTTTTCAGATTGATATGCAGCATTAGAAGAATTTATTATATGTTGTTTGTATCTCATGCATTGCCTAGATCCAGCTAGATCTAACACCATTTTCTCTGTTATGATGCAGGTAAAACCCTAAAGACATGATGAAGATGAAGACCCAAACTTGGAGACCTAGGCTGATAGACAACCAGCTAATAACCAGCACACAACAAGGAAATGCATGGGACCCCTACTCCATACTTCTATCATGATTTATATTTCTACAAATGTACTCTTGTTTTTTGTCATGAAATGTGAAATATGAAAAGACATTTATACATTACCTTCAATTTGAATGCACAATGTAATTGATCAGTTATAAATTTGAAATTCTAAAATGTGATCAATACTTAGAGTACAATAAATATTTGACAATGAATGCAATGATGAAATGTTAATAAATAGTACCTAAAGGATGATGTTAATTGGACCCCCTAAAAATGAATTTTTTTCCTATTTGTATTTGTTCTTCTGTGTGTTGTTATTTTGGGTAACAGTTACTTGTTCACCTATTGCACACATATCAACAATCAACCTGTTAGATCAACAAACAAAATGATCCAATTAATGTTTGTGGGTGAGTGTCATATGAGATGACACTCATTCATGAATGTTGGTTGGTTTGTTTGTGTTTGTTAAACTAACATGATGATATAAAAAAAATTCTCAAATAGAAACACTAAGTCCCTTTTATTCAGATTTCTGGCTTTGTAAATAAGAACAATATACATCAGAATGGACATTAATAGTGAAAGGTTTCATGTTTAAAATCAAGTCCCTTGAATACTATCTTTCACTTATTGTGGATGCATATTTCCTTATTGCATTGAATTTACCAGATAGATATGTAGCATTGAAAGAATTGATTGTAGTTGTATGATGTTTGTGTTTCATGCATTACTTAACTCTAGCTGGATCTAACACCATTTTCTCTCTCATGATGTAGGTGGATGACACTAAAGACTCAGTGAAGATGAAGACCTGATCCTGGAGACCTAAGACCTAACATCCAACCAGCTGACAACAAAATACAATAAGACAATGCATGGGAGCCCTACTCCATACTTCTATCATGCTTTCTATTCTGCAAATGCACTCTTTGATTGACATGAAATATGAAATATGAAAGGACACTTGTATACTACATTCAATTTGAATTCACAATGTAATGATTAGTTATAAATTTGAAATTTTTAAATGTGACCAATACTTAGATTACAATAATGAAATCTGATAATGAATGCAATGATGAAATGCTAATCAAAAATACCTGGAAGATAGGGTTAATTGGACCCCTAAAATGCAATCTTTTCCTATTTGTCTTTATTTTTCTGTATCTTGTAATCTTGGGTAATAGGTATCTTTTAAATCTCTTCTCTTCACCCTCAACATGTCCAGATCTAATGTCCAATCTATAGAATTATTCAATATAGTCTTTTACTAATTTTTCTTTCTTCTTCAGACTTTGCATTCACCGGATTAGGTTTATCATATAATCACAAGGTAGAAGCTTTCCTTTCAATTTGTTTACCATCTTATTCCATATCTTGATTTTGTCTTTACCCTTCTTCTTTTGATCTAATTGTAGATGTTCCCACCATAGGGATGCATGACCTTTCAGTTTTGTGCTTGCAATCTTCACCTTCTTATCCTCTGCCATATTTTCATATTCAAAATACTTTTCCATCTCTGTTATCTAGTCAATTAATTCATCAAAATCCTATTTTCCACTATAATCAAGAGGATTAAATTGAGGTGTGGATTTCAAACTTGTCAAAGCTCTCAAGAATCGTTCTTCTTCCTGATTCATCATAGGTGCAGGTGCAGCTTCACCTTGAACCTCTTTGTTTTCATCATCACTAATATCATCAAGATGTCTTGCTCCACTGGGATGTCTCAATAAATTCCAATTTAGCAGGCATCTGTCTAAGCATATTAGCTAGACCTAGATCTGCATTTCCTCTCCCACAAACCATCTTGAATCCCTCTACAATTGTAAGCTAGATCATGATCTGATACCCCACAAAAATACCAACTAGGTTTAGGGTTTCAAGAAGGAACTTAGATCTCACCATGCTCTGATACCACCTAATGCAATGATGACCAGCGGGAGGGGCCTAAGGCTCATCCAACTACCAAAATAACTTTCAAACAGAATGTGAAAGCCAAAGAACATAGTGAGAGAAGAAAACATAGAGATCCTTTTAAATTAACTTGCTCAAAATCATTACATGCCAGGCTGTTAGGAATTCTGGGTTTCATCCATATATTCAATGATTTACAATAAGATCTTCATACAATAGAGATCATAGACCTTTGATCTCAATGTCTAAACATTTTCTTTCTTGATCTAATAATGATACCTAAACTAAGAATATACAACCAAATATATACAAGATTCCACCACAAGACATCGACACTCAAATCCATAAGGGACATCCAGATTTAGGTCCACATAGATCACAATGAGAGATCCCAAATTAATTAAGCCATCAGAATTAACTAAAGAATTTGGCCAAAGATCCAACTTCCAAAATAAGCATCTCGGGCAGATGAACACCGAATATCAGCAACCATCAGTAAAGAATAACCAAGCATCACAAAATTCATCGGTAAGGACAACATCGAAACCTGTCAGTAAAGCATGACTGAGAAATAGAGATAGGAATTCCCAAGCAAATGAGATAAGCATGCTTGAGCAACAGAACCCAAGTGACAGAGAACAAACTAAAGAATTAAAGAAAACATCTTTTTGGTTGTGTAGGATTGCCAATGACCCAATATGCTCATGCATCAGAAGTAAAATTGACATGGTTGGAACATCTAAAATTTACCATGGATAAACATACAAATCAATTGAAATTGGAACAAGTGCACCTTGATTTTTTTATTCTTTTGAGGTAAATATAAAGATCCAATTTTTACATATATTAATGGCCCACAAAAATAGAAATGGAAGGAAGTAAGCCCTTCTGAAAATCGATGAGATTTCTTAAAATAAAGGAATTTTTAAAAAACATCTTAATTTACGTCTTAGGGACCCAATTTATAAAAAAAAATAAAAAATCATTTTTTAAAAATTTACTTTTTTGGCAATTATTTTTCATCAGAATTAAAACAATAGAGAATAGACGCTATTTAAATTTTTAAGAGATTTCCAGAAATGTAAATGTTTGAGAAATATTTGCACATTTTCTCTCCTGATACAAGGTCTGACTTGCAGTAAAAATTTCATAGAATAATTCCAAACCCTTTAGGAGATATGACCAAATCTTTGAAAAATTGCATGGAATAGAAAATTAGCAATGAAAACCTGCATGCAAATATAGAAAAAAAATTTATCATATTTTTTGTATGTTCACGTTGGGTTCACCAAAATGTCATAGGGGAAATCTTCATAGACTTAGGAGAGAGATATTAGTAGCATCGTATGATAATCAAATAAAAACCCTACAGAAAAAGATATTAAATATGACAATCAGAAACTAAAATATGAAATTAATCATACCATTTTGAATGTATGTTTTAAACTCTTACGTTGCTTTTTTGCACTCTTGTTGAAGTGGCAGCCATAGTTGATTCTAGTAGCACTTGGACTCAGAAGATTCGAGAAAATTGAAAATGATAATAGATTACTTGATTGCTTAAATTGAACCTGCATAAGATAACTGCTATTAAGAAAATAGGATCCTCCATGGGTTTGAAGGGTTTTTTTTTTTTAATAGATTTCATAATTGAATGGAAAATTGAGATCAAAGGAAGAGATTTATTTTGGACGAACAAGATTCAATAAAGCTACTTTAAAACTGGGTCAAACATATTTCTTTATTTAAGAAGTCGTTGAAATTGAAGACTTAATTAGCATTAAATAATTAAAAAAGTATTTAATAATGTGCAAGAGAGAAGATAATAATTAAAACAAAGATTTTATTTATTTTAGAGGTAGTTTTCTTCCAAAAGTGAATTAAATAAATTTTGTTAAAAAAACTTATTTAATTGAAGAATATTTTAGAGAAATAAATAAAATAAAGATTTTATTTAGTTTTAGGAGAGAATTGATTTCTTTGAAAAACAAATAATTAAATAAATTAAGAACTCATTTAATTATAAAGGATTGTGACAAATAAAAAAAATAAAAAATTTATCTATTTTTAGGAGGCTTTTCTTTCTTTGGAAAAAAATTTAAATAAATAAAATAATTTATTTAATTATAGAAGATTGAGATAAATAAATAAAATAAATATTTTATTTATTTTTAGTAGACTTTTCTTTCTCTGAAAAATAAATAATTAAATAAATTAAGGAATTCATTTATTCATAGAAGACTTAGTTAACTAATTAAATATTTTAAATAACTATTTAATTATGAGAAGAGATGGAAATGTTAAATTTTTGAATTCCAATTAGAAGAATGACACTAATTAATTAAATAATAAGGATTATTTAATCAATCAAAAAGAAATTTTATTAGTTAGCAGACATTGGACAGTGTTAGGTGTCTACAATATTCTGTTAAGACATTGTTCAAATGATTTTATACTTTTTTACATTGAGTCTTAAAAGCCTAGATAATACTTAATGACGAACGCATAGATTAAAGTTTTCTAATTTATTAAAAAGATAGAAATAAAATATTTCATTTTCTAAGGATGTTGAGGTCAATCATTATTTGAAAAGGATTAATTGAAAATTTGATCAGAGACAAAAAAAAATGGAAATAAGTTTTTAGGACACATAACCAGACATAGTTTTTGTAAAACAGTTTCACATGAAAGTTAAATTTATGTTTATTAGAATGGAACTCTTGATAAGTATCATAAAGGAAATTCAATTGATGTAAAGAGAGGTATATTTGATGTACATGAGATATACCTTGATTTTGTGAACATTTTTGTGATAAAAAATACTTGATTGAGGTTATAAGCATTCTAATATCATATTATGCATTGTTCAATACAAAGTCATATTTGTCTTCAATTATCTATTAAGTCTTGGATTATAATCACTATGCTTATTCATATTTTCTGACTCTATATGTGTACAAAATTTTATCAAAAAAGGAAAAGCAAGTGTGGCATAGAAAATTCTATCAGTGAGATAGCATTATTAGTGAGACATATGTATGGCTAGTAAGACATTATAAAAGGATTATTTTCACATAAACTCACAATTCAATTCAAGTGGTCATATTCCCAAAGAGGGTTTCCACTCAGGACATATCTTGTGTCATATTCTTTGCACATGTTTCATTTGTCTTGTTATCTCCAATCATTCCATTTGATTAAATGCTATAATCTTTGATTAATATTTGATACTAAATTGTTACATCACTGATTCACCCCCCTGCCCCCCACTCAAGGATATCCTACTACAACAAAGGTTAATGTAGAAAATTATTTCACTACCTTAATTTTGTTTTAAATAGTATCAAATCTTGATCTCCATTGGTTTCAATTTTGGTTTTGTTGGGGTTTTTAAAATAATTCATATTTGAGTGGGAGCTTGTGTAGAAACTACTTTCCAATCTTGTTGTAGTAATTTTTAGATGGAAATTTCAATAGGGATAATAGAGGTGGAGAAGTTTTTAGGAAATAATATTGAGTTTCAAAAGGTATAGATGGAGGTTCAACTAATAGATTTAGATCTATAGGAAGTTGTTGATAAGAATCTGAAGACAACTATAGATCTAACTAAATCTTCTACATGTGATCCTATGGACTATAAAACTATGGGTCTAATGTGATTGTGTTTGGAAGACTATTTTCTGATTAATCTAGAAGAAGATACCCTTGCAAGTAAACTATAGAAGAATGTTGGTGAGATGTATCAAGCCAAATCTATAGTAAACAATAATTTCTTGAGGAAGACACTATATTCAATAATGATAGAGGAGGGTGGAAAAATTATAGACCACTTGGAAGCATTAAATATGTTGGTGGCTCAATTGGCATGAGTTGGTGTCAAGATCGATGACGATGAGAAATATCATATCTTGCTTTGTTCTTTCCCTAATTTTTGGTATTCTCTTGATATGGTCATCAAGAATTCTTTTGTTATTTAGAATATTAAATTTATGGTGGGATATTTTATTTCTAAAGAGATGAGGAGGAAGGTGTCCATCAATGAAAATAAAGCCCTAGTTGTTCATAGAAGACTAAGGAAAATTAAAGAGGGATGAGAAGCATAATGAGTCCAAATATAGGGGAGATCTGAATCTCGTTTAAAGTCAAAAGATATTTTTTGGAATCATGGTAACGCTAGAAAAACTTGGGGACATTGTGATTTGTTGAAGACACGTATTTAAAATATAT
>MU227846.1:2223360-2240553 GCA_018584345.1 Thuja plicata
TGTCCTTTCTTATAAATAATAATGAATAGACATGTCCCATGAAGGGACATGTCTCTCCTAGCCTCATTCCTAATATAAATGAAAGAGAGATTGTTGCATTTGGAAAACACATACAAAATATAGTGTTGTTACATTTGCAGCTATCCTAAAACTTAACACCAATCACATTCTTGTCTTTTGGTCTAGGTACAAGAGTCCAGGATTTTTTTCTTTTCAATATGCTCAATATATTCATTCATGGCTTCTATCAAGTTGTCATCATTCAATGCATCTTGTCATTACACCTTCTATCTAATCTCCAATTATTTGTTCAGGTGCATGATGCCTTCTGATATATTTTGCAAGTACAGGTTCTTTCCTCTTTGATTCTGGACTTGATCCACTTGGTTCACCATGTTCAAAATTTATGTTGTGCTCTTCCAAAGGGTACTTGGGTTCCACTGTTTGAGAATCAGGCACCTCTGTCTGAGACTTGGGTACCTCTGTCTGTGACTCAGGTTCCTTTGTCTGTGACTCAATTCTCTCTATTTGTGACTCGGTTTCTTCAATCTGAGACTTGGTTTCTTCAATTAGCAGTCCAGGGTGCACATGTGACATCAAGATTTGTACAGATGAATTCCATGGTTGACAATATTATTTTCCAATCACCATTTCTTGTGTCTTAGGTATAGTGTTGAAGGTTCATAATACATAAAAATTTTGTAGTCCTTAGGCTCTTTATTGCTCTGTTCTTCACTTGTCTTTGCAAACTCATTGTTTTTTACATGTACACTTTCTATGACTTTATGTGTAGAAAGGTTAAAAAATTTATATGCTTTACTTTTGCAGGAGTAGCCTAGGAATATACCCTCCTCACCTTTTACATCAAATTTTCCATTTCTTACCTCCTTCAAGATGTAACATTTACTTCCAAATACTTTGAAATAACAACCATTGGGTTTATAGCCATACCATAATTAAAAATGTGTCTGATGAGTACCTGTCTTCAGTTGAACTCTATTTAAGGTGTGAATTGTAGTGCTGATGGCTTCCTTCTAGTATTTTGTAGCAACATTATTTTTAATCATCAAGGTTCTTGCATAATCCATAATAGATATGTTCCTTCTTTTTGTTATTCCAATCTTTTGTAGATTACCTAGGGCAGATACTTGTCTCTTGATTCCTCTTTCATTGTAGAATTCTTTGAACTTATTATAAATTAATTCACCTCCTCTATCAGATATCAAGAATTTAAGTTTCTTTCCTATTTCCTTTTCAACTCTAGCAAGGTACCACTTAAACTTCTAAAAAGCTTCTAATTTTTCTTTGTTAAACATAATAGTCATCATTCTAGAATGGTCATCAACAAATAGAATAAAATACTTCTCACATGTATAACTTCTTGTTATAACTGGTTCACACAAACCAGTATGCACTAGCTCCAAGACTTATTTTGTATGGTAATTCTTGCTCTTGAAACCAGTCTTGCCCATATTCCCAAGTTGACATTGTTTGCATATTGCTAGTTCAAATTTCTTCAAATAGGAATACCTTTTACTTTTTTGTTCTTGCTTATGTTGACAAGGTTATCAAAGTTCACATGAAACAACCTTTTATGCCATAACCAACTTTATTCTACTTGTGCAATAAAACATGAACTTTCATTGAGATGAAGATAAAATAGATTACCTTTTGTTTGCCTTCCAGTTTATACTAGGTTTCTCTTACCATCCAGGAGCTTAGCCTTATCATTCATGAATTCTACCTTGAAACCAATTTTATTCATTTGTTCCACACTTATTAGATTATTCCTTAGTCCTTGAACCCAATAAGCATTATCACATTTGATTCCTTTAGTTAAAGAAATACAACCTTTACCTTTCACATAGCAGGGTGCATCATTCCCAAAACTGACACTGCCACCATCATAGTGCTCAAAATGTTCAAATTTTGTTTTATAACCATTCATGTGGTGAGAACAACCACTATCAATTATTAACCATCATTCTTGCTAATATTAGACTATAGTGTTGTCTTTTTTATTATCTTCATTATTTTACTCATCCTTAATATCAATGTAAACCATTTCATCTTCATCTTCATCACTATCATAACCTTTAGAAATATAAAAATATTTCTTTCCTCTATCCTTTTAGCTTTTGTAACTCTTGAAATATTTCTTTCCTTTGTACTTGTTGAAATTTTTTTCATCTTGTTCTTCTTTGTTCTGATACTTAGGAAAAATGTGACCAACCTAATTACATGAAAAGAAAATCAATGGTACTCTTTGTTTGTACTTTCCTTTGGTAGACCTTTTACAAGTAATGCTTAAATGATTTCTAGATCTTCATCATTAGATTCATCATCACTGTCACTATCAATCTATTTTCCTTTCATCTTACCAAGGTTTAATTTGGCTTTGAATGCAGACTCAAAATTGCTAGGAATGGGAGAGTAATTGTCAAAGTTATCCAACTCAAAAGTTGTAAGCCTTCCAAACAATGCATCTAGAGTTATATCATTACTTCACCTCATCTCTTGAATAGCTGAAACTCTAATAGCATAGATAGGAACAAAAGTTATCAATACCTTAATAACCACTATTTTTTCTTTAATTGTTCCACCGGAAGCTCTGATGGTACTGACACTTTTCTTGATAGTTTCACTGGATTTTGTAATGGTTTCTCATTCTTTCATTTTCATCTGATCAAATTGACCTCTGAGACTTTCTGCTTTGGATGGCTTTACATTTTCATCTCCTCCATGTATATCTTGTAGTTTCTTCCACATATCATAAGCAGTAGGGTAGTCCTTAACTTCATATAATTTGGCATGGCTGAGTGAAGAAGCTATATCAATCACCATTATGTTATGATTCTTCATGTCCATAATATGTTCCACAAAAATAGGTCTTGGTGGTTGCACATACTTGTGATCTAGGATTTGAAAACCAGTGTCTCCAATAGTAAATATATGTAGCCTCATCAAATATTGCCATGCAGTGAAGTTGTCTTTGTTAATCTTAGGGATCTCCCTTCTGTAAGACATCTCTAATCTTTATCATAAGCTTTTAAACCTTCCTTGAAAGCACCAAAAGCTCTGATACCAATTTTTGGAAATGAGTTGAGTAACTAAGAGGGGAGGGTTGAATAAGTTACCACAAAAATAAATCCAAGTACCTTAGATATCTTAAACAATCTTTTCATTGTTACTCGGTTAACATAGATATTCTACTACCACTTGGCTAACATAGAAAATATTAAGATATTAACTATGATTATCCTTTAGTAATTAATTGCAGAAACCTAAACCATAAATGAAATAAATTATATAGAGATAACACCAAGATTTAACATGGAAACCCAATATGGGAAAACCCACCAATTGCAACTAGTTACCATTTTCACTCTTTTTAAGTGAGCCCTATTAGGAGCCAAACCTGTTAAAGGTTACAATAACACACTGTTAGGTGTTTCCACGTTAGAGGATTTAATCACCTTGTAAGGAGTGGCCTTGTTAGAGATCTTCAAACACTTCAATGTGGAAATTTCACCTTGTGAGAGGATTTACAAAAAAACTGTTAAGTCTACTCTGTGAAGATATTTTGGATCACTGCTACAATTTTTAGAGAGTAACAATGGATTGACTTGTTTAGCAAATTAACTATCTTTGTTGATTCATATCTCTTCTCTGGCTTATAAGACTTGATCCTTATTGATCAAATATTTTGTTGCAGCTCTGTATGTTCTATTCTCAATCAGAATCCCATCTGATTTTGCCTCCATACTTCATGTTATAAAACACACATATCTCACACTCATTCAATCCAAATTTGACCTTATATATATATATATATATATATATATATATATATATATATATATATATATATATATATGAATGATAAGCCTTCACAAGTGAGCCAGAATAACCTTTCAAATAATCAATAGAACTTAAGTCTATCGATTGCATACCAATTAACCATAAGATATAAATTGTTGTTTGTCAGTTTCAGTAAAAGAATAACTCGGTTAATACTGAAATCCTTCAATACCTGACCAAAACTATAATACCTCAGTGAACTCGGTTAGAATTGAAAATCACTTTGGTCATCTTCAATACCCGAGAGAGTGATGGGGAGCTCCTCTCATAGAGATTTCTTGCTCTCTCTAAGACCTTCTCTTGGTCTTCCGTAGGGTCTCTTTCACTACCATAACTAGAAGATTCCTCTCTGATCCTCTAACACACTAGGAGGTGTCCAATAACTTCAAACTCTTCACTAAACCCTTCTTCATGCCCTTACACAACCATGGCTTATCTATCCTCCTACTTCTCCATTGGTGTCAAATTATTGTGAATTGAATTCCTGACTCCTCTTAGGCCTAATTCACCTTCTATGGATCCAATTTTGTGGATCTTTCAACCATTTCTCAAACGGGTTCTAAGTTTCTTGACTTTTAGGCCTTGTAGCCTTGATAGGCCTATTAGCCCTCCTAGACATTGCAATGTTGGATTTTCTCCTAAAATACCTTAACACCCAAAGAAAAAAATTGCATATTCCTTGTATTTTTTTCCTTCCCTTAAAGATTTTCTAGGTCTCAAATATTTACCCTGTCCGTACAGTGGACTTTCACCAAACCCCAAAAAATAAAGGTTTCTAGGGCATGAAAACTAGTTTAGTTTCTTGAACTTCTTTAACTGATCTATTGAGTTCCTCTGACCTTCTCCTTCCATCAAAAGGTATGCACTTCATTCCCCCATATTCCTCTATCCTTGATTGGCACATACCAATCACTTAGCAATCACCATTGCCTCTGCATTGTTCAATTACCCTAGCCAGAATAACTAATACTCGCCTAGGGCTTGAATTTTCTCTTGTTTCCCCTAAACACACACAACACACACCATATCTATAGTGTATATTTACAATTCTTTAATGGATTCCAAGTGTTCATGGGAATTTGAACCACGGGAATGCCAAGAAAAGCCATTTTCTACATGACTGGTCCAAAACATGACAGTGAACTTGCAAAACACAAAAGATTTACTAAAAGCTAACTAGAATGAACAAAAGACTAAACTAATGCCACAAAGATCTAGGAAATTAAATATTAAACACTCTCCATGCTTTCATTCAATCCATTGAATCCATAAAAGTGTTGGATGATGGCTCTGTATGCTAATTATAGTGTAAATTGGTTCTTTCAAATAACCATTCAGTACAAAATTGAATCTAACTATCATATTAGGGTTGAAGTAACCTTATATATTCTCATCCCATATGTATAGACCCTCTGGTTAGGATTTGGGCATCATAAAGGCCGATTCCTAAAATCGAGGAAATGTTGTCATGACAACTTTGAAAAGTTGTCATGACAACTTTGAAAACTTTTGTCAAAATGATAATTTCTCAACTTTGATGGCCCTATTTGGTTTCAAAACATACCAAATGACCTAAAATGACTTGAAAACATTAAAATCTTGAAAATATCCCCAAAAATTCTATAGATTACTTTAGTCTACCCATCTGTTAGAGGATGATAGGCAGATCCACGAGATAAGTTTGTACCTAGTCTATTCCATAGGGTCTTCCAAAAGTGCCCCATGAAATTCACATCCCTATCTGCAACAATACTCATTGGTAGACCATGAATCCTCACTATCTCCTTGAAGAAAAAGTAGGCAATATGGCTGGCATCATGTGTTTTTTTACATGGGATGAAGTGGTTCATCTTACTAAACCTATCTACCACTACAAACACACTATCTAAACCAGTTGGAGTCCTAGGTAACTCCACTATGAAATCCATACTTGTACACTCCCAAGGTTTGTTTGGAATGGGTAATGGCTGGTAAATTCCTACATTTGATGAAGTTCCTTTAGCCTTATGACATATGCCACACTATTCCACATATCTTCTTACTTCCTTCTGGATTTTTGGCCACCAATAGAATCTTTCAACTAGGTCTAGTGTCTTGTTCTATCCAAAGTGTCCACTTAGGCTCCCATTATGTTTCTCCTATATGAGGTTCTCCCTCATAGAGCCTTTTGGAACACAAAGTTTATTTCCTTTTAATAGCAACCCATTATGCAATGTATACTCTGCAAACTTACTATGAAAGTGATTCTCAAAATCTTTGCACACTTTGTAAATCTCTAAGAAATCTGAATCTACCTCATATAGGTCTCTGAAACCTTCAACTCTTGTACTTTGCAACTGAATCTCCTGAATGGTGATTAGTCTCCTACTTAGGGCATCAGAAACTTTGTTTTTCACCCCCTTCTTATGTTTTATAGTGAAGGTATATGACTGTAGGAACTCCATCCATTTGATGTGTCTCAAGCTGGTCTTGTCTTGAGTGTTTATGTAACTCAATGCTTTGTTGTTTGTAAAGAAAACAAACTCTTTAGGAAATAGATAATGCCTCAATTTATTTAAGGCTTGTACAAGATCATATAGCTCCAATTCATAGGAAGAGTACCTAAACTTAGCCTCATTTAGTATTTCACTAAAAAAGGCCACAAGCCTCCCTTCTTGGCTTAGGATAGCTCCTACTGCAATGCTTCTTGCATCACACTCCATAATGAATCATTTATCAAAGCTAGGTAAAAACAATATAGGTTGAGTGGCTACTTCTCTTTTTAACCTTTTAAACCCCTCATTAGCTACCTTAGTCATAATGAATTTAGTCTTCAATCCTCCTTTGATAGTCTCTAGGACTGGAACACAAATCTCACTGAATCTCCTAATGAACTTCCAATAGAATTGGGCTAACTCATGGAAGATCCTAAATTCAATCCTTGTCTTAGGAGTGGGCCAGTTCAATATGGCCCCTACTTTCTCTTTATTCATTTTCAGGTCAACCTTGGAAACTACAAATCCAATGTAGACTAGTTCTTCCTTCATCATCTCACTCTTCTCAAGATTTATGGTGAGTTTCTCCTCCTGCAACTTCTTCAACACTAACTCCTAGTGTTTCATATGATCCTCTTTTGTTTTACTCAAAATGAGGATGCCATCTAAATAGAAAACTAGAAAAACTCCTATATAGTCCTTCAAGACCTCATTCATCACCCTCATAAAGGTACTTTTTGCATTGGTAAGCCCAAATGGCATAACTAACCATTCATATAACCCCTCTTTAGTCTAAAATGAAGACTTCCACTCATCACCTTCCTTCATCCTAATCTGGTAGTACCCACTCTCCAAGTCAATTTTATAGATGTATATAGCACCCCCCAAGAAATCCATCAAGTCTTCTATTCTAGGAATTGGAATTCTATACCTGATAGTTATTCTATTTATTTCCCTAGAATCAATACACATCCTCTACTTACCTCCCTTCTTAGGAGCCAACACCACTAGGATAACATAATGGATTATGCTCTTCCTATTCAATCATTGATCCAACAATTCTTGCACTTGTTTGGCTATATCCTTGTTTTTCTCTGATGTCATCTTCTATGCAGCTTTGTTTGGTAAGGATGCTCCTAGTATGAAGTCAATTTGATGACTTATCTCCCTCTTTGGTGGTAGTGAAGCTAGTGTCCCCTCACATACTATGTCCTTGAACTAATCCAACAGATCTCTCACTTCCTTTGGTGTAGGTTCTTTCTTATGAGTCTCCTCCTCCTTTGGCTTTAACAATATTGCATAGCCAAGTTCCTCATCCTTCATATCCTTTAATAATTCTTTCGCACTCATAAAAAAAGTATCAGATCCTGCCTTCTCCACTATGTCTTCCTCTAGTAAGGTTTGTATCTTGAATGTTACCCTATTTTTCTTGGAGTATTTATTATCTTTCCCATTATGGACAGCTTCTCTATCATAATGCCATGGTCTGTCAAGAAATACATGGAAACATCCATCGAAAACACATCACATAGTATCCTATCTTGAAACTTTCCAATGGAAAATTCTACCCACACTTATTCAATCACTAAGATGTTTTGGTCCTTATTCAACCATGTAACTTTATAAGGACACACATGTGGGATTTTGGTGAGCTTTAGCTTCTCTATTGCCTCCTCAGATATAACATTATCTATTTATGTTGAATCAATGATCACCTTGCACACATTTCCCAATATCTTGCATTTTACTCTGAAAAGAGCCTTCCTCTGCTAGTTCTCATGTTTGGTGGGTGTCTTGATTAGTATTCTTCTCAACATAAGGTGTTCTCCTTTCTCTGAATCCAAACTTACCTCTAAATTTTTAGAGCAATATTCTTCTTGGACATAAGCTATCTTTTTCTCCCCTTATGAGGACATTGGTTTATCTGGACACCTATGTGCAGGGTGTCCCAGTTATCCATAGTTGTATCATTTCATGGAAGAAAAGTGAGAGCTTCTTCCAAAACCTCCTGATCCTCCTCTGCCACTATTATAATAACTTCTTCCTCTATTATTGTATCCACCCCTACTGCTTGATTCATGTCCTTTCTCTATATATCTGGAGTCACTTGGACCTCTACTATCACTGCCTCTTCCACTTGATCCTCCTCTATGGCCACCACTATTGTCTCTACCCCTTCCTCTACCTCTGGAGCTAGAATCTTGTCTCTTCTTGAGTTTCTCTTCCACTTTCAAAGTCATTTTAAAAAAACTATGAATGGAATTCAGGGTAAAGAGACTAAGTTATTCTTGAATGTTTGACCTTAATCCATTAAGGTACCTTGCAACTTTGATACTCTATGTCTCCTAGATTCTTGATCTAAGGAAAAGCTTCTAAAATTCTTCTGTATAGTTTGGCACATCTAGGTCTTTTTGACTAAGTTTTTGCATCTTCTTATGTAGTTGAATGTCATAATATTCTAGAAGATAATTCTCCTTCACCTTTGCAACCACTGTTTTCCAATTTTCTATGGGCTTCTTTCCCTCTTTCTCTCTTTCTTTCTGCAAGAACTTCAACCATGTGAGTGCTTTCCCTCTAAGCCTTGGCTTGGTAATCTTTACCTTTTGTGCCTCTATGATCCTATCACACTCAAAGAAATTCTCCATCCCTTCAATCCATTCCATAACCATTTATGTATCCATCTTACCAGAGAATATTGGTATTCCCTCTAGAGCCTTTCCACTCAATACCTTGAGTGCCTTGAGGAATGGTTCCTTAGGTAGAAGAGGGTCAGGATCTGGTTCTACCTCATCTTCTACTAGTTTCTTTCCTTTATCTATCCCTTCATGCATTTCTTCAATCAACTTACTGGGAGTCTTTACCACCTATGCCATTTTTATCTTCATCTCTTCCATTGCTTCTTCAAGAATCCTATTCTTGATTTGTTTCTCTGACATATCCTTGGTCAAATCTGCATTGGTTACCATGATGTTCTCACCTATGGATTTACTCCATGTAATACCCCTCTAACCCTAATAATAGTTTTGTGATTTTTGAATGAAGTGAGATCTTTAGATGTTTCCTTCTAGCTTAATACTTGTTTTCATATAAGTTGTTTATAATAATTTCGTCAGCTTGTACCTGAGAATTCTAATATCAAACTTATGGTCTGAAGGTATCATTTATGTATGGGTTGTCTCCATGTATGAACAAAAAACCTTTAATACCTTTCTAAATCCTATTCATATAGTTGCTATGCTTTGATGTGGTTGTTTTACTGTTTACTATGTGTGTGTGATCAATGGGAATCTTTTGTATTATGTTTTCTGGTATGAATTAAATCATTAATGTATACCTTATGAAGAATAATTTTTATGAACTATTGTAAATATCTATTCCTCTTTATGAATTATCACCTTAGAATGTATTGGCCTTTAGATAGATCCTCTTTCTATTATCAATTATGCATACTTCTGTCTTGATTAGGATAATGTCTTCTGGTGGTCAGCTTCTTTACCTTGCACCTAGTGACAGGAATAGACAGCTGTACCTTAAAGGTAGGATGGGTTTGAGGGAATTTTTGGAAGGAGAATAGAGGTATCTCAACTGGGTATCTCTCTGATTCTACTTTCCAGACCTCCATCTCACCAAGTTTTACCCGAGAGGCCAATCTGCAAGTTGTTGCCTCTGAGATGCACAAACTTTTCCCACCTGCGTAGAGCTGGGCACCGCCTATGCAAGATTCATGACCACCTACATAGAAAGCACCACCTATGTAGGTTGAACCACCTATGAAGATCAGGTCACCACCTACATAGATTAGGTCACCACCTGCGCAGCTTAGGGCTCCACCTGCGCAGGACTCTTCTAAATTGTTTTTTAGGGTTTCTGGAAGGGCTTAGGGTGTCGTGTTGACCCTAGGGGGTCTGTAAAATTGTAGGAAACTTAATTTTCATATGTTATTATGTTTAGGATGTTTTGGAACCCTCTCTAGAGTTTTGGATAATTTTGGGAACCCTAATTAGGGTTAGGGTGGTCTCAGTCCGATTTCAGCCTTAGGGTGGAACATAAAATATAACATTTAAGTATAAGCTACATACTTTTAATTCCTTATACTTTAAGTTACATTTTATGTAATACCTTCTAGGATGTTTGAGAGTGGTTTCAGCCTCCTAGGAGTTCAAATAAAGATTCTAGATTTTGTAGGTTTTAGGAATTTCAAACTTAGCCAAATTTTAGGAATCAGCATGTTTTTGGCAATATGATCTTGTTATTATGTTTTGTGGTTTGAGTTGGTACCAAAATGAACTGGTTATATGGTTGTGTATAATACTTGATGATTGGTTCATTTTTATGTCTTTTTATGTGTTATCTATCTTCTTGAATGTTGGATTAGGGTTTAAGAATGTTTGGTGGATTAGGGACAATCAATGATCTCCTAAACTCAATCCAAGGATGTTAAGATGTTATTATTTGTGTTGGGTTGAAGTACTTGATGTAATTATGTATCGTGAATCCATTTTTGATGGATTAGATGCAATATGGATGTGTTTTATCTACCTGAGTACCTCAGTGTGGTTTAGGGTTGTCCAGAGGATTCATGACAACTAGTGGTTTCCTAAACCCAATTATTTGATGTTGTGACATTGTTATGGGTTCTTGTTTATTATGATGTATTCCTTATCTTCTTTTGAGACTTGTTTTGGTAGGGAACCTAAGAGAACTAGGTGAGTGGCTCACAATGCGGGGTCAGGGCCCTAAGTGGCTAGTACCAGGGTAACCCACTAGTGAGTTGTCTAATCAAGTGATAACATTAATAATTTATGGGAAGGGAACTACACATTAACTAAGATAAGCCTCACCCATGCCGGTAGTGCTAGTAAAGGCTACAGATGTGAGTGGGATAAGGTGCTATTGCGATAGCACAATTGAATAGTCTCATCCCTATGAGAGATGTTTGGTTCCGCATGTGCCTAGTTGGGGGTCAGGGCCTAGAGTGCTGACCAGGGTAACCCAAGGGGTGAGGGCTATGCGATGACACTCACCTAGTGTGTCTTAGAGTTCCTACCAATGTGCTTTATGTCTTTGTTATCTTCTTGTGTTTTCTATTGTGTTATGTTTTGGGAAGGTCTACCATCACCTTATGGGTATCCTAGTTCTTACCTTCTTGCATGGACCTTGGTCTCTGTCTCCTAGCACTAGGGAGTGGACTCTTTTTGGATCCACGTGGTTGGGTTGTTAATATTTTTATATTGAGGTATTGTTCATGGTTAGATGGATGTTCTTGGCTCCTGTTCATTCTAGATTTCCAATTTTGAAGACTTCTTATTATATATGTAAAGACGTGCTTATGCATGTGCATTCTTGTAAAAGAAATTTCTTGTAAATAGTTAGATCTAATGATATGATGTATATCAAAGTAATTCAAAGCAATGTATAAGGAATGGGCAGATCTAAGAAAAAGGAAAGGGAAAATATTACATGTTATCAATATGAAAAGATAATTGTTTAGGGTGTCTATTCACCTATCTTTTATTACTTTTGGTATTATAAATGATCTTAGACTTAATATGAAATAATGTATTTATGAACGAATGTGTTATCTCTTGATGTATGGTTGTGGAAAATATATTATGAGTTAATGAATCTATGAATAAATAGCTATAGAATTCAATATTGGATTATGGTTACTATGTTTCACAAATGCGTATGAAATAATAAAGTATATAGAGCATTGCATATTCATCGAATGTTTATCTTCCATCTAAATGCTTAATGAATAGTGTAAATAATGACATAATTTTAGTAAAGGATAACTCACATGGATGCATGTTAAAATATTAGGATTGATGGTAAGATTATACATGTAACTTAATGTTAAGAGTAAAGGAATGAATAGCAAACTTATATTAATCAATCAATGCCTTAATGGTCAAATGATTAGATTGGATTATGTTACTTCAATAACAGTGTTAGGGAACCTATGAGGACTTAGATTAGTTATAATATTTCATTAAAAAATAAAATATTCACATATCTTAGTAGTTAGTTGGCTTGTCCTCCTAGGTTCCCTAGCAGGGCATGACATCTTGGTATTAGAGCCCTAGGTTTCCACACTGGGAAATCTGGGACTCATAGCTCACTTATGCATAACCTTGAATATTTTATCTTTGTCTCCTTTTTTTTCATCGATATGCTAGTAAAATTTTAATCTTAGGTAATGAAGTCCTTGTTTATTGTATTTATGATACATTGTCTTATGAAGGTACATCGATTCCTCTATGATTGAGTTATATTATAACTTATGATTTTGCATTTTGAAATTAGTGATGTGTGGATGCTTTCTATAAATAGAATGTTAAAGAATTCCCTAGACTTGTGTGCGTCATCTCCTTGTTGATAAATGACATTGTTATCTCTAGGAAAGCCAAAAGTAAAAAGAATACTCGATGTTTTAATTGCCTTGGTAGGTAATATTATCTCCTGGCCCTACCTATAATATATTTTATTGGAAATGTTGTGTACTCTATCTTCTTATAAATGACCAATTGGCTTCCTTCTTAGAAATGAATTACTTTTTCACCCTTAATGTGAAGAAAGAAATGATTGCGGTAGCACTTTCTTTTATTCTTATAATTAAATTTAATGGATAATAAATTGTACCTAGACCAGAAGTGATAAGTTTTGTGTCGTATCTTGGTTTAAAATTTGAAAATGAATTTTCCTCCTATTCTAGATAAAAGATGAAAGGGGGTGGTAGAAAAGATAATTATGTGAAAGGATAAACTAGGGAACATGAGTGAATAAGGTTGTTGTTATATAATAACAATATGAATTATCTCTCTCTTTCCCTCTCTCTTGTGACTTCTTGAAGTAGGAACTTGAAATGTAAGGAACCAATAATTTATTTCCATGTGTATTTCTCTCTGTCTCTCTCTGCCCTCTTAAGAAATAAGTTTTGAAGGACTAACATTGTTTAGAAAAGGCAATAATATATCAGGAAAATTTGTAAATGCTTAATTAAGAAACCCTTGGGTGAAGGACTTACATCACCAAGATTTTATCATAGGCTATAATTCACATTTTCATTTTGGAAGGAGAATTTGTATCCCTGTTTTGGTAAGAAGCTATATTATTTATGCATACCATGTTAATTTGCATAGTAAATGAGTTAAGTTAACAATCAAGAAAATCTAGAGAAGAGTATGTACGACAATGGATTATCTATACTAATGATGAAATTTGTTTTAATAAATATATGTCTTTCTATATGCCTTGTGAGTGGTTAGGATTCTAAATGAGTTATATGGAAACAAAATTCAAGTTTTATATACATTGTGATCAACACCTTAGTAGTAGTTAACAATACTAAGTGATTAATCAACTATGAAGAGAAGTGGTTAGAGTAAATAAATGCTATAAGAATATGGTTATGTATGTTACTTAATTTCTTCTTTGATATGAGGTTATCTCAAAAGTGTTAAAGTATATGAGGGTAATATTACAAAGAGGTAAAGGGTAGAAACTCAAGTTAAACACCTTGGTTAATTTAATTGTTGTGGTTATAAAGATAGTAGTAGGAATCATGTGCTTTTCCTCTCTTGATGGATCTATAATCATTATGAAATAGGGAACTTGCAAGAACTCTTGTACATTGTTTTTTTTGACATTAATTAAATTCTATACGGAAACTGCGTAACATGAAAATTTGGGAAATTGATTAGATATCCTCTAGGGGTGTGAACGCGTTTTGAAAATCAAACCCTACGATTATTATGAAAGATGACTTATAAAATATGTATTGTAAATGTGTATGTGTCCTAAGTATTGAAATTATATTTACATCTAGATGAAACATAATACTGTTTACTTGATAAAAGAGGTTGTTTTATGTCTTCTAAAAGTTTTCTTATAAAATTGTGCTTTATCACAAAAGGTAAGTGTATGGATTGTTTTAGTTTCATGATTACAGAACTAAGTGATAATTGTTTTTTGTGTATTCCCCTCATGAAAATAATAAATATAAATTTTATATACATCTCTTTGTTGTCATGCATAGTTGGTAAGCAACACAAATTTTAGAACCCTATTCAAAATAAAGTTCCATATGTTGTATTATGTAGGATTAGATTGTGTCTCAAAAATAGAAAAGTTATCAGAAATTCCATCTTTTATATTAGTTACTATAGATAGGAACTTGGACATTGGGAAAGGAAGTGATAATTTCAATTGGTAAAACATATATTTTTCTAATATATAGATGTTAGTGAATAAACATGAATACCTTAGAATTTGAAGCTAATGATAATATTGTTGAAGTAATTTTGAAGTAATACTCTATTGACAAACTTACTACATAAATTGAAAGAATTAGATAGGTAATTATTTTGAAAGTCTCTTACCCTTGGAACCAGGTTAATCCACACTATAATAAGATAGGATTTATCAACACTCCTCATAAGAGAATTATGCCTACAGTCATTAAAGTAGGTACTAGAGTAGTAATATTGCAATTCTATTTGATAACAGTTTACAACTTATGTATATAGTTCACTTCATCTCTTCCGAATTCTAGGAGTAAGTTGAATCTAAGGGAGGGGGATGTTATACCCCTCTAACCCTAATAATATTTTTTTGCTTTTTGAATGAAGTAAGATCTTTAGATGTTTCCTTATAGCTTAATACTTGTTTTCATATAAGTTGTTTATAATAATTTTGTCAGCTTGTACCTGAGAATTCTAATATCAAACATATTGTCTGAAGGTATCATTTATGTATGTGTTGTCTCCATGTATGTAAAAAGGACCTTCAATACCTTTCAGAACATAGTTAGGGTGTTATGTGCTAGATGGATATAGATATATTCCTCTATTAAAGTTACCGTTGATGAATCTTGTATGTCACTTAATGATTTAGGATATTTATTATGATTACGGTGATTTAATATCAGTATTGATTATTGAATAACCCAATGCTCAGATTATAACCATCATTATGATAATGTTACATTCTTTGTGTGCACGTGTGTGTGCGTGTATATATGCATGATGTGTTTTCATGATTCAGGACAAATTCATAGTTACTCACATGGATGAGGTCCACACGATGTATCGATCCCAATCATCTATCTGCAATGTCTTATTTTATATGTACTTTGATGCAGGATTGTAGGTACTAGGCATCAACTTCACCTAGCTTCACAGGTCTGAGTGTGCCCCAAAATCCTTGATCATTGTTGTTCTAATGGAGACAGTACTAGGTCCTGCAAGACTAAGCCTAGCCCTGATCCTTGCTCTTGGGTTGGGTCTGGTCTTTTTGGGATTTGTCCTTTGATTATGGATTTATGTTTGTTTATAGATTATTAGTATTTGATCATTATGGATATTCGTTATAGTCCCTAGGACTAGGTGAATATTGTTTTGTGGTTGGATTATCGGTTAGTAATAATTTGATGGTATTATGGAATTAAATATGTGGTAATAAGCCTTTTCTAAGTGTATTCATTAATGCATGATTATAATAATAATATTTTCATGGATGTATATACACATAGGCATATGGGTGCACACATATGCATATGTCTATATATATGACTATATAAATGTGCTTATATATATATATGTTTTAATAAATGTGTGTGTATTTATGTATTTATTTATTTATGTGCCTTTTTATTGTTAAGTAAGGAATTAATTATTATGTGAAATTATCTTATTCCTTTAAAAGTGGTGCAGAGCACCCTAGGGTTAGCTCAAAACCCTAGCCCCAAAATTTTGATAACAATTTTGATACAAGTCTTTCAACGAGCAAGTCATGTTTTGCCTAGTCGCTCAGTCACGGAGCCAGCAGAGAGAAGAAAAGTAATGCATCGCACACTCGCGAGCTAGTTATGAGTTAAGTCTATTAGTGCGCGAGTGCGCGACAACGAACTACTCGCTCAGTCGCAGACGGCTAGCAGAAAAGACAGTGTGCGACAATGCGACGAGGATCTCATCGCAAGATCGCGAGTCAATTCACAGTCAGAGAAAACACGGTGCGACAACGCGACGGTGAGATCAATCGCTCAGTCACAAAGACAAATAGTTAAGTCATGGTGTGCAAGTGAGTGACACCCAATGCATCGCCAGGTCACAGGTGAATGGACAGTTAATGAAAATGCATGGCGAGTACGCGAAAGCAAAGTCATCTCTCAGTCGCAAGGAAAAGGTCAGCTCGGGGAAGCGCGTGGCGAGTGCGCGACGAGTGATCATCGCTCGGTCGCAGAAGGAAAGTCAGCTCGTCTCCAGATAGTGCGATAGTGCGACTACTGTGCAGCGCAAGGTCGCAAAGGAAGTAGCATCTTGGATTGAAGTGCAGCGAGTGTCCGACTAATGTGCATCGCACACTCGCAGAGCAAGGAGCAGTTAATGAAAATGCATTGCGGGTATGCGACTTGAGCTCATCGCTCAGTCGCAACGCAAAACACAGCTCGGGTAAATGCATTGCGGGTGCGCGATAAAGAGTCATCGCTCAGTTGTGAGGTAAAAGCCAAGTCATGTAAAGACATTGCGAGAGCACAACGAGCAGGTAATCGCTCAGTCGCAGAACAAGACTTAAAAGTGATTTTCATACGCGACTACGCGATGGAAAACAGAATAGTCAAATGGTCAAATATGCTGACGTGTCAGAAGGAGAAGACATTGAAAAGTCTTAACCGCCAAATAGAAAAGGAATGACACAAAGGAAAAGAGATGACCAGAGTGTCAAACATGTAGAGAAGGTGATGACAGATTGCAGACGAGAATGGAGAACAGAGAACAGCTGGAGGACTAAGCTCGACAGGTAACCACCAGGGTTACAGAATCGAGGAGAAGCCAGAGATAAATAGAGAAGAAGAATC
>MU227846.1:2252253-2264692 GCA_018584345.1 Thuja plicata
ATATATTGAGGCATTTTGATTAACTCCTTCATATCCCATCAGGAAACATATCAATTTGCAATATTCTCACATTGATTCAGTGGATTTTCATAAACATAATCAGCACAAAAGCATGATTTTTCTCTTACTTGATTCAATAGAGGTTTTTGTTATCCTGTAGTCATCACTTGATGTAAACTTCTAATACAAACAATTCTTTAACAATTATAAGGATTAGATTGGTCTATATGTGTTACAAATATGAAATGAAAGTTGCACATTTTTATATCTATAATTATGATAAAATCGATTCAAGAAATGAAATTTTAAAATAATTTTCCAACCAAATATTTTACCTTTCACTTCTCAAAAATAGTGTTTTTTAATATTTGGTGTCTTGACTAGAAAAATGACTTGGACACCATTCAACAATTTTCTTTTAATTCTCTATAATGTTACCTATACATTTCTAAACTATTAGTTTAAAGAAAATGAATCTAAACTGAAATTATATTATTTGAAATATATATATATATATATATATATATATATATATATATATATATATTGAACACCATTTGTACCTGCAAGTTCATGTTGGTGAAGTGCACACTTCACACATGCTGCTGCTCCATAGTGCTCTCATTTTCTATGTCCACTTTCAAAGAAGTTCCATAGAAACTTAACATTGTGTTGAGCATGTTATATGGCTAGCCAATTAAAGGATTTTGTAGATTTAAATTTTCCTGCAAGATAAATTTGTACATGAATACATACATGTAATCATTTAATAAAATTTAAATCAAATAATATAAATCATTTAATATATATATAAGATTAAAATTACAAATAATAACTTAATTAAATATGAACAAAAATGAATAGAAGTACATGTACTTACCTATATAACCATCAAACCAAATCTAGTGTTGTAAAGCCTTTATCCCATGATCTACAATATATTTAAAATACATTGCAAAATAATGAGCTACATACCTCCTATAATGAACCTTATCATCACCGATATATATTTGAACCTCTTTGATGATAGTTTGTTCATTTGGATCAATACTTTCTATGTCATCCAAAACATATTGTTTGTCAATAGGTCATTGGCACAAATATTGCAACTTGCTCAGATTGATAATATTGAGATTGAAGCTCCAAGTGAGGAGAAAATGTATATTTCTCAAAGAAATCTATTATTGAAAGAATACAACAAGGTAGAAAACAATCTTTTGAATCATGAATTTTTTAGCTTTCCATTGTACACCATGACAATGTTTGATATGTGGATAAATTAAAGAAAAAATCTAGTCATAAGCTCAAGGTAAGGTAATTCACTCTCCTTCGATGCATTTTTTTGGGATTCATCTCTGGTCTTAGTTTGATATGTCTCATATTCAAATCTCTTCCACAAAACTGGCATTGAAACATTAATATTTTTATTTTTTAAGGGAAATTTATGCAAATCTCCATAGTGATCGAATTCACTTTTTATAGATTATACTTTGAAATCATCTAAATCTTTTGATTTATCTCATAAAATAGACTTCACAAATTGTGTCGTACTTCCAGGGATGACCATATTTGAATTAAGTACTGTCATATATTTTTTTATCATTGCAAGTATAGATGAAACTCAACATGATTTTGACAACAACAATTTTCATGCACCTTATTTATTGGTACAAATTAAGGGTGAAACCTCTCAAACATTTTGACATATTTTCACATCTACAAATTCTTGCTTGAATGCTTCGAATAATTCACTTTCTGTTGTATCTATAAAAGGTTTTGGATGTGCAGTTTGAATATTAGTCTCTTCATATTTCATCTGTATAGTATCCCTTCTATTAGAAGAAACATGTGAGTGAGCCATCCAATATTTAATGACTCATCTTTTAACATCTTCATAAATTCTATATTTTTTACGATGTCTACAAATATTTACCCAATTCTTTTAAATGTTTTCATCTAATATATTTATCTTCCTAATATATCTTTGAATAGTTCTTCTAGATATATTTAGTAAATAAAAAATTATTTGTATTTTTTTTCTCTATGTCAACCTCCTACTAGATAAAGTAGTCATTAATGCTCTACGTGCAACACTTAAATCGACTCCTTGACTTGAGTCATTAATTTCATTTAATGCATCTTGAAATTTTTTAGCTATTCTTATATTTACACTTTTTTTTGCATTTTTCTTATTATCAACACCCAACAACACCAAAACAAGACTCACTTCTCTATTCCTGAATAGCCTAGAAAATAATTGTGCTCTTCCAACCATACTTATATTTTTAAAATATTCATCCCAATTTTTTTGCAATGCAATTTAATTGTGCTTTAAAATACCATGTGTTCAGATGAAATTTGACTGAAAAGTGAATCCTCATTCATCTCCATACAATTTCCCATCATAGAAGATATATTTCCACCTTGACAACTACAAATTTCTTCCCCTATTTGAATTGCATCTTGTTGAAAAGAAATTGGATCTTTCTAAACTTCTACAGGTTCTTCTTGAACTTCAACAGGTTGGTCATATTTATGTTTTGTATGACCTTTCATTTTTCATTCATTGTTCAATTATATTTTCTTGTTCTATTCCTTTTATTCCCCCTTGCACAAACTGTTCAAATTGAGAGTTTCAATTGACTTGCAAACAAAAAACCATATACCCAACAAAAAAAATCAAAAATAATATTTATAAGTTCATAATTCAAGTACTAATTGAATAATGCTTTAATATATTAATAAAAAAGGAAAAAAAACTAAAGTAAAAAATAAACTTGCAAGAAAAAATAAACTTCCTAGGTAATATCTATTTGCGGTTTGCCTTGAACGCAAAAAAACATGCCTTTAAAACTCTCAAAAAATATTTTTTATTTAAAATCTCATTTATTAATTCGCATTATATAATTTTATTTATCTTTTATAAATAAAAAATTCCTCTAATATATGTGGCCTAAGTGGCACCGAAAGTACCTATCTGGCAGCCAAATAAACAAAATTTATAGAATTGTAGAACTTCTCACTTCTGCAATTAATTTCCCAATCAAAATTCAACTTTCTTTAAAAACTAAAAACTCTCTTTTGTAGATTATTGGTCTCAGAAGAAAGATCAAGGAGACAAACATGATGGAAACAAGGAGGCAAATGTGGTAAGTAACAAATCTGAAGAGGATACTTTGCTCTTGTCTTTAGAAAATGTTGATGATTCATGGGTATTAGGTTCAGGGGCTTCATTTCATGCTACACCCCATAGAGGTTATTTTGTTGATTATGTCCAAGGGGATTTTGGGCTAGTTTATTTGGGAGATAATGAATCCTGTCAAATTGTTGGAAAAGGTAGAATCAAGATTAAGTTGCACAATGGGAATCATTGGCTACTATAAGAGGTAAGACATGTTCCAAGGCTGAGTAGGAACTTAATTTTAGTAGGGCAACTCGCTGATGAGGGTTGCATAGTTACTTTTAATGATAAAAATTGGAAGGTTTCAAAAGTTTCCTTAGTAGTAGCAAAAGGTGTGAAAGTAGGCACCTTATATCTTTGTACATGACATATTGTTCCCTCTACTTGAATTGTTTCAGAGAAAAATGAATGTTCAGGAACAGTTGCTGCAGTTGAGCAGGTAGAACAAGAGACAGTAGCTGGAGATTCTAAAATAGCGCTGTGGCACAATAGACTTGGGCACATGAGTGAAAAAGGTATGAAATTAATTCATTCAAAGAAAGTTCTACCAGGTATAAAATGTGTTAATGTGGATTTCTGTGAAAGTTGTGTGTATGAAAAACAAAAGAGAGTTAGTTTCGTAAAGAGTGGGAAGGAAAAGAAAGATGAAAAACTAGAGCTTGTGCATATAGATGTATGGGGTCCAGCTTAGGTATCTTCCCTTGGTGGCTCTCAGTATTATGTTACGTTCATTGATGATGCAACTAGGAAAGTATGGATATATTTCATTAGATAGAAATCTGATGTATTTGAAACTTTTAAGAAATGAAAAAGCTTGGTTGAAAATGAGACTAGAAAAAGATTAAAATGTCTCAGATCTGATAATGGTGGTGAGTATTGCAGCAAAGAATTTGAATATTATTGTGCCTCTGCTGGTATTCATAGACAAAAAATAGTTCCAAGGACTCCATAGGAAAATGGAGTCGCTGAACGCATGAACATGACAATAGTGGAACGTGCTAGGAGCATGAGGTTGCATGATGGGCTCCCCCTAAACATGTGGGTAGAATTTATAAATACTACTATATATTTGATAAATAGAGGTCCCTCTACTCCCTTGGGTTTTGGTATCCCAGAGGAAGCATGGATAGGTAAGAAGGTGAGTTATTCTTTTCTCAGAACCTTCGGTTGTGAAGTGTTTGCACATATAGATTTTTAAAATAGAACCAAGCTAGAAGCAAAATCTAAGAAATGTATATTTGTTGGATATGGAATTGATGAATTTGGTTATAGGCTTTGGGATTTTGAAAATCATAAAATTGTAAGAAGCAGAGATGTCATATTCAATGAGAAAGTGTTGTACAAAGATATGTTGCAGCAGCATGAGAAGAAAGAAAATGATTATGTAGTGTTGGATGATATTCCAAATGATAATGTTCCAGAAATTCCTTATGCTCTGCAACAACAACAACAACAAATACCACACACCCCAGTAAATGCTAGATAGTCAACAAGGCTAAGTAAACCTCCAGATAGATTTTCACCTTCTTTCTATTCTATCTTATTAACTGATTTTGGTGAACATGAATGTTATAATGAAGCTATGCAGGTGGATACAAAATTTCAATGGGAGTCTACAATGATAGATGAAATGGACTCCTTGCTGAAAAATTAGACTTGGGATTTATGTAAGTTACCTGCAGGTAAATGGGCTTTGCAGAATAAATGGGTTTACAGGTTGAAAGAAGAAGATGGAGGTAAGAAAAGATTTAAAGCCAGATTAGTAGTAAAGGATTTGCACAGAAACATGGTATTGGTTTTGATGATATTTTTTCTCCAGTTGTTAAAATGACTTCTATTTGTACTATTTTAAGTATTGTGGCTACTAAAGATTTGCATTTAGAGCAGCTTGATGTTAAAACAACCTTTCTTCATGGTGATTTGAATGAATAAATATATATGGTATAGCCACAGGGATTTGAGGTCAAGGCTAAGGAGAGTTTAGTGTGCAAATTACCGAAAATTTCATATGGCTTGAAGAAAGCACCTCGGCAATGGTATATTAAATTTGATAACTTTATGAACAAGAATGGATACACCTAATGTAATTCTAACCATTGTGTTTATTTCAAGAGGTTGAATAATGATAGCTACATTATTTTATGTTTATATGTTGATGATATGCTTGTAGCTGGATCTAACATGGAACATATTAAGGGGTTGAAACAACAGTTAGCAAAATCTTTTGCTATGAAGGATTTGGGGATAGAAAAACAAATCCTTGGCATGAAAATTTGCAGAGATAGGAAGAATAGAAAATTAACTCTATCTCAGGTTGATTATGTTGAAAAGGTGTTGCAGAGATTCTACATGAAGGATGCAAAAGCTATCACTACACCTTTGCCTAGTCATTTGAAATTGACCAAAGAAATGTGTCCAAAGACACCAGAAGAAGAGGAAAAAATTTACAAGATACCTTATGCTTCAGCTATAGGGAGCTTAATGTATGCTATGGTATGTACTAAGCTAGATATTGCACATGTAGTGGGAGTTGTTAGCCGGTATATGAGTCACCCTGGGATTGAGCATTGGAATACAGTCAAATAGATTCTTAGATATTTGAGAGGTACATCTAATAAGTGTTTACACTCTAGGGGCTCTTCTACTACTGTTCATGGCTATGTTGACTCAAATTTGGTAGGAGATATAGATACCAGATGGATTACTACAGGTTATGTATTTACTGTTGGTGGGACAACAGTGAGTTAGATTTCTTGGTTACAAAAGGTGAATGCGTTATCCACTACAAAGGTAGAGTATATTGCTGCTATAGAGGTAGCCAAGGAGATAATATGGCTTCAATTCTTCATGGAAGAATTGGGACATCCACAGGAAGATAATTACTTGTATTTAGATAGTCAGAGCGCCATTCATCTTGCAAATAATTCTGCTTTGCAGTCAAAAACAAAGCACATACAATTGTGATATCATTTCATCCAGTCAGTTTTGGATGATGGATAGTTAAAGTTGGAGAAGATACATATAGATGATAATCTAGTAGATATGTTTACAAAGGCAGTGACAAGGGAGAAGCTGAATTCCTCTTCAGCTTCGATTGGTTTTCTAGACTGAACAAAATAAAAGAACAATAGAGTCCAGGGTGGTTTCTTTATTCCAGTGGGAGGTACAGGTTTTGTCGAACAATCTCCAAGTGGGAGGATATTGTTGTGGAGTCTGATCAGTCTCCAAGTGGGATATTGTTATGTATGTGGAGCCTAATCAGACTCAGTTTCTTTCGACGTGGTTTCCCCAAGACATATCTTTATCGGCCCCAAGCTCAGGGTCAAGGAGCAGAGCCCCTTGTGGGGTCCTGGGGGAGCGCCCCAGGCGGGGTCAAGGGGCAGAGCCCTTGATGGGGTCAAGGGGTAGTGCCCCAGGGTAGGGTCACGGGGCAGTGCCCCTCGACACCAATAATGACTTATTAATATTGTAAAGGGTCGACCATTGATTTTCTATTAGTCAGAGTATTTTTTGCCCTAATTAGGTTAGGTCAAATATGCTTGTTGAAAGGGCTTAGGGTTTCGAGATTTCATTGTAAGAGGGATTTTTCGTAGCTTCCTATGATGGTATTAAGTTGTAGGTTTCAGATTGTAATCGCTGGATAATAATAAAAAATATTGGACTCGCTATTGGTGGATGTAGCCCAGGGATTGGGTGAACCACGTTAAATCTCTATGTCATTTGTGTTCTCTTCTGTGTTTATATTTGCATTATTCTACTTATTATTCTAACCTTACAATCTAATATATTTATTAAGTCAGCAATATGAGTGCTCATTTCTTTAGATTTAGCTAAGGTATCATCCATGTAATCCTCTATGTTTTTATGCATCATATCATGGAATATAGTAGTCATTGCTCTTTGACATGTGGCACTGACATTGTTTAACCCAAATGGCATGACGTTCTAGAAAAATTTTCCCTATGCGCATGTAAATGCTATCTTCTCTTCATCCTTAGGGGAATTTTTTATGTGATTATAGCCTGAGAAACCATCCATTAATGAGTACATTTGGTAGCCTATTGTGAGGTCTATGTTTATATCAATATTAGGTAGGGGGAAGTCATCCTTAGGACATGCCTTGTTTAAGTCTCTAAAGTTCATATAGATCCTAATAGATTTATTAGATTTAGACACTTGGATGACATTAGAGATCCATCCTATGTAGGAAATGACTCAAATGATTCCAACTTTCAATGATTTCTCTAGCTCCGCTTTTACTAGCAATGCAACATGAGGATGCATTTTTTCTAGTTTTTGTTTCACAGGTTTGATCCTGGGAGCTATAGACAAGTGGTGCATTATCAATTCAAGATCCAGCCCAAGCATATCTGTATAAGACCATGCAAAGTTGATCTTTTTCTCTTTCAGGAACTCGGTGAACTGTGTCTTCTCCTCTTCTTAGAAAGATTGTGCTAGGTGAACAATTTGAGGATCTTCAACTGTGCCTAAGTTAACTAGTTGTCTTGGTTCTATTAGAACTAAAGATCTTTCTTGAAAGTGCTCAGGGAGAATATCAAGAATCTCATCCTTTGGCACCTCTAAGAGGTTTTCACCATCAGATACATCTTTTGTTTTTACTATTTTAGAATCTGATACTGCCACAATGTGGTTTTCACCGTCAGTTCACTTTTTCTTTTTATTTTTATATTTTTGAATAAGAAACTTGATATCCTCCTATGATAAGTTCATGCTCCTTCCATTGGTTGAAGAAGGGTATGGTTCAAAAGCTTTTAGATAGCAAGCCAAGGTGTACTCATTGAGAAAGTCAAGGATAGGAGTAGGATGTATATTAGTCCAATCAATTAGGTCTGGGTTTATTAGAGACAAGGAGTCAGACTCTAGGAAGGACAACATCATGTTAGCATCAACACTATTAACAAACATGACATGTCTTGTTAATTTAAGTTCTTCGGTGTTTAGATCAATAAGAGTTAGATCATCATTAAAAGGGTCGTTGTTAGTTATATGTGGACCAAACTCTAGTGACTCTTCAGTAGAACTTTCATCATCATCTCTTCGTAAAAGGAGGCTTCTTTCTTTTTTCCTTTGAAGTTATTCTAGACTTATGAGAACACCAGTCTCTCCATCAATGATTGGGGGAAGGAACTCTTCCTCTGCTTCAGGAATATCACTATTTTTGGGAGTAGCGTTAGAATGTTTGTTGGGTGTTGATGGAGCCACAAACATGTGAATAAAATCTATTTCAATGTCCTCTACAGTAAAAGATAGCTCATCCCACTCATAATCATGAGAGTCAATTACTTCGTCATCAGACCGGTTTAAGAATTAAGCAATAGTTATCTGATGTACCCGATTAGCCACCTATGGATCAAAGTGTGGTAAATCAAGGACATGTGTGATTGTAACTAACTACCCCTAGTTAGGATGTGAATCCCATTGTTGGGGTATGCTCTTTGTGGCCATTTCTATCAGTGGTATCTCTAGAACATCTGTTATTGGGTCTCCTACCTCTTGAAGAGGAGCTTGTGCTAACAAAGGTATTTGAATATCTTGTGGTACCTAAAAATATTGGTACATAGTGCTCTCCTTGATAGTTGAGATTATCTATGCCAACATTTAATAACCTTTCATAGGACCATTGTTCTAGTTCTATCTCTTATGTTTCATCACTATGTGTTAGTAGAGCCTCTAAAGTAGTGATGTGCTCTCTCTCTCTCTCTCTGAGATAGTGGGTCTCCATCTCTGTCAAAACCCCTACCAGAATCCTATCTTGACGGTCTATCCTGTGACCTATCAGGCAACCTCTACCTTTTTTGTCTCTGCTCCTCCCCCATAATCAATGGCCCTGGATCTATCTAGGGAACAACAAATATGAATCTTGTGCACCAACCCTCTCCACTACCACTGGCATCACCCAAACTATTTCAAAACTCGGGTATGAACAAACTGCTCTACAATATATTTGGTCCTCCTGATAAGGTACCTGCTGTATGTGATAAAAAGTATACCTGCAAGGGACAACACTAAAACATGCAAACACCAAGATTAGCCATTAGAAATAAGATTCAAAGGGTTAGCATGATTTAAAATGAAATCCCAAAACAAAGACTTTCACCACAACCTCCGATGAGCTAAACAAGGGCACCCAATGCCTTATTGATTTGCTCTTAGAGATTATTGTGGGTGTACTCTCCCAACACAATAACTTAATCACACTATTGATTAAAAATACAAATTAAGATTGTGAAGAGCTTCAAGAACAAGTATGAGAAACTTGTCTCAAAGCCATCACAAATGATTGAAATGAAGATGCAAGATTAAACTAGATTGATAATGCAAGATTTAACTAAGAAAATAGAACTATGATTTACTCCATATTAAACCTAGGATGTGATATCTAGATTCAAGCATGAAATTACATGAAAAATGAACTAAGATTATCATGAAATGCTAAATTGCTTAAAGAAATCCTAGAGACAAACTAGCATGATAACAATGCATAAATGAGAGATGGTTTGCTCTTGGCAAGAACTTCTATTTATAGAGTTTTGGAGGGAAAGGAGAGATTTGAATAAGGTGGATCATATGTGGCATCCACATAGATGCCACATAAAGGACACAAGGGCAAAAGGACAAGCCATGCAAAAGTCAACCCAAGCCTTTAAGGTTTGAGAGGCTCAAGGTTTGCTCACACATGTGTGCGCAACCCATGGGGAATGGAGTGGGAGACAAAAGAGTGGTTGCCTTAAAGGAAGTTGGTGGCTTCCTTTTTGAGGATTTGCTCACACATGTGGGAGCACTCCATTAGTGCTAAAAGGTGTAGGAATCACACTTTAAGTGTGATTAGTATGCGTTGAAGTGAGGAAGTAGGTTTATTAAGAGGAATAGGTAGAGTAGGGTAGGAATAGGGTAGGTTTCTAGGTAGGATTAATAGGTTTCATTAACTTTAATCTTGGTTTAGAAGAATATTAGAAATGTGGGGAAATAAATAAATTTAAAATTTATTTAAAAGGGGATTTATAGAGGGTAATGTATTAAATAAGATTTAATACATTAAAAGGGATAGTATTTAAATTAAATTCAAATACTTAGGAGCATGAATCGTATTTAATTAAATAAATTTAATTAAATAGATAGAAGAATATAATAAATATAATTAATTAAAATTAATTATAATATTATGGAAATATTAATTAAATTAATATAAGGATAATTTTGGACGTCTACATTTTGCCCCTCTTTGATGCATTGTCAAAAGTGACATTGCGTCAAAGAAAAGAAAATAAGATGCTCCAGAGGATTCAGAAAACCTACGGCAGCGAGAGCGGAGGAGGGTGCCCCCTCGAGAAAATAATAGGAAAAAATATAATTTTTTAATAAAATTTTCTCGAAAAGGCAAGAAAAAGGGGAAGGTAGACCAAATGCATGACATGTCTAGGAAAAAGGAGGGAAAACAGGGACCAGAAGAGGAACAGAGGAGGCCGATGGAAGAAATGGGTCCCAAAGGGCTATAAATAGTCCACTGGGGCCCATGGGCAAGTCACTTTCACCCTAAAAGAAAAAAAAAGAGAAGAAGAAGGAGAGCTATGGCAGCACAGCGAGAGCAAGCACAATTTGGAGAGTACGTCCGAGTGTACCAGCGGCCAGCAAACGCAGGACCACCGGTGAGTACTCAAGCACCCACCCTTGCATTAAGGTTTTTAATGTTTTGCAAGTAGTTTAGGGTGCAATAAATGCCCATAAAGTGGCGCGCAGCGCAGACGAAAATCGTCTGTCTACTGTCTGTGCAGACGACAATCAACAGATTGTCGTCTGCATAGACGACCGATAGGTGATGGTCATCTACGCAGACATAGTTGTACGATAAGTCCATCTGCGATGGTAGCAGGGAGGGAAAAGAGGAGCGGAGATGGTGATTTTCAAAATCGCCGGCTGCACCGAAGGAAAGATGGCAGGCTAGACTGTCGTCTCCGCAGACTGATGTCTGCAAAGATTGGTCATCTCCGTAGATTAGCGACTGCAAATTTTGTCGTTTGCGAGGGTCAACCACCATCTGCGTGGATTGACCCAAAAATAGAAGAAAAAGGAAGAGAGAGAGGAAGGACAAGGGTCTGGAAGCATTTTTTGGTGCCCCAGATAGGCCTGGGACATGTTTCAATGCCCCAATATGCTATCTGATTGCTGACATGGGTTTGGTGACTGCAGGAGGAGATGATCACATTTCGTGCGAGGGAATGTTATTTGGTTACGATGGCGCTGGAGCAGCAGCTGACAGCGCTGGAGTGGGGGATGGTCACGCTTTGTGGCTTGGAGCACGTGCGACATTGGCCGCACCTACGAGCACATAATGCACTCATGTCTGCATTGATTGAGAGGTGGCACAGCACCACCTCTAGATTTCACTTCCCGACAAGGGAGGCGACTATTACCCTTCATGACGTATGGAAGATATACAGAGTGCCCATTCGAGGGGTCATACCCGAGTACTGCGTGGAGGGATCTCAGCCATACCTAGAGATGGCGATGAGGAGGAGATACGTGAATCTGCCGATTACATGGCAGTAGATGTCCTGGGCAGAGGCTATGACTATGGAGCCACGACCACAGCGGTTAGCATTATATCTAGCAGGATTGATAGGGGACGCCTTATGCCTGATCATGCAGGCAAGGGATTCCCTATTGGCTGAGCGCGGGTTCTGAGCAGCATGGTGGAGGATGGGGACCAGTACTGCTGGGGATACGTCATCCTCAGACAGTTGTATTATGTTCTTCATATGTGTGCCTACCGCAGGGGTAGAGCACTAGGACCAAGATGCACATTGCTTCTAGTATGGGCCTGGGAGCACATAGCGGTCACACGGCTGATTCAGCACTAGGAGACCCGGCACCTTATGATCCATATGCCTGTCGATATAGGCCACCTATTAGCTATGAGGGCACAGACTCAGTTGGATACTAGAGGTGACGCTTGGATAAGATGGGAGCCCACATGGGCTCCTTATGCAGGATGCGAGGCATGGGGTCATGAGGCCCCACAGCAAGGAGTATATGCAGAGGATGGGTTTTACGACTCATACTATATGAGATATGTGCAGACAGACTGCTAGCTATTCGGGAGGATAGCCTATATGATCTCACGCTACATGCCATCCAAGGTGCGGTGACAGATGGGGCAGATTCAGGAGGATGTGCCAGACGGGTTCCCACACCCATTGGTGACCCGCGAGGTGGGGAGTGTCTGGGGGATTGGAGTGT
>MU227846.1:2278532-2291393 GCA_018584345.1 Thuja plicata
TAAAAGGTGTAGGAATCACACTTTAAGTGTGATTAGTGTGTGTTTAAGTGAGGAAGTAGGTTTATTAAGAGGAATAGGTAGAGTAGGGTAGGAATAGGGTAGGTTTCTAGGTAGGATTAATAGGTTTCATTAACTTTAATCTTGGTTTAGAATAATATTAGAAATGTGGGGAAATAAATAAATTTAAAATTTATTTAAAAGGGGATTTATGGAGGGTAATGTATTAAATAAGATTTAATACCTTAAAAGGGATAGTATTTAAATTAAATTCAAATACTTAGGAGCATGAATCGTATTTAATTAAATAAATTTAATTAAATAGATAGAAGAATATAACAAATATAATTAATTTAAATTAATTATAATGTTATGGGAATATTAATTAAATTAATATAAAGACGATTTTGGACATCTACACCTGCTCTTAAAAAAAAATTAAACCTGTCTGGCATCCGAGGTCCACTCCTCACAGTCTAAGTATGGTTGCCATACTACCTCTTCATATCATTAAAAAGCCTCTGCTAGCACTCTACCTTGTCCAGATGGGGCTACTGAATCAAACCAGCATACATATAAACATAAGGATACTCAGGTGCTCGTTGCCTGTCTACTATGGGTCATGTCACTGGGATGTGCTCCCAGGTCCAGATCTAAAGAATCAAAATGCCTTCAGTCATGCTTCGAGTATAAAGATAGATAATCTCATGGAGCTTTCAGTAAATATCTGTCAGAATATAACTGCCCCATGCAAATCTATGTCTCGAGATGGCCATCTGCTCCAACATATCTACCCATCCTTCAAGGAATCCATCCTATCCTCTATCTAGCATCAAGATGCCACCAATCAAGCTTGCTAAATACATAGATAAATGATCATAATGATCACACATATAATCCCAAGAAAAGGTATCTCTGATCAATGATATCATCCTTGAAATACCAACGAGCTGCACCAATCGCCATGGCAGAAGTCGACTCAAAGTGCACCTCACAGCCAATAATGGGAACTCACAGTATACGCCATATGTCCTTAGGAGTAATTTTCATCTCCCCAGTCAGGAGATGGAAGGTATTATGCTCTGAGTGCCATCTCTTAGAAAGAGTAGTCAACAACCCTTGATTTACACTTGTATTGGGTAAACCAATCAAGGATCATAATCTACAACAAACCACTACCTCCTGCTCATCATTTGATAAATGTTGGCCAAGGAAAGCATGTGCCCTGGATATGTACCTCAAAATGCAACTACCTCAAAATTGACCTATTTTTTACAATTCAAAGATAAATCAATGTTCTATCTATGACAAAAAATGCAGAAACATAAGTCAGCTAAGTGATTCAGGATTCGCATCAGACAAACAGTTCACAATGGCTAAGTTTCTAAATGAGATGTGATTCTGGAAAAGTAGGGTGCGATCTCTTTTCCTAGATATGATCCTGGAAACATGGGATATGATTGAGAATATAGGGTGCGATCCCAAAAATCCTAGATGCGACCCAAAAAATGGGGTACGATCTGGAACAGACAGGGTACAACATAAACTGGATTTCTTGTCCTAAACTAAGCTAAAAAAAAGAGCAATCGGATGCGATCTAGGAAATCTTGGATGTGACACAAAAATTTAGGAAAACAAGATGCGATCTGGGAAATAGTGGATGCAACATGGGTTTAGCAGGGTGAGATCTAGAATCCCGGATGCTACCCAAAATTCAAAGGGCTCTAAAAGATACAAAAATGCATGAAATTCAAAATTATAAAATTCATGAGGTAGTTTTGCGAGTACTTACCAGAGGTGCATAGTAGGTCAGGCGTTGATGAAGATGACTGAGCTTAAAATGATGCTTCCTAACTGGGACCACCATCTTCTCTATAGAGCTCTCAAATTTACTATGGATAAAAGTGAAAATGAATAGTAAAATGGTAATTTTTGAGATATATATTGGTCTTTTGAGCTATTTAGGGGTTCCAAAACTCCTCCCAAGCAACTGAAATTCCATTTATGTTCTCTTTTTGATCAATCAAGAGCCAAATTGAAGGTTCCTAAGGTTTTTTATGTAGTATAGTAACATTTTGTGACAACTCCTGAAAAATACATAATTTCTCCATTTGTTCCAAAAATCTGTCAAAATTGCACATTTCATCATAAATATTGGTCTGACATTATTTAATCAATCTCACCACTCATATTTTTACATAATTAACTTGGTCCCCATGTGTTTACTCTTAAAAACAAACCACCTTTTTCACTTCTTCTACTCCATTCTTTCTTACTCTACCCGTCCCATGCAAGTGATACATCATTTCAACAGAGGGATTTCATTTCTTTCCTTCGATTTTGTGCATGAGGGGGCATGGTCACCCTATCATCAATTAATACTTTCTCAAAACAACATTAAATTGACTTCATTATCAAACAACTAGGGGCCTGACAGTTTCCTTGACTAAGTCAGAACTATTCGATAGAAAGCTTTGGTTCTCATAAGTTGGATATCTTGTGTTTCCTTATTTTTAAAAGATTCTTACTAAGCTCTTGGCAGCTTTGTACTAACTTTTGGATGACAACCAAGTTGGGACTTATTATTATCAATCTTTGGACGATAACCAAGTTTAGAATTGGTATCTTTAACATATTTTATTGACCTTTGGATGATAACCAATTTAAAAGTCAATTCTATTAGTTTAGTTCAATCAAGTGCAAGACTGATCTCATCAGGTATTTCATTTGATCATGATCAAAACTCTCAATCTTTCTGAAGTCAAAATCAAAAAAATTATTTGAATCAATGTGTTGCTCGCACATCAATTTAAAGAGGGGAAAATGTAACCACCTAGATTTGATCTTCTCTAACCATAGACCCTATTTTCTCTAAGTGTTAGATCATACCCCCAATTATGTTCAGACAACTCTTTGATCGGCTAACATAATTCAGTCAAATCAAATTTAATCTCCTAAGTGATCTAATCAATAAATTTTATTAATCACCTAGGCCAATCAAATCAAATCAATTTAATTAAAATCAACCATAGGTATGGTAATTAATTTAACAGGAATTAAATAAATACCTATTATATCAAACTATAGACACCTAAAATTGACCAGGTGTATCTTAAACATTCAAAACTATAAATCTCAGCCAAATGCCTTAAAATCCCATCTCAATGCAAAACAAATGGATCAAATCAAATGGACATTTATCAAATCAAGTGGACAAAAATCAAATAAAATTAAAAGATCAAATATCATGAAATCAAATAATTAAATTCAAGCCTAAAGGGATAAATCAAATTATGCAATTGATTTTTATCAATTACTTGTATCGTTCAAATCAAAAGGATCAAATCCAACCCATTCACCCTTCCATGGCTAAATTAATTAAATGATTGAGCTATTTAATTCCTAATTTGTTTGAGACAACCAACTAACTTTCCCTCCATTTGAGAACACCTCAAATCTTTTGACATAACCAAAGTTTGATCATGATCAACTCACTCTACCCCATACCCTTGGGAAATTGCTATAAATACAAGCCATTTCCTTTGTGTTTAGGATCCAATAATTTCAAGAGAAAAAGAATCCTTATTACAGGCATTTGAAGAGTATTTGAAGAGCTTTTGATCATATTTCAGCATTTTCATACCATTTAGTATATCATGCTTAGGAGCATTTGTTGTTTTCTAACACATCTTGGAGCATTTTGAGCATTTTAAGCTAGATTTGAGCATTTTTTATCATTTATTTATCGCTCTAGGATTGTCCTTCGAAGAGATTAAGAATGAGATCTCTCTTAACAAAGTTTAGATAGAGAACCATGAGATGATATGGGTTTTTAACTTCAATTCTTAGATTAAATAGCATTTTCTTTCCATACAATTGTTGCTTATTATCCTAATTTCATGAAGGTGTTAATCTTACACACACAAATGGTGTCCACCATGGGGATTTAATCCTCATTTCTAACATTTTATTATAATATTTTGTGTGTTTTTCTTTGTTCTTTGTGCTATTTTGTAGAAAAATAGGAGAAGAGCCGCCTATGCAATATTTAGAGCCACCTGTGAACAATAAAACACCACCTACAGAGCTTATTTTGTCTTTGTCTTTCGTTCTTCAGCCGCGTGCTAGATAAAGCATGCCACCTGCTAGATAAAGCATGTCGTGTGCTATATAAAGTGTGCCGCCTACTATTTTTCAAGAGCCACCTTCCAGCAACCATTGGCCACCTCTTATACTTTTTGTGCCACCTGTTAATTTTTTTTAGCCGCCTGTGATTTGTTAAAAGCCACTTACTAGGATTTAAAAGTCGCTTAGAAAGTTTCTATTCATGCATACTAGAATTTAAATGCTGCCTTTTAGCTGTTAAATGTTGCGTAAATGTTTCTACTTTAAATCAAGTTTTTATTGATTTTCTTACTCTCTCTATTTTCCTATCCTACAAATGAAAAATCACCCAAAGGTGCAGAAACTAGAGACACGGGTCACAAGGCTTAGCAAAGAGGTGAGCATTAAGGTTAAAAATGACAAACAAATACATGCAGCCAATCTGTTAGAGAGTTTAGTTGAGGAGGAACACTTGTATGATCACTACATTAAAGTGTGTTTTTACTTACAAACAAAAATTTCCCATTCTTTAATTGATTCTAGTGCCTAGTTCTTTAAGCTTTGATTTAATAAGATTTTCCTTAAAAGAGATTTTAGGAGGGAATTTGTCTTTTTAGTTTTTCAAGTTTTCTTCACTTTGTCTCTCTTTGTGTTGACTAAATTATTGGAGGAGCTAGAGTGGGAACAATCACCACTAGGTGAGTGAAAATAAGCCAAAATCACTAAAAAAATGTGCCTAGCCTTGCTAGCTTCAAAAACTAGGTATTTACCTAATCAAGCTTGCATTTCTTAACTTGTGGCAAATTCATTGGATCTATTATAATTAGGGACACCCTACTATTTTCCGTTCAAATGAGACATTAGGTATATGCTCTCAACTTTTCAAAGTTGATCAAAAAGCCAAAAGTGTCAAAGTTTGGGTGGTAGAAAGAAAGGGGGGATAAATTGAACCACACATCTCATTTTTTTTAAGAACCTCCTTGTCAAGCAGTTGAAAATGAACAATTTTATTTGAGGTTTTAGAACAAAGAAAGACAATAGGGATATGCTCTTCACTCTTTGAGTGAATCAGATTCCCAAACTTGTTGAACTAAGTTCGGTTCTTGCTTTCCATATTCATGCTAGCTAAATAGAGCTTTAAAGGGCCTATCTCCCGAGAACTGCCTTACGAGGATGGTGAGAGGGAACAACCCAAAGTGGGAGATATTCTCTTTTACCATGATGTCATACAATCCACTATAAATAGATTCACTTTACCTTAATCAAAAAGTGACTAAAACTTGTGTAAGCCATCCTCACTTCCTCTAGTAGTCCTTGGGGATTGTGCAAAATCATACTTTTGTGCATGTGGGAAGCCCACAAGGGGGTAAAGGATCTTGTCAAGATTTAGACCGGAATAATTAGAGACCTTGATAAATTAGCAGACCTAGCTTTGTAGAGCCATTGTTAAAAGACAAATTTGTTGACCGTAAGGTAGACTATTTGGAAGAAATTCTTGTGCAAACCTGTAAAAACATCTAACAACATACACTTTTAGTGTGGTTTTAGGGATATGGTACAATTTCAATGTGTGTGTTGGGCTTGTACTTTGTTTTCATGCACAAATTCTTTTTGACAAATCTGATCAAAGCCCTTAAATTTTTAAATCCAAAAAATACAAAAAAAAATTGATAAAATCAACTTTGATTAGCAAAGTGTCGTGTACCACCATTTCAGCGCCACATAAAAAAAATGTTGGGCTGCTTACAAATCAAAAAATGCCACTTGAAAACATTCAATAGCCACGTAAGCCAGTGGAAAGTGTCGCGTATCAACATTTCAAAATTGCCTATCAACAGGGAAATGCCGCCTGCTAACTGTAGAGTGCCATGTACAATGATTCCAGTGACTTCTTATCAATGATAAAAGGCCACCTAGAAATTTAAATGCAGGTAAGAGCCACCCAAAAATTTAAAAGGGAAAATAGTGGGTATATGCTGAGGGGTTGAAAATAAGAAAATTTCATTTTTGGATACCCTTTTGGACATTTTACCTCTGTGAATACTTAACTAGATCAGAATCTGCCATTATTGGGAATTTTGCAAATTTATCCATGGATTGATCATTTAAGTGAGTTAAAAACTCAAGATATTCATTCGATTCATGTTAATGCCGGTTTTTACTTGATCCCATTATATTAAGACTACCCTACAACCAGACAGATCTTATCTAAGGAAAGAGTGTCCTTTTCTGGGTGATCCTTTTCCTTCAAGGCTCTTACAAGAACCCATCAAGGAAAAAAAACCAAGGATGTCTTTTCCATTTGGCCATATCGATCTCAATCAAATCAACCATGTAAAAAAGGACATGAACAATCAGGGAAATGTTGATCCTAACAACAAAGGATCCAACAACAATACCAATGGAGGAACAAACATGGACCCTAACAATCAAGGGATGAACAATACCAACAATGGGGGAAAAATTGACCCTAATGATGAGGATTTAGCCAATGAAAAGGTTAATGAAGCTATGCAAAGCCCTTTTTTCATGAAAATTATGGAAAAAGTGTTGGAAAAAGACAAGGAGAAGTACTTCTTAGACCTAGCACAAACGGGTCTCAAACTTCCACATGATTATGATGTCACCAAACTCAAACAAGAAGAGGCTGAGGCTAATCCAATTGACATCATGAACAAACAATTCCAACTTTTCCAGATGCAATTGGCCCTGATAAACCAAAGTAGGGCTCCTAAACCCTTTTCTATTGAAGCTTTGTGTCCATTTCCATTTGTTAAGTCTTTAATCATGATACCATTTCCAACAAATGATATTTATCCTAAATATGTCAAATATGAAGGAACATCTGATCCTCAAGATCACTTAAGGGAATTTTGTGCCCTAAGTCTAGAGTTCTTGCATGACACAACTTACCTTATGAGGTTATTCCCTAGAAGTTTGGGAGGTATGGCAATGGAGTGGTTTTCAAAGTTACCCTCTGGCATTCGAACCTTTGAGGAATTGGCCTCCAAGTTTGTAACTCACTATTCCTATAACATCAAACATGAGGTTAAAATTCTTAATCTATACAACACCAAACAAAGAGAAGGAGAGGGATTCCTACTTTTCCTACAATGATGGAGAGAGGTATTTGCTAGGTACCCTCAGAGTGTACCTGAAAAGGAAAAGATGGATATTTTTGTAAACAACTTGAATCATGAAATGAACTATTGATTAAGGCTACAATGTCCTAGATAATTCCAAGACCTAATTGAGAATGGGGTGACAATGAAAGAGGTATTGATAAAAATTTGAGAAATCAAACTCTACAAAGATAACAAGAATAACAACAACAACAATACCTCCAACACTAATCAAAATCAAAATTCCAACAACAACAACAGTCAATTTTGGATGAAGAATAACAAAAATAAAGGAGTGGTTAGTGATGGATTGGTAGAGGATAACACTTTAAAGGCTACCCCTTTCCATCTCGCTAAAAACTCATCTCAAGCCAATAATGTGAATCAGACACCCAAAGTGCCCTTCAACAACAACAACACTAATAACAACTTTGGGAATAATCAAGGGACTCCCAAGCCTAAACCTTTCTTTGCACCTACACCCAAAAGGACATTCTCTAATTTGGGTGAACCATTGGAGAATGCATTAAGGACACTTATTGTGAATAAACTTATTGATCTACCAAAGGCTCAACCATATGAACCTCACATCAAGCCAAACTGGTCGAATGAGAACAACCATTGTGACTATCATCGAAATAGGGAAAATAAGACCAATGATTGCTTGCATCTAAAACATGTGGTAAAAGATCTCATAGACAATGGTGTGATAAAAGTGGATGGCCCTCAAACTAAAAAATATCACACAGCCTTTAAAACTCCTTTCTATAAGCATGAAAAAGGAGAATCTTCCAATTCAAATAATGGAGGAAACAGTGCGAATAATGCAAGAGGCAGTCATAATGTTAACTTTTCTCATACTTATGACAATACCATCAATGTTGTTGTGGTTAAAGATCAACCTATTCAAGGGTCCACTAATTCCATCACAAGGGGGCAAGCCTCAAAGATTACCCTACAAGGGGGTACTCCTATTACTATTGGCCCTAAAACACCAACTATTTTGGCTAAACAAACACCACCCACAACAAAGCCTTATAGTTTGGTAGACCAATTACAAAAAAATCCAGCACAAATATCAATTTTTGAGTTGTTGAAATTATCTCCTAATCACAAGGAGATCCTGGAAAAATCCTTGTGTGAGACCACTGTTCCTATAAACTTGGAGGAAGACAAATTTTAGAACATGGTAGGGCATCTCATAGCCCCTCATTGTCTTTCCTTTTTAGAGGAATATGACATGTCTATCACACATCCTCAAAACTTACCCTTGAATATAGAGGTATTAATCCAAAGACATAGGGTCAAGAGAGTTCTCATAGATGGTGGAGCTTGTCTTAATATTTTCACTTTAAACCTTGTCAAGTCATTAGGGTTATTTGAGTCTTCCATTGATCCAAAGAAGAAAATCACTATTAAGGCTTATGATGAGGAGGAAAGATCTTTGAAGGGTATGATCATTCTGCCAATTCAAGTAGGACCTATCAAAAAGTATACAACATCTTACTAGGAAGGCCATGGATACATGAAATGCAAGCGGTACCTTATACATATCACCAATGCATAAAATTTCCATACATGGGGGAAGAGATCACAATTGGAGGCGATTCAAATCCTTTCCAATATTGCAATGCTTTAAATCCAAGTCATGAATTGTATATTCCTCATAATAGGGAAAGAATGATCCCCGATATTACCATGGAAGAAGCCAAAGAGGAAACTCCAAACCCAACATCAATTTTCATATCAACTTCTAACCATATTCAAACTAACTCAACTACATCGAATAAGGGAAAAGAAAAGATGAGTAATGAGGGTTCATATTCAAAGGATAATCCAGTTCAGACTTCAACATTCAGAATGGAAAATTCTAAACCCACTAAGGAGGAAAGAGAACAAACTAAGAAATATCATTATGAAAAGATGAGTAACCTAATGAATCAATTTGAGAAATAATGAAAAATTAACTCAAAAGGGGTAGGGGAATATTTCATTTCCCTATTTGATATACCTACATCTCCAAGGACACATGGGAAGCCATCCAAAGATCATCAACCTCATAAATAAAATTCTCATTTTGTAAGGGAATGTAACAAACAAGAAATGGACAAAGAAGATAACGAGGTATTACAATGGCTTTATAAAGAAGATGACAATTCAGCTAATTGCAATGAAAGGGTGCAACATATCAATATCCAAACTGATCAATATGGAAAAGGATTTTATATCACAAAGAAAATGGGGTATAAGGGAAGAGTACCCTTAGGAGTTTGACATAGAGGGCTGTTAGAACCTATTGAACTAGTTTGGAGAGAAAAAGAAGAGAAAGCCGACATAGGTTTTCAACATAAAGGAGAAAGTTCAAGTCCCATGCATGATTTTTGTGCACATATCCATATGTTAGGTTCTAAAAGTTAAGATGATTCTAGGGATTATGAGTGGGATTCCTTGTTCAAAGAATCTTGTCATGACATAGAGGTCGATACCATTCACACTTATGCAACTCTTCCTAAAGTTGAGAATCAAGAACATATAACTCAAAGTTCGAGTTCAACTCAAACATCAAGTGAACCTCAACAAGTCAATATAGAACAAGCACCTCTTTTCACTCAATGGGTAGGTGAACCTTGGGTACCTTCATGGGTGGGAGATTCTAACCTAGTGTTTAATCCACATGCTTTCTTTCCCATAGAAATCTTAGAGGACTCTAATGAAGAGGATTTTGATCCTTCTTTCATAGACCTTCTTGAAGATGCACATGTCATAGACCATGACAATACAATGTATGAACCATCAAATGAAGTCTTGTCCTTAACTCCTTCAAATGAAAACCCATCCAATGAGTCCTTGTCCTTAATGTACCCCAAACTTATTGATTGGGATCTTTTTGAGCCAAATGACTTACTCTACTTCCCAAATGAAAATGCAATGGCCTCATACCTCAATGCAGTTGAACCCAATTATTCCAAAAATGAATTTACTCTAGACATGCTGATAGGGGCAGGTTTTCAACCTCTTAATCCAAAAAATGTAGAGAAAATATACAAAAAAAATTGAGAAGGTCTAGTGGTGAAAACCACCATGTGGCAGTGCTAGACCCAAAAAAGTAAAAATAAAGGATGTTTCCAAAGGTGAAAACCCAACTGTGGCACCTAAGGGAGAGAGGTTGGACACCTTACTAGCTCATGAAGATGAAATATCAGCTATACTTATTGAACCCATAGAAAAGGTTAGCATTAGAATAGAAGAGGATCCTAAATTCATTCACTTAGCAGCATCTTTAAGTCCTTTGGAGAGAGAATAATTCATTGCATTCTTTCAAGAAAAACAAATAAAATTTGCATGGTCATATGCTGATATGCCAGGATTAGATCCAAGTTTCATAATGTATCACTTAAATGTGAAACCAGGGGTTAAGCCCGTCAAGAAAAAGTTGAGATAAATGCATCCACATGTGGCCCTTTTAGTCAAAGTAGAATTGGAGAAATTACTCAAAGAAGGATTCATAAGAGTAATAGAATATGCCGAATGGATCTCCAATATTGTACCAGTTACCAAACATGATAAAACCATAAGAGTTTGCACAAATTTTAGAGATTTAAACCTTGCTTATCCAAAAGATGACTTTCCATTACCTACCATTGATGCTATTGTGGATCTCACTGTGGGTCATTCTATGTTTTCACTTATGGATGGATTTAGTGGGTATAATCAAATTTGCATTTCTCTTGAGGATCAAGAGAAGACAACCTTTACATGCCCATGGGGTACTTTTTGTTGGAATGTAATGCCCTTCGGTCTCAAAAATGTTGGAGCCACTTATGAAAGAGAAATGACTACCATTTTCCATGACATGATGCACACCTTTATGGAAGATTATGTGGTTGAAATTATAGCTAAGTCACATAAAAGAAAAGATCATTTATCCATACTTCACAAGATTTTTACAAGGCTAGAACAATTCAAAGTAAGACTCAACCCAAAGAAATGTGCTTTTGGAGTACAATCTGGAAAACTCCTAGGGTACATTGTTTCACCAAAAGGCATTGAAGTAGATATTGAAAAGGTATGAGAAATAATGGACATGGACATTCCAAGGAGTATTAGTCAAATGAGGTCACTTCAAGGAAGGCTTCAATCTATAATAAGGTTCATTTCTCAATTGGCAGAAAAATGCCTTTCTTTCACCAGATTACTACATAAAGACACCATCTTCACATGGGATGAGGAGTGTGATAAAGCCTTTACATTGTTTAAAACATACTTAATGAATCCACCTATCTTGATGTCACCTATTCAAGGTAAACCTTTGTTACTCTATATTTCAGAAACGGAAAGATCTTTAGGAGTCTTATTGGCACAAGAGGATGATGAAGGAAAAGAAAGGGCTATCTACTACTTAAGTAGAACATTGATCAAGTATGAGTTAAACTATAGCTTCATGGAAAGGGCTTTCCTAGGAGTGGTATTTGCCTCTCAAAAATTAGGACATTATATGTTGTTGGCATAAGGTGAAGCTCATAGCTAACATTGATCCCTTAAAATACTTACTTAGCAAAATAGCTTTAACAGGAAGGATTGCAAAGTGGGTCATGGTACTTAGTGAATTTGACATTGAATATGTTGATAGGAAGGCAATCAAAGGTCAAGTTATAGTTGATCAATTGGTTGAATACCCTCAAGAATCTACACATCCTATGCAAGTGGAATTCTTGGATTCTAAAATTGTGAATGTAGAAGCTAAAACATGGACTTTATACTTTGATGGATCTTATACTCAAAATGGTAGTGGAATGGGAATTCTTTTGATTACACCACAAGGTTACACAATCCTAAAATCTTACAAGTTATTATTCCCATGCACCAATAATATAGCAGAGTATGAAGCTTTGGTCATTGGAGTCAAGATGGCCTTGGAATGGAATGTCATAGAATTACAAGTCTACAGGGACTCTCAATTAGTGATTAATCAAGTTAATGATGAATATAATACTAAGGATGAAAAACTGATGCCTTATAATAAATTGGTCGATGATTGGAAAAAGTACTTTGCTTTGATCACTTTTGAACAAATTCCAAGAGACAAGAATAGAGTAGTGAATGCAATGGCTACCTTGGCATCTTTACCTCAAATACCTGATCAAAATGAAAAGTATGAGTTCTTGGTGGAAGAATTGGTTAAACCAACATTTGACCTACCTGATACCCAAATTATTGCACTTTTAAATGGACATGAATCACGATGGTATGGACCCATCTATGCCTATCTAAAAGATCAAAACCTACCTATAGATGATACCCGTGCTCAAAAGTGAAATTTCATAAGAAAAGTGGCCCGTTATACCATCCTTTTTGACACATTATATCATAAAGGTCTTGATGGAATGCTCCTTTGATGTCTAGAGGAAGATGAATCCAAATTAGCTTTAAAAGATGTCCACGAGGGTATTTGTTGGTCACATTAGAGTGGTTTAAAACTAGCTAAGAAAATCCTATGTATGGGGTACTTTGGGAAAACCTTAGAAAGAGATGCTTGTCAATATGTCAAAGTTTGTGCAAAATGTCAATACCATGGAGACCTAATCCATGCACTAGCACAAGAATTACACCCTTTTGTCACACCATGGCCATTCTATCA
>MU227846.1:2291546-2328086 GCA_018584345.1 Thuja plicata
AAGAACAAAGATGTTGATGAACTTTGTGACACATTCCATATTACACATCACTCTTCATCCATTTACTATCCCCAAGGTAATGGACAAGCAGAAGCTACCAACAAGAAAATCCTTAAAATCCTTAAGATATCCATTGGCAAATCAGGAAAGGATTGGAATGTTCAAATCAATCTAGCATTATAGGCCTATAGGACTAGTATTCAAACCCCGACAGGAGCTTCACCTTTTTCATTGGTTTATGGGGCCGAAGTTGTTCTACCTTTAGAAGTTGAAATACCATCCCTAAGAGTCTCATTACATGGATTAATAATGGATGAAGATTATAGAGTTTCTCGCCTTCAACAATTGGAATTATTGGAGGAACATCAAACTCAAGCCTATGATCATTTGAAAGTGTATCAGAATCACATTTCAAGGAACTATAACAAGCATATCAAACCAAGAACCTTTCAAGTAGGAGATCTAGTATTGAGAGAAAATACAAAAAATCAGGCTGATAGAGAAAAGAAAGGAAAGTGGGAGGTAAATTGGCTTGGTCCTTTTGTCATTATTTCTTCATTTAGAATGGGGACCTACAAATTGGCCGAATATGATGGTGATGAATTGCAAGAACCTATCAATAACATTCATCTTAAAAGGTTTCACACCTAATTTAGAGGAAAGACTATCAGGAGAAAGAGTATAAGTTGAGATTATCAGATGATTCAGCATCACCCTTGTAAACCAGAAAATTCAAAAATACCAAAACAATTGAGAAAAGATCAAAATACAAAAAAAAATAAAAAATCAGAAAGTTCAAAAGCCAAAAACATTTTAAAAAGAGAAAAAAGTTCCTTGGTGAAAACCTAACAATAGGCACCTTGGTAGCAAAAAAAAATCAAAAAAGAGAGAAAAGGGGAAATAAACCCAAGAGGTGAAAACTTGTAAATAGGAACCTTTTGTCCCTTAGGTCTTTCCTAGTTGCATTTGTACATATTGCATTTCATCATCTCACTTGTCCATATCTTCATTGCATCCATCATTTGTGCATCATCCTAATAAAGTCTCAGAGTTGCATTTTTGTTGCATTCTAGGTTCAATTACCCTAAGTTTCACATTGATCACATTTATCACTTGGGGGCATGCATCATAAGTTTTTGGTACCAACCAGATTCAATAGTGCAACATCTTGGTCACACATCAAAAGAAGATTTTCAGAGTCAGAAGAGAGATTTTTGGAACCTTTGATGGATATCATTGTTAAACCCTAAATAGTTCAATTGCATAACATGATCCTTGAGTTTCTTTGACTTATTTTATCAGGATTAAAAATTGACATACCCTAAATGGTCAGACTATCTAGAATTCTTATTTGAAAATCTTGATACATTTCACAAACACTTGGAAATTTTTGATGAGTTTTTCATTGACCTTTTTCAAGTCATGTTCTTTTTAGCTAATCAATGATGTTTCAAATAGATTGGCAATGATAGAGACATGATATTTTCTTAAGCTTCTGAATGACTATTTTGAGGAAGATCCTCTAACTTGTGTGAAGTCATCTAAGGAAATGGTCATCAAAGAACCATAGAGGACATTCATGTAGGAAGGAGGGTTAACCTTTTTTGTTCACAAAAAAGGATACCTTGGCTATTTATATTTTCCATATCTTAATACCAACATCCACTTGCAACATTGAATCTGATTAAACTGGTATTCATAATCCCATAGTTGGTCATTCAACTACTAAGGGTTGTACTTGGTTTCATAGAAGGGGTTACCACATGAGAGAAAGTCATAGTCATATTCTTATGGCCGCAGTGGAGCCAGTAAGGATTGTATTGACTCCTATTTTCACAACATTCTATGATGAAAATATATCTCATTTTGCATTTCTTTTGTACACCTCAAGGACAATTAGTTGCATTGCATCTTCATGTTAGATTAATTGCATTCTCCAAGTTAGTTTTAAAATGGCTTTCCTTTCTAGCAAATTTTCCAAAAACAAGGGGGAAATAAAGTTGAAAACACTTCATCAATTTAATGGTTTAAGTCATCAATATGAGATTTTCCTTTGCATTCATAATCATTAATCATTATTCATTATTCATTATATATTCATATCAAGTGAAAAGCAAAGCAAAGAAACATTATTCATTATTCATATCAAAAAGATAGTTGCATTAATTTATCATAGCACTAAGTATTGCATCCATTGCATTGCATAAATCCGTACATCATGGTTAAATCAGAAAAGCATATAGAAAAATTTTTCATTAACATCATTTACATCCATTTATCTGTCCTACTCTAAGACATTGCATCCATAGCATAATATAACTAAATGCATCATAGCAACATGTAGATATGCATAAAAGGAAATATCGTAACATCATAAAAGGAGGAATCATAGATGGTCATAGATAAATTTCCATCATCAATGTCTATAACATAAATTAGTACATCAAAGGTACATCAACAAAATGATCCATACATCAAAGTCTCGATCAAAAATACATATGATACATCATCAATGCCATATCAAGATATCATGGATCACAAATCTGTCTCATGACCCAGTAGGGGCACCTGATCCATCTCCAGCTAAACCCATTCCTAAACCCCCTACACCATTAGGATCCCTATCACCTGCTCTATCCTGTATACTGGGAGGTGCCTAACTAGTGCAAACACTGGTAGGTAACTGAGCCAAAGGAGCCAAAAAATGTTGCAGCATAATAGAAACCTGATCCAATCGAACTGTAATTGCAGTCATCCATGCCTATAAACCCCAAACATCCTACATTAAACCATCCACAATGGGAGGAACTGGAGGTGCTTGCAATTCTAGAGGAGCCTATGGTGCCTATGGTGCTAATGGTACCTGCGGTATCATCGATATCGTGCTTCTCTATGGATCAACTTGTGGAATCTGTCTATGCACTAGAACTTGTCTGGCCACCTGAACACATCTATGTCTTTGTTTGGCCCAATTTACACCAACTATCAAAGGAGACTAACCCTGAGGTACTTGTGCCTATGTTAATCTCTGCCTAGGCTACCTGAATCTGCCACCTCAGCCTCTAACATGCCCACCTCTCATCTGAGGTCCTGTAGCTCTCTGTACTTGAGGCACCCTAGGTGCCCTCTGAACCCTCTATCTCTGAGGTCTCCTGCGATCATCACCATCATCACCATCATCTCCATCATCCTCTTAAAGCTCATCTACATCAAGAATAGGCTCTGCTAGATCTATGAATCTGACAAAATGATGTCACATGAACTACTCTCGATACTCAGCCAACATGCATGAATCTGCAACATGTGTCATCATATCCCACATAGAATAACCTAGCTTATCAATCTATAAAAATACCAACTGATAGTCCACCTATGCCCACCACATCGATCTCTCCACTTATACCCTGGCATAAAGAGCCATACCCTGAGGCATGTCCTGAACTCGACCGTACTAACAGAGAACTCTCCCAAAGAAAAATCTCTCAATAACTAATGGTGATCAACCAATCATCCATCGAGGAGAAAACATATATGGTAGCTCATCATCATCCTCTTTCCAGCTCTCACATTGTAGATATGGCCTCCATACAACCTAATCTATATCATCAATAGTCTATCTCCAAAAGTCAACCTTACCTAGACGATGCTAGACAACCATGTCATCATACAAAAAGGCATACGGATATCCAGGAACCCGCACACATGCTAAAAATGGTCTTGTAATAGGGATATGCTCCCAAGTACACAACTATAATACCACTACACCTACATAAAGAGCTGCACTGTGCCTATAAACAACCTCATGCAGATCATGATACAACTGAGCTAATATACAAGATCCCCAATCAAATCTTCGTGGATGTGCAATCAAGTCCTCTAATATTTGGCCCCATCTGACCACAAAGACACATCCTCTCCTATCTATAATAATTAATCCTCCAATCACCGCTCCTAACAATGCTGGAAAAGTGGGAAAAGAGGCAAAATGTGCCCAATTGATACAATCATTCGCAATGGTGTTATCTCAAAACACCTGTCTGCATATAGTGCTATCGTAAACTGAATCATAATACAACCACTCTCCATGAGTCAGGATCCTCAATAATCTATAAACATCCTCAGGTGTGATAGTCATCTTGTCAAGGGGTAGATGAAATGTACTATGGTCAGAGTGCCATCGCTCTGCCATAGCTATCAAAAGACCTCAGTTCAGCTGAAACTGAGGGAGATCTAGAAGAAAACTGAGACCACATGTCTCGATAGTCCGCCGCTCAAGCGCTATAAGCTCATCAACTAAATCAAAAATCCAAGATGCTACACCTCGTACCCTCAACTTACAGTAATGTTCCTACATTTTGAAACAAAGTGAATAATAGTCTTTCTATTGGTGAGCCATTCTACGTCAATCAATCACATTAAATCTATCTTTTCTCTAACTTATTGCTCATCACCTCTATATCGTGAGACACAAGGACAATTTATAATCATTTTTAATCAAATCTAATTGGTGTATCAAACATTCATCAATATGACTTTTTTAATATCCTACACACTAAGTGACAATCTAGATGAACATTTTCTAGCTAGGAATCTAATTGAGTTATCTGGACGATCGATCAAAAAGACTTCATCTATTCTCTATCTCAAATTTCAAACTTCATGGTAGGCGGCACTTTAATAAGTGTACACAGCTTTTCAAGCCCCGCAAAGTTTGAATCATTAAACGTGACACTTTAATCCTCAAAGGTGGCGCTTGGCTAATTAGGCAGCCTTTTAAAGTCCTACATGGCTTTTTAAATATCATAAGCTGATTTTAAAAACTAGGGTCTTTTTAGGCGGCTTTTGGCTATTTGGGTTACAAATTTTTCCCTAAATCTTACACGGCTAAGGATTTCTCCTACGCGGTTTTTTAACGTGCGGAGGAAGCTTTTTTATGCCCTAAGAGACACTTTATCTATCATATATGGGATTTCACTACATTTTACCTAAAAATCATTATAAGCATGTATTAAATGTTATTTAATGAGCAATAAATGCACTAGGAGAGTTTGAACCACTCACTAGAGGCCCGTAGTCAGGAGGTCTCTGATATCAGCGTGCTCGCTTGAACCTAAGCTCTCGAATGGGGACCACCATCACTGTCAATCGTCAGAGGCTCAGAGAAAAATCTCAATAGTAAAAAGTGAAAATGAATAGTAAATTTGGGTTTTTCAACCTATTTAAGCTATTTTACCCAATTTTGTGAGATTTTTAACCTAGTCAAACCAAATCTACATATTTTTCACACTGGGGCATTTGTTCGACATCTTTCAGCATCGTTGTTTATCAGAAATGCAATCATCTTAGATCTATTCTATCAACAGAGCTCATCAAATTTTTTACACCTAAGATCAATATGATTTCATTTCTGAGGGGGCATCATCATATCATCCAACTGGGATTCTGCATTATATCTTATATCAAATCTGGGGCATTTCCATTTCAAACTTTATCAGTGAGTTATCAAATTAGGGCATCAAATCAGAGCATCAAATCAGAGTTTCATATTAGGATTTCATATCAAGGTTTCATATTAGAGTTATCAAATCAGAGTATCATATCAGGATTTCATATCAGAGTTTCATATCAGGGTTTCATATCAGGGTTTCTTATCAGGGTTTCATATCAAGGCATCATATCAGGGTTTCATATCAGGATTTCATATTAGAGTTTCATATTAGGGTTTCATATCAGGGTTTCATATCAAGGCATCATATCAGAGTTTCATATCAAGTTTTTGTATCACTCAATCAGTTCACCAGTATCAAATCAACGATCAGGACAATCAAGATTTCTTTGAATCAATGCGCTTCACACATCAATTCAAAGAGGGGCATTTGTAGACACCTAAAATTGACCAAGTGTATCATAAACATCTAGAACTATAAATCTCAGCCAAATGCCTTAAAATCCCATCTCAATGCAAAACAAATGGATCAAATCAAATGGACATTTATCAAATCAAGTGGACAAAAGTCAAATCAAATTAAAAGATCAAATAATCATGAAATCAAATAATTAAATTCAAGCCTAAAGGGATTAATCAAATTATGCAATTGATTTTAATCAATTAATTGTATAGTTCAAATCAAAAGGATCAAATCCAACCCATTCACCCTTCCATGGCTAAATTAATTAAATGATTGAGTTATTTAATTCCTAATTTCTTTGAGATAACCAACCAAATTTCCCTCCATTTGAGAACACCTCAAAGCTTTTGAGTTAACCAAACTTTGATCATGATCAACTCACTCTACCCCCTACCCTTAGGAAATTTCTCTAAATACAAGCCATTTCCTTTGTGTTTGGCATCCAAGAATTTCAAGAGAAAAAGAATCCTTATTATAGGCATTTGGAGAGCATTTGAAGAGCTTTTAATCATATTTTAGCATTTGCATAGCATTTAGTATATCACGTTTAGGAGCATTTGTTGTTTTCTAACACATCTTGTGGCATTTTGGGCATTTTAAGCTAGATTTGAGAATTTTTTATCATTTATTTCTCATTCTAGGATTGTCCTTGGGAGAGATTAAGACTGAGAAATCTCTTAACAAAGCTTAGATAGAGAACCATGAGATGATATGGGTTTTAAACTTCAATTCTTAGATTAAATAGCATTTTCTTTCCATAGAATTGTTGCTTATTATCCTAATTTCATGAAGGTGTTAATCTTACACACACACAAAGCACTTGCAAAAAGCCTATCTTCTAGCCTAAATTAATCTAATTAATTGGATATAGTCCTAATTAATTATCTAAAGCAATAAAAAGATTAAATAGTTAATATTCCTATTTTTGAATGAATATATTTAATATAATTCATTTAATTAATATTCCCCTAAACCCCTAACCTAACCTACCTCAACCACCTTGACCCTGGGTTCAAACCCATCCCAACCTATTCACCCCATGCTAAATCTAATCCTAATCCTAGTCACAGTCTAACCCACCTCCTAATGATGTCACATTCCTAAAAATGTGATTAGGAACTCAACCCACTTTAGAAAGCCAACTTTCTCAAGCTTGACTCTAAACCCTCTCCATGCCTCTTAAATGCTTGCATTTAATGCATATGACCTCTCCATACCTCTTAAATACTTGCATTTAATGCATATTCCTCAAGCCCATGCTTCTTTAACGGCTTTGGCATTTATTCCTCTTACACCTCATTAATGAGTTTTGCAACTCCATTAATGACCCTTGTCCCCCTTCTCTCTCCTCATTTCTTCTATAAATAGGAGTTTTTGAGCATAAATAAGCCTAATTTTTAGATTAAAAATGTATTATTATGCTGCTTAGATCATTTTTGAATTCATGTTGGATTTTAGCTTTGATATTAAGCATTGTTATTCTCTTCATTTCTAGAACTAATATGCATGTTTCTTTATCATTTAGATTAGTTTTGATTCAAATCTTTCATGCTAGGTTGTATATGTCATTGCAAAAGGCATAATCTGAGGGCTATTATGTTGGTTTTCACACTCCTCCTAGTTAGAAAGTAATAGATCAATTTTAGTGGATTTCTATGCTTTACTAACCCTATTTTCACTAACATAATGATCTGTTGAAGTGTTGTGTCGCAGGTAACAGGTGGATTATTTCACACACACAAGAACCATGGAGGGCATTTTTTTTTGGTTACTAACCCCTAGTTACATGGGATTTTAGCCCCTCGTTCTTTCCAAACCTAGAGGGCTTAAATTTGGCCCGTCTATTTTTATTTAGAAATTTTTTTTTTTGTGAAGTTAATTTTTTCACAATTAAATTTTCTTTTTGCAAAGGTATAATTTTGTAAAGAGGAAAAAAATCATTTGGTCATAACCTTTTCTCACAAACTCAAAATTGAGTTCTATTTTTTGAAAAAGTGCATGTTTCTTTGTCACAAATCCAAAGGGAATACTCGCACACTATCATTATAAAGTATCATTTTTATTATTTTTTGGGGTTTGGTTGCAAAACACTTGTTCTATAAAGTGAAAAAATTAAGGGGTGATCAAAGAGATAATCAAGGGGTAATCAAGAGGTTATTGCATATTTTCTATTTTGCCCACTTCCTCAATAAGTGCTCTTCATTTCTACATTCTATCAAGCAACAATCTAAGTCTAGCAACATGGATCCTAATGTGAGTATACAACCCCTAACTCTTTTCAATTACCATGACTGGAAGCTGAAAGTAATTCTTGTACTAAATAATAAAGGCTTTTATATGGTAACTTTGGGAATAGAAAGGGAACCTAATGCAACTAAGGAAATTTTTTTTTAATAAGTGTGACCAAGCATTTGGATTTTTATGTTTAAATTTATCTCATGAATTAGTAGTTTATGGTGAGAACTTGAAAAGACCCAACAAAGTTTGGGAAGCTCTCAAAACACTATTTGGGATAATTGATGAACTTAGAAGTCATGAGTTGTAAAATCAACTCCTCGCTCTTAGTCCTTCTAGTTTTTGAACTTTAGAGGGCTTCTTCACTGAATTTAAATCTTTAAAGTTTCAATTAAAATATTGTGGAATTGACAAGAAAGAGGATCAATTAATCCTTTCTGTACTTTAGAAACTAGGTTATAAATTTTATGTTTTTGTCCCTACTTTCTATTATACTAAAAAAGGCCTTCATACCTCATGGAAAATACCCACACTTGATGATTTCATTTATGATCTTACAAGAGAGAAAGAAAATTTAATTCAAATGAATACTTTGAAATCTACTAAGGCACAACCTCTAATTATAGGAAATGAAAAGCATCAAAATGCTAAAGCAAATAAATTAAAAACAAAAATGGACAAGGAAGGGAAGAAAGAAGACAAAATTGACAACTTCAAAAAGGATAACTCATATCAACAAAGTAAATCAACTACTGAGATAATTAAATAACCCTTTTCTAACAAAAATAGACATTGAGAACATCAATGCATGAAAAAACAAACTGGGGACCTCACCTTTATACTAAAATGGAATAATATTGAGGTAACTTATTCAATCAAAGCATCTACTTTAAATCAATAAATTAGTAACGATAAGGAGAAATTTAAAGGAGGGGTCTTATTTTCTCAAGAAATTATGGACTCTACTGTTACACACCATATGAGTTCTCAACTTGATGTGGAATATTTAGATCTTGATTCTAGTCCTCATAATTTAGATTATTTAGCAGAGCATAGTCATATTCAGGGAAAATTATAGGAAGGGTCACAATCTCTTCTTGGTTTTTGGTCTACATCAGCATAATCATCGTCTTTTCGAGGGGACTTATAACCTTATTCTCCTATTATCTCTTTTTTTGAGGATAGATTTCCCCACTAGGGTTTCTATCTTTTTCCTTTTTTGAAAGATTTATTTGTGCATGGGTACTTTGTCAGGCTAGTAGCAGTGACTCATTTTCTTCTTCTCATCCTAAGTATATGCTTAAGGGGCAGAGTGGTGTTAGCTTATTTATTTATTTAATTACACTTAGGCTTATTAAGCCTACATAGTTGTCTATTTTCTTTTGACACTTGTCTACATAACTCATATCATTTAGGATTTTTATTGGAGAGGTGTTGATTCCATTTCAATAGCTCATCCTATGTTCATGGGAGAAAATTTGCCATCTCTCTTTGAGTGTTGGAGTCAAACTATGAATTGACCCAATCCCTCTTCCTTTTTGTACTTCTCTAAGATTATGTATTGTCAACTATTGCTCTCAATTTGATACAGTCCTCTTCTTTATCTTTTAGATTTTGTAGATTTTCAGAAAAAAATTATAAAAGAAGGCGGCTAAATGTAAAAATAGTGAGGAATCTAATGATTTTATTCGTTCCCCTCCTTATTCTAGAAATAAATGTAAAGATAAAATAAACATCATCAACACCATGTCAATTATGTGATGTTAAATATTATGCAATTATAATACCAAATATTGTTCTCTTTGTTTGCTTTTGGAAATGAAGTATGATGTTAAATTTCTATTAAATATACGTTATTTGATTATAATATTGATTATATAAAGAAATAATATATTAAATACAAATAATAATAATATAACATTGGTTTTTTGGGTTTACATCTTATTTATTTCATTTAAATTTAATTTTATGGAATTATAAATTATTTTATACCCTAAGTAGATAAATATGTTTTAAAGGAAGGTGTGAATATCATTCACATTGTGACATATAAAAAAAAATATTAGTTTAGCTATATATTATAGTTAAACTTTAATAAATTTCCACACTTAATTCCTTCTTATTTCCATGCGAGGGAAATTGTAACATGGTTCAATTATATTGAAACACTACATACGTTGAATAGAACATACTAGTCATGTAAAATAAATATTATTAATCATACTATTCATCATTATTATTTATGGACTAAAGGTTTTTACCAATGTTAAAATAATCAAGAGTAGATTGACAAAAAATAAAGAATAAAAAATTATTTAGAACTCATACACAAACACAATATTTACAGTGGCTCAACAAAACTAGCTACATCCACTCTAAAAGAAAATCAATATCTCTACAAATGTTACAACAATACACTATACATGGACTACACACATTCATCTATACAAATATATATAACTATTAAATGAAGATATTCGAGAAGACCTAAGGTCATGTGACTTTTGGAGTTCACATTCCAACAATCTCCAACTTGAAGTCCAACTAATGAAGACATTAATAGTGAAGTCCATGCATTTCCACTTTAAAAATAATATTTTAATTAGGGTCATTAAATGTTAAATTTTTTCATTGAATATTTAAGGAAACTGTGAATTAATATTCTTCAAATTCTATTAGATTCAATAAAATATAAAATTTGAATATTTTCTCTTAGAACTTTTGCAAGTTGAAACTGAGCCATAAATTCATAGTCAAGAGCACCACTCTATACGATTTCAAAATATACTCGTTCGTCTATAAAGGAACCCTTGAACATACACACAACATGGTTGCATATACTTGTAATTCACTTTTTTGTAATATTCAATAGAGTATCGAGGAGATTGCCTTTAACTAGTAAACTTAAAATCTCTTATTCCAAAACTCTCCTCTTGCTAAGAAATTATAACAACTAACTCCTTTAAAATTAAATTTGTATAACTCACTCCCACACTATTGATGACATTAAATTTATTCAGAACTAATAGAATTTATCACCTCCTCTATATTTATAATATTTACAATCATTCGCTCATATGGTATCTCTAATAGTTTTTCTCATAGGTTTTACATCCTATCTAAGATCCTCTTTCTATTTACTCAGAGAGGTGGTAAATTTATGAATTGAAGCTCTAGTCTCCCAATATTTTTAATAGCTAAGAATTTAGTTTTAGCATCCTAATACATAGCTTGAGTTACTATTCAAAAATTTATTATGCTTCCCTTGATTGGTTTTCCTCATACTCAAGAGTATTTTCCATGTGCACCAACTAACTTAAATATTTATAAATTGTCTCCTCTATCTCATTGATTCTATTCCTAATCTTTGGAATATATTTTCTTTTGTTTAAAATAATATCTTTCATTTTTTCAATCTTTAGTTTCAACTAGTTAGTATAAGCTATAATATTCTCCCTCTACTACTAAAATTTTATTAGCTTATCCTTTATATTTTTCTCTTATGCTTTCAATCTGAGATTCTCATCACGAAATTAAATTTTTTCTACCTTCAAATATTTTATAGTTGTTATAATGTGATATTTCTACTATAATTATTGCTATAATTAATTGTTATCATTGATATCAACATATCATATGCTTTGATGTGCATTGCACATCTTGGTGATCCGGTAGACTATGCTCTAGACGACGTATTGTCAAGATTTATCATTAGCTATGTCAGTGTTGGTCCCATTTATCTTCCAAAATATTGTAGTTCATTTGTGTAGGCCGAGTCATGTTTGGGAGTTGTTGTTGTGCTTCAGTTCAAGTATTTTAATTGTAACATATAGATCTTATTTGTTGGTTCCAAATATCTTGGTGATGGTGTAGAACACAATTGTAAGTGATGTATGTTGTATTAAGGGAGGTGGTCCACATTTCACTCATTACCATTGTGGGAATAATTTGGTGTGACCTATATCAAATTAGATTAGGACCACATTGTTTTTGGCATGAATTTGTATAAGAGAGTCATGATTGTATGATGCAAGAATGAAAGTATTATGTAAATTGAATTTCAATCTGACAAAGGAAGATCTATGTACTTATGTATATGTGAGTTGGTGCAACTAGTAGTTTATTGTTACATCATTTATGTGTTGTTTATTGTTGGTGACAGTGAGCCTACTTGTACTTGTACATCATTTCCATTTCTTATATTTTGATAGTGAGACTACTTGTACTGATAGTGAGCCTAATTGTATTACTAGTGAGGCTTTCTATTTTTTGGACAGTGTACTATCATAAAAAGTAAACACTTAGTTAGGGTTATTTTTAAGGACCATTTTGTGATCATTTTAGTAATAGGACCTTATATGGACATTTAAATTCAAATTTGGGTCCTCTTTCTTCTCCTTTTTCCTTATTTCTTTCTTAAGATAAAGGTTACCCCATATTTATTTGTGTGATCCTCTATTTTTCCTCCAATCACTTAGTTTATTTTATCACCTAATTCATATACCATTATTAGTGGCCTTTTTTACCTTTCCAAGCCATAAAACCAACTGTAATTTAAATCCCCACATCTACACATTCCCTAGTGCCTAAAAAATAAAATTTATCCTTGATTAGATAGTGCAAAATAATTTAAAATATTTTGTATAGAGGTTTAAAACATTCTAGGCATTGTGCACCCCCAAGAAATGGCCAAAAATTATGGAGGGGACCCTATCTAAATAATAGATGTAGGATATAGATCTTTGGTTGTCCTAGGAATATTAAACCTAAAAGGTTAATTGATAATTATATAAACCCCATACCTCTCCTTATTTTGGGATCCATCTTGAAGAATTCCAATTCATATGCAAGCAATAGAGATCTAGAAATAAATTGAAGCTATCCTTCGAAGAGTCTTGTAGAAGAATATCAAGGTGATCAATTAATTTAAGACAACTGGAGGAAATTCAAGATTTACCAAAGTTTTAGCATCCATTCTTCTTTTCTAGCATTCAATTTGGTTTTCTTCATGAATTTATCTTATTTATCCATTTGAGTTCAATAAAAGGAGTTTTCAAGCAGGAGTAATCCCATCTCTTTCTGTCTTCTTCTCTTTCTCCTTCCTATTTAAACATTGGTAAAAGGAAATATCTATCACACAAGGTTTTTATGTTTTCATGATTTCTTTTAGTTTTATGTTGAGTCAAAATCTATTGCATAATCATATTTGATCACATTTAAAGAGGCATATACATTGTGAAGGTATGAACTACTTTATTTATAATATCTAATCAGTGTTCTATGTCTGGATACTTTACTCTTTTATATATCCAATTTAATTCCAAGGCAAGGGTTTGACTAAGGAAAACCGTCTGCATTAACCATTGGTGAGTGGAAATATCTATAACATAAGGTTTTCTATTTTTTCATGATTTCCTTTTAGTTTAATGTTGAGTCATAATCTATTGCATTATTATATTTGATCACATTGAAAGATGCATCTTCATTATGAAGGTATGAAGTACTTTATTTATCATATCTAATCACTATTCTATATATGCATACTTTAATATTTCATATTTCCAAGTTGATTCCAAGATACGGGTTTGACTAAGGAAAAAACCCTATATTCACCCTTCTCTCCCATTTTTCTATGTAAAGGTACGAGTGAGGAACTTGTCATTACAGATCGAGACTTTAGGGATCCTGACATAGGTCTGTGTAGAATATGGAATACATTTAGTAGTTACATAATATGTAAAGGCATTTTAAACACAAGTACAATGTTATTTACACATTCTAAACCCTAAAAAGGAGGCTCAAACATTTAGGAGAGATCGCAAACAAGTTATAGAGCTCAGATCTGGAAGTACAAGTACTTTGAAGATCCCGACGATTGAAAAAAAACAACAGAAACAACATATCCTTTTATTTCCAAGGTAAATATATTTCATCTTGATTTTCCTCTTTAGTATTCCCATATTTTAGTATCTTGTTTTCATCGATTCTTAATTTACAAACACACTCATACACACAACCTCAAATTTTTTTTATACAAGCCCCTAAGATCTGATTCTGGTATTGGCATCACTCTATCCTTTATTGTGTTATTGATATGTTTTGACTTGTGGAGGCTTGGTTTTCTAATGTACATCATGAAATTTGGGGAGATCCTAGATCCTATTAGGTCATCCCCATTTTTCACCACACAATTTGGTGAACCTGATGCTTGTTACATTATTTTGATCTTGGTAGTTGGATATCCTTTCTATACATCTAAACATCTTGCTTCATTGGGATGTTTTCATTTGTATTCACAGAGCTTACTATAGTGGTTTTTTGTCTAGTTACTTATGTCATTACATTTCTCCTTACTACTCTTTATCAATGTCATGGATTGAATCATATTTTGTTGTATTTGATTATTTTTGTGTTCCTTCATGGTGTTTTACCATATTCTATAATGAGGATTTAAAACATTTGTCTTCCTTATAAGGTGTATGTCAATACTTTTATCAATATTCTATGTGGTTCTCTCATTAAACTTCTTTATATATATATATATATATATATATATATATATATATATATATCTTATAAAATTCTTTATTGAGAAATTGAGATCTAAGGATAATTGTTAGCCATATAGTTTATTATGTTGTCAAGTGTTAGTTATGTTATGTATGCCCCAACAATACTTACTTACTACCAATGGTTAGGAATGGGTGACAACCTTTGGTCGCATCCCTTCGGGTTTTATATAAAAATTGTACTTGCTCTTTGAAGAGATCATGATCATTAGTGACTATTCTAAATGTACTAAGTTTAGAATGATTAATGAAAGATTTGGTGTTCTCTGATCCATCTCTACTATTTACATTTCCTATATAATGTCTATGCATCAATAAAATAGTCTACCCAGTGGGTAAACATTTGGCGTTGTTGCCTTTCGGATCTGGATGAAGCTAAATGGAGTATTTTCCATAAATGAGAATACCGAGTGATGATACACGAAAATAAAAGAATAACGTGCATGAACTATCTGAAGGGTAACAACGCTTGACAAAATAATTTTGAGTTACATTTAGTGTGGCCATTGAAACGTTTGTACAGAGAGAGGTGACACATGCCACCATACAAGAAGACATTGTTTAGGATGCACTTAACATGATCCCAGCTACTAACCATCTTCTACATCAATGTCCTGGGCTTCTGGGGCAGGCAACACTCACACAACGACTCTACCACGAAGAGACTACTGAAGCAAAATGATGGTAGGAATTCGTCTAGGAGTATCATGAATGGGAAAAAAAAAAATTCAAGAGGAATGTTATGGGAAATGTCGTCAGGAATAGTTACATCTGAAGGTGACTGTAAAAAATAAGAATGACGAGATCATTCCATTAAGATATTGTAAGAAAACATGAATAAATAAAAGTGTCCTTTTATTTTTAGAGAATCGTTGTCGATAATTTGTGTAAGGAAATGCATTTATGCCCAACCACTTAAATAAGACTAATAATTTAAAGAAGGAACTGGAAGAAGAATAAGCTTTTTGAAAAGAAATACTCAACAAATAGAAAGACGAGCAAAGGGAGAGGTTCAAAAGACATGCTAAAAGACTACCAAAGGGTGTAAGTGAAGGAAATGGTGTGAAGGAACCTAACTAGGAGGAATATGGAAGTGAAAATGAGGATCTATTAGAAGAAACAACAAGCTTGTTTGGGACCTTAACTTTAACCCCAAGGACAGAAGCCTGAAGGAAGGTAGAAGAGGAAGCTGAACGAAGGGAGTACACTTGTGCAGGTGTCATGGAAAGTGTCAAAGTGACATAAAAGGATGTAGATTACACCACTCTGAGTAGGTTGGGAACATAAACTAACTGGGAAAACAATTTCGGAGGACCAATGCCAATAGGACCATCCAAGCCTATCATACAACCAGTACAAAAAACACTTTTGATGACCCAACATGCAACGCAACAGGTGGTACATACCACCATCGCACCCTCAAGGGTGAAATATGGCAGCTAGCAAGGAGAAGTTACCCAAGTTCCATGGTGATGGAAAGGAAGACCTTGTTCAGAATTCTGGCACATGTCAGACAATTTGCTCTGTGAATGGAGTCGCTAACCAGGAGGAATGGATGAGACAGTTCCTGAAAACCCTCTAATGGGTAGCAATCAATTGGTACTCTAACTTAGACAAAATGAGAGTGACCACCTGGGACTTATTGAAGAAGGCATTAGAAAAGGAGTTTAGGCTCCTGCGAGATGATAATGAAATCATCTATGAAATATATTGGACCAAGCAAGAAAAAAAGGAGACTATGTGGACCTACGACTACCGACTAAAAGAACTTGTGAAAAAGATGGAGAGTCAACCAGCTGACAAATTGAAGAATAGATGGTTCGTCGAAGGGATTAAATCAAACCTCTAGAGAAAGACAAAGATAGTTCCTCCCACTTTGTAGGACAATGCATATAACCGGGTGATGGAGGAGGAAAGTGAACAAAAGACATTGAAGAAGAAGAAAAATTGGTCCTCTTTGTCGGATGAGGATGACACTCCAGGGGACGATAGCGGCAGTGACAGAGAAGAAAAGAAAAAAGTCACCACACTACAAAAGGATATGGAAAGGATGCTTAAAGAATTTAAAACTATTAAGGGAAGCACCAGTCGGAACAAAGAAGACTTGTGGTGTACTTAATGCAAGGAGGTAGACCACATGAAGAGCGCAAGCTGAAAGAAAATGTTCTGTGATATTTTCCAAATGGTGGGCCATTCCACAAAGGAATGTTTGTTCAACATGAAGATACAGGGCCACCAGCAAGTCATTTTCATGCAAGAATTGTCAGCCTCAACAACACCCGAGAACACATAGAACACGACATCATCTGGCGGCTATCAGAATAACCATCATGGAGGAAGGGGAAACCATAGTAATAACATTAATGGAGGTTGGAGCCACGTCTAGTAAAATGCTAAAGGGAGGCCAATGATTCAATTTTAGACATGCAGCCAATTGGGGCATTTTGCAAGGAAGTGTCTGAAGGGAGAAAAGCCACAATTCCTTTCCAAATGGTGTGGGCCCGGAGACCACGATGACACAAAATTCCCAAAGCCCAAGGTAAACTTCCTAGATATTGAAGGAAATTAAGGGGAGGTGTTTGCAATCACTCAGGAGTAGGAAAAGAAGGCCACCTACCTACATCCAAAGATTGAGAAGAAAAGAGTATGCGAAGCCAAAGAAGATATCGAGAGAGGAATGATCGTTAAACAAAAAGAAATGCATGACCCTACGGGAACCTCCCAAGGAGGTCACATAAAACATAATATACTAAGGCAAGTAATGCAGGCATAAATCCAAATATAATTGAGAGACATCCTTGCAATTATGCCACAATTAAGAATGGCCCTGCTTAACATGGTACCATCTCCTAATGTGCAGAATGTGACTAAGATGAAGGTAAACCCCTTTAGGAAGGAAAGTTATTTTGAGGACCCGATGCTATTGGTACTCAACATGGGAAGGAATCCTCCAGTAGTGGAGATGGTAATTCTTGGCACAATACTTACCAACACTATCATCAAAAGATGATCAGGTATCAATGTTCTACCTGAAGAGACATGGAGTAAACATGGGCAACCGACACTGTGGCTCCCAACCTTCCAATTGGTAGGAGAAGACCAGCATGAGATCAAACCCATAGGTACATTAATGGCACAAAGGGTAATGATTAGCACCCAACCATTCTTGATGGACTCTGTAGTCATTCCAGTGGAAATAAAGGGGTATGTGGTCTCCTAGGGAGAGGAGGCCTTGTGCAAGAAAAATCTAAGCATGACTATTAACGTAATGTAATTTTTATGGAGAGAGGTGGTAGGAAATTTACAATCGATTTGAGAAACTAATTGGTTAGTGAAGACCTAGCATCCTCGTCAGGATCGGATACCAAAGAAGAGGTTGACCAAGGGAGAGAATGCATGGAGCCAAACAAGGAAGGGGTACTGGAACTAGAAGAGTGCTCTGAAGACAAATTAAATTCATTAAATGGGCTCTTCCATTGGAAAATGGAAGAGTATGAATTGTTTCACTGTAACATGCTATAGGTGGATGAAGGACTAGAGAGAGAATTTTTCCTGTGAGAGTATGGTGAGTACAAGGAGGCAGAGGCTTGGGTGGAAGAAACCCCTGCACACATGTTTGAAAGAAAAACCAATCAAGTATGAAGAGTCATCGGTGAAATCCATGAACTTAGGAACCAAAGATACCCCTAAAAACATTCTTGTAGGTGATGACTAGAATCCAGTGTTAAAAGAAGCAGCATTCAAACTTTTCATGGAGTACCGATATGTCTTCGCCTGGACATATAACAACCTCAAGGGGTTCCCATTGGAATTGTGTTTCCACCAAATTATGTTAGTACCTAGGGTCATGCCTGTGTAGAAATGACCATAGAGGATGAATAAAAACTATGCGGCATGAGTGACTGATGAAATCAAGTGCATGCTAGAGGTTGGGATAATGTTCAAAATCCAAACAAGAAAATGGGTCTCACCAATAGTTATCTCACTAAAGAAGGAGACAAATAAAATTTGGATATGTGTCAATTTCAAATGCCTCAATGTAGTGACCATAAAATATTCATTCCTGATACCATTCATTGATAGTATCTTGGAGGAGGTGGCCGGTCATGAGATTTACTCCTTTATGGATGGATTCTCTGGATACAATCAGATATACATCACCGAAGAAGACAAGTTGAAGAAAATGTTCATAGTAGAGGATGGTGTATATGCTTATAACTAAATGTCATTTGGCCTCTGCAATGCCCCGACAACATTTCAAAGAATAATCCTGCATATATTTGACAAAATGTCTGTAGGCAGCTTCAAATACTTTCTGGATGATTGGTCTAGTTTTAGTGCCAAAGATACCCATTTGGTCACCCTTTGAGAATTCATGGAAAGATGTAGATGGGCACAGCTAGCCCTCAACCCTAAGAAATGTTAGTTCATGGTACCACAAGGGAAACTACTTTGACACATTGTGTGTAAGGATGGACTAAAAACTAACCTAGACAAGATAAGGGTGATTCTCGAGATGGAGCCACCCACGGATGTTCCAGAACTCAAATCATTCCTTAGACATATAGGATACTATTAGAGATTTATCAAACATTTTTCTCATGTATCTTGCATGATGGATCAACTAACTTTGAAGGGAGAACCTTATAATCAGGGAATGGAGCAAGGGAAAGCCTTTGAAGACCTTAAAGAAAGTTTGGTAGCCACACCTATCTTGGCATATCCTAACTTGGACAAATAATTCCATGTGCATGTAGATGTATCCAATTTTTGGATTGGAGCCACATTGGCATAGATGGGTGACCACGGGTTAGATCACCCCATATACTTTGCAAGCAGACTCTGCTCAAAGGCAGAGAAAAACTACAACATGAAAAAGAGAGAAGCATTGGGGATGGTGTATGTTGTACATAAATTTTGGCGTTACTTACTCGCTACCTCATTCACCCTCTTCATCAATCATCAGGCCTTAATGTACCTCATGAACAAACCACTTATTCAAGGCTGAGTAAGAATATGGTTGCTTCTGTTTCACGAGTTCATCTTTAACATCATAGTATGAATGGGAAAAAATCAATTGTGTGCAGACTAGCTATCACGCATCAAATCTGGGGAGCTGCCCGTAGGTGTGAATGATGAATTCCTAGATGCATATCTTTTTGTATTTTTGTTCTTCCTCCATGGTATGCAAGCATTGGAGAATTATTTTCCATGGTATAATTCCCAGAGGGAATACCGATAGGAGAGAGAAGGAAACTTGTCCTGAGAAGTAAGACCTTCCAACTCATTAACAAGTTATTATACAAAATGGGACTCAACCAGGTACTTTGGAGGTGTGTGATGGAAGAAGAAGTACAAGGTGTTCTGAGGGAGGCCCATGAAGGTCCAACTGAATGGCATATGGGACTGGATACAAAAGTGTAGAAGGTTTTACTCGCTGGGCTATGGTTTCCCGCGTTGTATAATGATGCACAGGAATGGGTGGTGAGTTGCAACACCTGTCAAAGAGATGGGAAACCACTAAAGTGGGACTTTATGCCATTAAAATTGTCCAATGCTCAAGAGTTGTTCAAGCGATGGGGACTAGATTTTTTCATACTGCTAAAGTCAAGAAAGAGATGCAAGTGTTGATATATTGCGGTGGAAACTCAATATCTTACCAAATGGGTTAAAACTAGAGCCTTTCCAGACAACTCCGCAGTAAGCACGATGAAATTTATCTATGAAAAAATAATCACACGATACGGCTTACCTATTCAGCTCACTAGTGATAGAGGAGGGAATTTCATTAATCATATAATATAGTTTCTCAGCACAAAATTTAAAATTTTTCACTCACTCTCGAGCCCCTACTACCTAAGGGAAAATAGGCAGGCCAAACCTACCAAAAAGATACTCGTATCCATAATTTACAAGTTGTGCGAAGTAGAAGGAAAAGACTATGAAGAGATAATTTCGTAGGTACTATGAGCATACCGTACGACATGAAAGGTCACCATGGGACACACTCCATTTTAGTTGATGTACAGATAAGAGGCCATCATCCCAGTGGAATTTATGGTGCCCAGCCTCCAAATAGCACTTGACAACAAATTGGGTGACATAGAGAGCCTCCGAGAATTTTTTCATAAACTTAACAAACTCAATGAATGGCGGATGTTGGAACACTAGGAAACTGACATGGACCAACAATGTAGGAAACATTGGCATGAAAAGCACCTTCAACACACCCAATTCTTCTTAGGAAAACACACACTGAAGTACAATGGGTGAAACAAAATTAAACTTGGAAAATTAAAAGTGAAATGGTTAGGTCTCTACAAGGTGCGGGAAGTCTGGAGAAACAAAGAAATCAAATTGTGGGCACTCGATGGGACAAAGCTTCCAGACATTGTCAATGGATCAAAACTAAAAGTTTATCATGAATGTCTAGAAAGAAGGCCTCGGTCGAGTTCGCAGAATAATTGTAATTGAAAAAAAATAAAAATTGTACAGTGGACCACCCGATGGTCAAGCCACGGGATAATGGACCCACCTGATGGTGGAACCAACCAATGATGGGACCACTATGGTGGACCACCAAATGGTAGACTTCACCATTTTAGCCAAGTCAAGCCCCAAACTAGCTACATGAAGGAATATATATAGTTGTGCCAAGGGAAAGAAAAGAAAAAAAAAAAAAGACAAAGGCAACTATGTGAAGACCACTAGGAGGAGTGGGAGATAAGTAGCCATATGAGGGAGGAAGAATTCATGCCGCAACAATGAGGGTAAAGACTAGAGTCTTCCAACAAGAATCACTCTTTTGTTAACTTGCAGTGGTATCTCTCAGCTGAGGAGGAGTGTTGATGATGAATATGGTGAAGAAAGAGATTTGAAATTGCAAGAGGAAAGGAGATCCATGAGGTGGGATAATGAAGGAACCGTACGATTCTAGAGAAATTTTTTTTACTATAACGGTTTCTTGAATTAAAAAATGGTTAAGATACATTCAGCCAACAAGAGGAGTTGCTAGAAGAATCAATTTTAGGTAGAGAGTTTAGGAAGTACAGCCATGGACAAGAAGGCTACCATACTACCTTCTAGAGTTAGAGGTGTAGGACATAGGCATGCAATTGGGAGTAGCACAAAAAGATCAAGTCCCCTCAGTAGGAAGAAAAAGAAGCCATCACCTACCAACTGTAGAATTTGAAGGCCTCAATGGAATTGAGTGAAGGAAATGGTGGAAGGAAACTCTAGAGGACAATAAAGTGAAGAAATTCCTACGGCAGGCTACTATCCATTGGACCATTCAAATTCCCCTATCTTCAGTGTGAAACTTTGAACCCACTTTGAGGGTAATGATCCAAGATTTCAATAAGCATACGAGGAAGAGTAATTTTGTTTACCGGAATCATCGGCTCATAGTATCCTGTGGCACTAAGGACTTCACACGTGTCTTTGGCATTCCAAGGTGCAACAGGAAAAAGGTGGAAACCAAAACATAAAAAATGCCAATAGAAAGGAAGGAATCTTGGATAAAGGATGTCTATCATCCTCTCACTCCAGTGGAGTTGGACTCTATGATAAAGGAGAAGAAAGCGAGAGGCCTCTAGAAGGATTTCATAGTAGAAGGTTCCTGGCATTGCATTCTGGATGTAATCAAGTGTAGGTTGACAGGCTCGAGTCGTGCCTCTAATATTTCCCTACCATAGATTGTTTACATGTAGGGGCTAATGAATGGCATGGTATATGATTGGGCTTTGGTGCTAGCGGATATAATTTTTGAGTTTATGACATTGTAGCATCAGAATTTGTACATGCCCTATTGTGCCATCAAAATGTTTCTGGGGGCCACACTCAGGCAGCTTCTCGTAACTGAGCTAGAACTCAAGCTACATGGAAAGCTCATAGTGGGAGCCCCTTCTGTGTTTTACTGGAACTATTTGGATACTAGAGGTAAAACCAATGGACATATGCGACATCAGAAAATAGTTATGGAGTCCAATCTAGATGATATTAATAGTGGCCACGAAGCCACTTTAGAGCCTTCCAACACAGACTTAGAGGAGGAGGATAGTGATATGATTGAGGAGGGAGTGCACATGGAGGCCATTGAATCCACATTCACAGCCCCAGTGGTGCAATTTTCCATGTTGGTGTTGTTTGCCTTGGCCAACTTGACTTCCTTTGGGGTGGTGAGTCTAACAGTTCCGATAGTCAAGTTTCCACCTGAGGAAGAGGTCGCACCCATTACAACTGAGGGTGATACTGAAACTATGACGGGGGTAGCAATGTCAGTTACAGTGGAGGCAATACTTTGAGGAACCCATGATATTTGCAAGGGTTAGGTTTGACTAGATGGGTAGGATTGGATGCCATAGTGATAGTAGACATGTCACTTTTGTAGGATTCCTCACCAATGGATCCACCTCCCTCGGCTAAACCTACATGTGTGGGATTAATGAATTCCTAGATTAGCTGATGGTTTCAGGTGGTTCCTGCTCCACCAACCTAAAAATTTCTTTCTCCTTGACAAGAGGGCCCTCTAGAGATCATTAGTATATACTCTATGAATGTCACAATGGTGAGAGATCTTCCATCCTTATTTGAGGAGAATGGGGTTATGGAGACACTCACTCAATTGGTAGTTCAGATGATCGAGGTAGTGGGAGGTGTAGCAACGGAGGTACCTTACATATTTGAGTTGTCTCACCTAGTAGCCCTCACCAAATCTAGGTCGTTGGAGGTAGAGGATGTGGAGGCCTATTTTGTAGACATGGTCACTCAAGGACATCGGTTGGTGGCTATAGAAGAGTCTTGTGCTATGACAACTGTGGTTCAGGATTTGAGGTGTCTCCTCACCTTTGCAAAAGTGGGTTGTGGTGCAGCATTTGCAAAGTGTTTTGAGAAGGGGTTTGGGCCTGCTAAAGAGGGTGCAAAGATGATAGTTGCATGGGTTGTTCCTATGCTAGTACTTGAGAGTGACATAGTATCCCTTGTTTGAGAGCTTGAGTAGACAATTTGGGATGGGTACTATGTGTTGAGGCAATCTGAGTATGTCTCATGGGACCATGAGACTGCCTTGGTGATAGCATAGAGAGCTCAGGAGGAGATAGGCACCAAGCTAGAGGTAGTGGAGGGTAACTTAGTCTAGTGTACTTAGGAGCTAGTGGCTGATCAGGTAGCACTAGTTTCTCTAGAAGAGAAATTGGCTAGTGAGACCGTGGCTTGGGAGCAGTGGTTGGCAGCAGCAAAGGTGGAGAATGAGGCCAAGGAGAAGGAAGTTTTTGAGGCTTCTTTGATGATTAAGTCTGCCTCAGAGTTGGAGATGGTAGTTGAAGTGCACTTGTAGACTAGAACTAGATAGGTGTATGAGCTCTGAGCTCAGTTGGGTTCATCCACTACACTAGTTCCTCCATTAGATCAGCGTGCTTCATCATCAGGGATGCTTCCTCTGCTCCCCTCTTCTTCTCGATCCTAGTTTTGTCTATGGTAGTTTGTCATTCCTATTTTTTTGTTCTATCAAAGACATTTTATTGTCATCCAGAGACAACTTTTCTATAGCGGGGATGATGTTAGCCGTATATTTTATTATGTTGTCAGGTGTTAGTTATGTTATGTATGCACCAACGGTACTTAGTTACTACTCACGGTTGGGGATGGGTGACGAAATTTGGTCACACCCTTTCAAGTTTTATATAAACACAATACTTTCTCTTTGAAGAGATAATGATCATTGGTGGCTATTGTGAATGTACTAAGTTCTAAATGATTAATGAAAGTTTGATGTTCTCTGATCCATCTCTTCTATTTATATTTCCTGTATAATGCCTATGCATTAGTAAACTAGTCCACCATAGTGGGTAGACAATGACATTGACATAAATCAACCAAACCTTCTTCTTAGTATTCTAACTACTAATATTCACATTTCAATGTAAACTAGATCTCATCTTCCTTAACCTATGATGATTTATATTCATAGAGAGACCAACATGTGAACTTCTTTACAAGATATCATACGTAATGTTGATGTTAAGAATTTTATTGATTATTTTTTCCCTAGAATAATAATAAGTAGAAATGAATATTCTAACAAACATTCTTCCTCTTCCCAACCAAAAGATAATACAAATAGTGTATTAATCCTAATCTCCCTCAAGATGAATCTTCCTCTTCCTCTACATTAAAAACAAACTAAAATATAGGATATGATATCACCACTCGAGCATGATATAGTGGACAAGGTCTTGGTGTTAATGACAAAGGCATAAAAGTTACCATTGACCCTCCTAAAGAAGTTAGTAGAAGTGGTCTCAATTGTATACCTAAAGATGATTCATTGCCTACCTTTTTATATTTCTCTTCTTCAAAATACACCCTCCTTGTTTAAGCATTCTCTTACCTACACCATCTATTGGTACACCTCCTTTTCATGACCATTTGTCTTTGGCTAAAAGAATCTTTTGGAGAATTAAATATGATAGAAAAATCCTCCTTCCTTTTAGACATTTTCAAAACACCAAAGATCTATTAATGGTAATTATCATTGTCTTTTCTACCACAATAATAGGAATTCTCTTACTGATTGTGTAGAATTTAGGAAATTTGTTTAAGATTTGGTAGATAGATGTATTCTTATACTAACTTTAGATATTATACTCTTTATTGAAGTTACAAACATACCTTAACATATATTGACCCTATTTTTTTGTTTCCCATCATGTCTTCTTAGATACTACAAGGCCCTTTGTATTATATGATATGATATATGGGAGCAACATAATAGGTATTTTCCCTTTATTCTCTCTCTCTTAGGGGGGCATGGTCTCTCTCTCTCTCTCTTTCATTTTTTCCTGAAAAGATCGATTAACTGTTTGTTGGTTCCATTTATTATATTATGACATTCTTCTGTGTGGATTTGTTGTTAAAGACCTTTCTCTACAGGAGAAATGATTGGCTTATTTTGGAATCTTTTCCTCTCTTAGAAGTACATATCTCTTATAACGAATGTTAAAAATAAGATGATGTAATGTGCTTCTTTCATATCTTTTCAGATTCATGGTCAAAGGTAATTCATTATCCTTTTGTTGTTTTGGTCTCCCTTATAATACAATATCCTTCCTAGCATGAATTTTTGGTTTTACACAAGAATACCCTCTTGCAACCTTATGCTTTCCTAGGACTGTATTTTTTTTGTATGGGATTCCTCACTAAGGGTATATAATGACTTATTTTTCCTTTCTTCCTTATATTTGTGGGCCAAGGTGTTATTCTCTCACTCTTTATTTTTATCTTAGGATACACTTTTCCTCAAAACACTATCATGTGTTTACTTTGTGGCATTCCTTTTCATATAAGGATGTTTTTCCCAAATTTGGGATTCTCTCTTATACAAGAGACATGCATCATGTATCATGTCCTCTTTCTTATTAGAAAAATTATGGTCATTTTAAACAAATACCCTTATTTGAGAGCTTAAAAGGTGTGTTATCCTTCATTAAGAATCTCTTTTTCACCTACTTGTGAGGGGGCTAAATAGGTACATTATTATTCTCCTCTTCTTCTTTGTATTGAAGATGTTGTCTTTGTTCAAAAAACCTACATCTACAACAAAGACCCCAAGGTATGTACAAAGAAATCTTTCAAATAATCATACTATAGGTGATAAGAATAAAGGTATCATTACATGAAGTAGAGAACCACAAGAACTTGATCAAATAGCGAAGAATTAGGTTTGAGAAATTGTGCCTAGAATGGATTACAAGAATGTGATTGGTACAAAGTAGGCATTCTGAAACAATCTAGATGAAAATAAAAATGGAAATCTAATGAAAAATAAGGCAAGATTAGTTTGCAAATGATACACAAAGATTTAAGGAATTGACTTTGATGAAACTTATTCCCTTCTTGGTTAAATGGAGGCGATCCATATATTCTTAACATTTGTAGCATTTAAATATTTGAAGGTTTATCATATGGATGTTAAGTCAGAATTCCTAAATGGATAACTAAAGGAAGAAGTCTACAATGAAAAATTCAAATTGACAACTATTTTCAACACTTTTGGACATTTTGTACCAATTTTTTTACCATTTGCCAAGTAAAGATGATTGCAAAAAGAGATGTTCAATCTCTAGATATCTATTTCCAATTCTACTTATTTTTTGCCTCCCTTAGTTATTACTTTCTTTATCATTGTCATAAAATTGAATATACTACTAATAGCATACTTTTTTTTAAAGTATGCAATACAACTTTATCATTGTCAGTTGAAATATATGTAAGCTTGCAATTTTCAACCACTCTGCAAATGCAAGTATGTAACACCTGAATCAATCTTACCAAAGATTGAAATTATCTTTTTAGTCCATCTATGTGCTCATAATTTGATTTGGCATTCAAACGATCGACATTTGATACTCAATCCACTAAAATTTCATTTGAAAATTAAACCAATGCCTTTGCAATGATATTATATTTGAATCAATACTATACCAAAGAAAAAATATTAATTGTAAGGAAATATGAGTCATGATCCTATCATGATACCTTAACAATGGATATTTTTAAACTTGTACACACTAAAATTTTAATAGCATATGGATTATGTACTTGATAATATATTTAATGATCTATCAATGAATGTGTTGAAAAATAATCAAGTTCCTTATTAGAGGCACAAAACACAAGACATTGAATCCTAATTATTTCAAGTCTCAACATGCATATACTAATAAGATAGAAAAATAATACCATTGACAATCTAAATAATATAGGCTACACTATGCATAGAAAATGACATTCAATTGCATGAATACATTATATGATAATTATACTAAATGGAATAAGAACCTATTACTGTCACTATAGAAAATACTACAAAATCACTACTTTATCACTAAATTGTATCTAATTCCATCAATAAATCTAGCATCAAAACACCATCCATTGCACCAAAAATATTATTGTCACTATAATTACATGTTCTTTCATAAGTCAAAGAAAATCTCACACCTAACTAGCGAGCTCAAGGACAAAACATAAATTAAAAAGTTCTTGGTGATCCTTTGGAAATTCAAAGGTTATGTTTGCTGGAGCTTGGTAGACTGCTCGGTAGCTAGTTGGAGGCTCTCGGTAAGCTTCTCGGTAACTATGGTGAGTGCTCGGTTGGAGGTGTTGGCTCACCAAAAGAATCAGTTACTTGTATTGGTTCTTCTTCACCGACAGGACTTGGTCGCTGGCATTGGTTTTGTTTCACTGATGGGTTTCAATGCTTTTTGTTATTTTGTTCAGTTCCATCATTGAGTGGGTCTTTGTTGCTTGGTTTGTTTCATCAAGCTGGTTGTTGTTGTTTGGTGGTCTATCTCACTGATTGTGTTCTATTTGGATGGATCTACTGCTGACTTATGCATTTAATTTGGGTCGTGTTCCTTGAGATTTGTGTCAACCATTGGAGGTGTGAGGACCTAAATCTAGATAGGTTCTTTCTCCTAGGTGGATTTAATGATCATTGCAAGCCAAATGTTGAAGAGCACATTGAGTGTTTTATTATTGATGCCAACCTATGTTTGGTTGATTTATTTTATTTGTAAAGCTAACTTGTGGCATTGTTGTATAAAAGGAGGGTTGTAGAAAAGGGAAGTAGTGGAAGAGTTAATGTAAAAGGTTTGCAGATCTGAATTTGGTGGAAGATACCTTAGAGGGAGAGTATCTTGTTGGCTTAGGAAAAAAAGATGATTTCTTGGTAGCTTGTGAACACAAGTTTAGATATGTCTTGAGTTTTCCTCCCATATTGTTGTCTTTTACAGGTATGGGCTAGTTAAAGGGGTGATCTAAAGCTTGCAGGAGATCTTTGTGATAGATCTTGGTGTATTTATTGATTTTTGTGGCCATAACTGAGAAGGGATTACAACTCAACACGTTACATGTAATTGAATCTAAATATAATAGAAGTTGATATAAGTTGTTATATCTGTTGTGGTTATTGTTTCCATTGTTGTTCTTGTTGTTGGCTACAAGTTTGGATAGTCATTTATTGGATCCTCTAAGGTTGACTGCATCAATACCCCACCATAGATAATATAAAAATACCATTCAAAGAACCACCAAAATCATTTCATCACCTAAAATGTGATAGAACATCTTTCACAAAAATTACATAAAGGATGAAGATGTTTTGATAAACTTCCAAATATGAGCTCATATCATCATCATGAGAAGTAAAGAGACATCCTGAAGTAGAGACTATAAAGACATAAATTCATAGCTACAACAAAACACATTCCAATCTAAAAAAAATTATTGGGGCAAGAGAGAATTTTTTTTACAATTCACCCTTACACTAAGACAAGTGTCAGACAATTAATAATATTTCTTGTGCAAAGTGTACAAGATTAGGAATTCATTCTTTTTAACTTTGTCTTCTTTTCCACACCATTTTCATTTTCTTGTTATCTTTATATTATTTCACAAAACCATTTCTACCATAACCATTAAAATTAAAGGATATGATACTAGGATTTTGATTTGACTGTCTCAATGAACCTTTAATCTTGTTCCATCCAAAATTATATTTTCTAGATTCCTGACAATCTCTTGAAATGTGACCAACTTTGTACAATTATAACATATAATACCTTCCAAAACTATTTATTATATGAATTCTACAATATCTTTCTCTATGTACAAGTATAGCAATAACCATGAAATTGAGAGTAATACCTAATTGAGTAATGTTGTCTACTATTAGAAAGCTTTTATTTTGTCTTGAGGGAAGCAACATAGTTTCTTAAATAAAAATTATTCCTTGGACTGTTAGTGACTTTAAAATTCTATCATTTCCCATTAGCAGATACAAAGACTATTTATTTTTCAGATTATTTTTCATTTGAAGTAGTTTGTCCTATCACATACCCTAGACCAATGTGATCACTAGAATTTTTTTCTTACATAGAATCCTATCTAGTGCATTTATACTTTTTCAAAATTCTTAGTCTTTTATAACTTCATCTTGTGAATTTCAAGTTTTTTCTTGAAAACAACCATTTTTCCTTCAAGTTTTTGATCCTCTATCTTTTTTATTTCCAAATGAGAATTTGCAAAGTCATCTACCCTTTTTGAATCTTCTATCTCTATATTTAGACTGATAATAAGTCTTCCAACCTCTTCAAGATCAAAATAAACTATTAAAATATCTAAAAGAACCTTATTCTTAGAATTCTTTTCTAGTTGAAGTTGGTCTTCTATTATGTTATTCTCCTTTCTAATTTTATTGATTACATCTAAATAAACAAAAGGCACCTTCAAAATAAATTATTCTATCATTGATACTAACACACTCTTCCAAATATAATTCATTCATATTAACTATAAATTCATCAAGTTCTATATTATACATCTTCTTTTCTATTCAATTTTTCTTATTAATATTGATTGAATCAACTAGAAAAGACTTTTTTTGATACTAGAGTTCACTGGACTCAACACTACTGTTTATGTTTTGAATTCTATTTGTTTTGCACTTATTTATAAAAATAACACCATGACTAGGAATTTCCTAATAAATTTTGATCTTAACATGAAATGGTTAGGATCTAATACCAATTGTTTGAGTAAAATGAATACAAATATGGTGGCGGGTGACTCAATGTTCATACACAATTTAAAAATTTTAAATAACTTTTTAAATTTTATTTATTTGAACAATAGAAGGAAATAGAGTTAACAATAGAATAAGAAAAATATACACAAGAATATATAACACAATGATCTGTCCTAAGTGGAAACCCTCCCAGGGAATAAAATCACTTGAAATTGCCTCAATGACATATCTAAAATATTCTCTTTTAGAATTCATCATGGCTATTTGTATGTCTCACTTGTTAGTACTCTCAAATTTTGGATAAATTTGGAGTGAATACACTCAAAATTTCTCTAAGTGCAAATTGTTGCCCTAAGAAACTTATGGAGACAACCTATTTTGATTCTGGAGAATCAATCATATCTTTTGGCTCAAATGTTTCTATGAAATTTCCTCTATAATTTTTTTTCACATGTTGGGATTGAACCTAATTTTATGATGGTGCATTCCTTTGAATTCTTTGGGTTAATTTTCAAATCCATTTCTAGAGGCCATTTACCGATTGTGAAATCAGTTTGCAGAAATGTTAAAAGTGAATATAAAAGGCCGCCACTTTGATAGTTTGATACTTCATGATCTAGTTGCACAATATCACTTTGAGTGTTGAGATGAGAAATAAAAATGGATTGTGCAGACAATAGAGGTCATTGAGAATGAGAATTCCAAATTCCATGTAGTTGAAGGAATGAAAACATTCAAAACAATTTCAATTTGTAAAAAACAAATGTGGAAGTCAGCACTGGAGACAACTATGTTTCTAGTCAATTTCTAAAGAAGCTTCATGACAAATTTTTTGTCCATTGTAGTAAGAAGAATGCATCAACATTAATTTTTGATTGGGGTGATGGGATGGATGTTCTTTTAGCTGAAAAAGTTAAGTCAATCATAGAGAATAAACCTAGACTTATACAAAGTACCATTTGTTGCTCACTCCTTGAATGGCTTGGTAGTGAGGTATGCTATTGGGATACTATATGAGCCACTTTTGCAAAGTGATTATGGAGGGAAAAATAGTTCTGATTCAAAATTAATTGATTGCAACCCCAATCATAATGTGAAAGAAGAGTCAAAGGGTAGACTTTGTTGGTATGGAGCCTATAAATTTTATGACTTTTGCAATTTCTCACCTGGGGATCCAGGCCAAGAAACGTTGAAGACAATTCAAATTAAATGCAAATATTGAAGTGTAGAGGCTACCAATGAAATAAAAGGAAATGAAAGAGCTGGCGCTAGTTTTCAAAGGAGTGAATGGGCAAACAATAGCTTGCACAAAGTTTGAGGTCAGAGCCATGCATGGAGAGAAGAAATTTTAAAACATTGAAATATCCAATGCAGCACATAGAAAATGGAGCATTAAAGCATAGTGCCCAAAGCCCATGCACAAAGCTTTGATAAGTTTTAAATGAAATTAAGCCAGGGGAAGATAAGTAAAGAAATATCATGCTATTTTCAAAGGAGGGTAAATAAAAACAAAATGAAATAATACTTGGTTTGTACAAATGGCTGCGCAGAACATGATAGAGAGATAAGGATATAGCGCATGATGTTAAGGTTTGTAAAACATTAAAAATGAAAATATGAATGTATTGGAGGATGCTTAGAATCCACCAAAATCTGTGCTAATTTCCATAGACCAATGCTAAATAGGGAGAATGAAGGCTTGCATAATATGCAATGCAATGCCATTGGCAAGTGCACAGTATAAAAGGGTGTAAAATACAAGGAAATCCTGTGCAAGAAAATACATAGAAGCTGTTCAGTGAACTTTGAGGGAGGCCAGCATGAAAACCAAAGTATTGACTAATTCAAAGCTCATGCATGATGCCAAGGAGCTGCATAGCAACATGGAGCAGTATGAAATGTTTTAAAAGGGAAAAGGCACTGCCCCGTGAAGTTCTTGGGGAAGATGCAACATCAAAACAAGACAATGGAATTATTTCCAATAGCCCACGCACTAATAGAAAGCTAGCGAAGGATTGGTGGAGGATTTGGAGTCTATTTAAAACATTAAAACAAGACATTCCAAACACCATACAAGTAATGTAGAAGGCCACACATTTTTAGCGCAATTTTAGAGGGGAAGGAAGATGTTTGTTTTTAAAATTCATGGAAGCATGTCGAAGGTAACAAATGTAAGAGGTGTATGCACTGGGAATGGGTAACCCTCTGCTCAATATTTCTACTGTTGTAGATGAGGAATTTCTCAGGAAGTATGACGTGACGCTCAATAATGCCATCTTAGCAGAGAAGAAACACTTGCCAATGTATGAAGAGCTTTCCTAGGGAAATAAATGGAAAATTGATCCATAGCAAGGGGCACCCAATCTGGTGGAGGAGAATGTAGGTTTTAATCAGCAATAAAACATTGACATGGGCGAGCATCAACTAGAGAAGTCTCAGAAAGCTTCAAAATGCAAAAGGAGTTATCCCACATGCATGCGGTTTTCAATGTTTTAGTGTTTATATACTAAAACACAAAGTATGTTATTTGAAGAAATAATCCAAGAGGCACTTGGCGAGCCCTTGGCTGGAGGAATATAGTGTGCGGCGGGCTCCATAAATTTTGAAGGAAAATGCATAGTAAAGCTTTAAAACTAAAAACCATTGATCCCACATTGGTTGTGCAAAGGACTTTCCAGATATTTAAATATAACAAAGCACAATAGGTAATATGAAGATGCAAAGAGGAAGCTATCCATACATGAGCAGCTCGAACCTCAGGAAGTGTGCCTAGATGACAGGTAAGAAAATTTTGTAGAGAAATGTGCCAGATGGAGGTGATGACATGGTGGACACTTGGCACCTAGTCACGTGCTCACACTGGAAAAAGGAGGACCAAAAATTGGCTTGCGACTGTGCAACCAAGCTCATCATTCTTGTTCAATGAGGTGCCTAGAATGATGTGCGAGCTCACAATTTTTTTAGAGAAATGGCACTAGATGGAGGTAATGACATGGTCGACATGTGGCACCTAGTTGTGCACTCACACTAGAAAAAGGAGGACAAAAAATTGGCTCATGAATGCGTGACCAAGCTTATTGTGCCAGTTCAATGAGGTGCCTGGAATGATGTGCAAGCTCGCGACTGAGCCATTCGCAGACGCAAAAATTGGCTCATCGAGTAGTTGTGTATGAAAATCAAGATGACTAAAATGACTCACGAGTGAGTGACTGAGCTCATCACGTAGCTTCTAGTCGCTCAGTTGTGCACCCATAAATACCTAGTTGTGCACTCACGCAAGGTTTGCATTGTAGTAAAAAGCTGTTGCGACTGAGCAATCAAGCTCAGTCATGCACTCACGAAGGCAAAATTGGAGCCAATCAAGGATTAGAAGGTGGATTTTTAGAGCCATTTAGGAGGTGACAATTGGAAAAATTTGGTGACTTGCACAGAAAAATGACAAAAATGAGTTAAATAGTCTATGCAGAATATAAAATCAAAGTTAAAATTGCAGATTGATAGAGTTTATACTATATTGAAAAAATTCATAAATTTAAATGATGCACAAGAAAAATAATGGTTTCAACAGATGGTCAGATTTTGTGTAGATATATAAGTGTCATATATCACTAAAAAGGTCTGGGAATGAAGATTTTGATTTTGTGAGCCTTTTGAGTCCAGATCAAATTAGATTTTGGCAGTTATAGAAAGAAGAAGTTGTAGATATTTTCTGGGAGAAGAAGGATAGATGTCGGTGACTGAATTTGTTTTTCCAAATCCTCTATATCTCATATTCTTCTCAATTGTACAAGGATGTTGAAATTTATGCTGTTGGGCAGCTTCCAAGCTTTTGAGTCTTATTTTTGTGTTCTTGGTCTTGCAAATGACAGTTTCAAATGAATTTTAATAAAAACAATGGAATCCCTATTCAGTTCTTGTCTGATGTCTTTGTATGTATTGTCTTAATTCTTTCATATTAACTTGTAAGGCATGTTAATATACTAGTTATAAGGTAGTTGTGGGTTTGAATTTAAGTTTCTTTAAAGGAGAGAGTAAGTCTTGATTTCAAATTTTGAGAGTTCTAGGTATGCATATGAATCTGATGTCCAAGTATTGAAATGAGAAGAATGGATTGCAAGGTATTTCATCTGGGTTTTTGAGTTTAGAATTAGGGTTTTCTAGGAATGCACATTTGTATGACTCTATTTCCCAATAGATAAGACACTGGTCTTTGCTTAACTGGCAGTTTTCTTCATCAATCAATTATTCAAATCACTTTTAAATTTTTGTGTGAGATATTGAATGTTTATGTCTTGCATTTTGTGAATGTAAGGATTCATGTTAGTTTCCTTAAAGAAGGAATCCAATAGGTACACCCGCCCAAGCCTTTGAGCTTGAAGTGTAGGAGGATTTGTTTGATCCTTGTTAATTAGCCTTTTTTTTTACAAGGTCAGGGAAAAATGCTAACAGAATGGTGACTCTACTGGGGATTTGGTAAAGTAGAATGGTCAGTGAGTGTAGCAGAGTGGTTTCCTTGTCTTACTGTGTTAACCCCGGAATCTAGTTTTGAAAGAAAGAGTCAAGGTATTAGAATCTGAAAGTTATTTTAGATTTGTGGAAGGATACCTTGGTGGTGTTTTTATTACAGTGATTATAAAAGAATTATGCTGCTTTGCTGGTTGGAGAGAACCCAGAAATATAATTATATATGTCAAATGGCTTTTGTTGTTTGAAAATTTTCCTCTACAAGGAGGTGGCGACTCTATGTTGAAATGAACCCAATGGAGCTATCAAGAAGGCTCTAGATCTACCAATTTCCATTCAAAGAAATAAGAGCAGCAACTACAATTGTATTCTCAGGTAATCCTTATATTTTCATGAGAAAGAAAAGTTCCTTATGAAGTGAAGTAGCACTAAGAAAAGGAAATAATGGTGATAAGTTGAAGTGCTTCTCGGTTGATGAATGTGTTCTTTATACTTTTGAGAAGTATGATTATATTTTGTTCGCATGCTCATTTGGGAGAGAAGTTAGTAATTCATTTAACCATGGGTTCCAGTCAGCCACAACCTTGTAATTTGAAGAGGGGTTTTAGTAATAAATTGTATCCAGCTCTAAATTTTAGAGGTATTCATGGTTACCCAAATGCTTTTCCACCAGAAATCAGAAAAAAAATTTCCTAGATTCAGTGGTGAGAGAGATGAGAATGTTGAGAAGCTTTGTAAAAATTTCATGGATTTAATTGAGGATTTTGACATTGAATGTGAGGATAGCGTCATGCAGTCTATTGTCCAAACTTTGAAAGATAATGCTAGGGACTCCTTTTCTTTTTTACCAACTTGTTCAATTTCTTCTTGCGATGAATTACATGTTTCCTTTATGGAACAATTTGGGGAGAGAATAAATTTTATGTTATAATTATATTGGAATGATGTACTGAGAGGGGAGGGTTGAATCAGTACCTCTAAAACTTTTCTTGGTTAGCCCATTAACCCTTAATCATCAGTTTGTAAATTATCTTATCTAACTGTTCATCTTTCTTTATGTATATGCAATCATAACATAAGTTCTTCAATATGTAACCATACAAGAAACATTCAAGAAAATGGATAACACATAACACAAGATATGATATCACAAAAAACTCCTATTAAGAAGTAAAAACTGCGGTGGGGATTGTTACCCACAAGACTTCACTATCTGCAAATAAGAAGCGTTTGGTTAAGGTATACAATTGGTCACTTTTGATGACCTGCCCTATTAGGAGTATTACAGTGGAGACATGTTAAGATATACTTCCTTTGAAGCTTTAGCAACACTATTAAGTGTGCACTCTGTTAAGAGATTTGTAAAGAATGGTTAAGTCCACCTTCTACAAAAGGATTTTAGATGTGATGAACTTGTTAGAATAAAACTACATAAGTCTTTGATCTGATGATGTATGCAATCTCTAATTGCTGATAACAGATCCAATAAAGCTTCCTATGTATGAGTAATCATCTTTTCATGACTGAATAATACCTTTGTCAGCTCGTCAGTAGCCTCTGTGTGTTCTTGATAACTGGTGTGATCTGTTTCTAAACTTTGCATGAATTCTGCCTTCTTCTCCTTAGATGCTCTTCGTGGCTATCAATAAAAATGAATTCATGATTCACAATTGATTGAACATCTATTTATACTATATTTTAGCTCTATTCTTGATTCACGCTTCGCAAGTTAACTCTAGATCCAAGGTTTACAACTTGACCTTGATCTTTAGTTAGA
>MU227846.1:2328136-2355706 GCA_018584345.1 Thuja plicata
TATATTTTAGCTCTATTCTTGATTCACGCTTCGCAAGTTAACTCTAGATCCAAGGTTTACAACTTGACCTTGATCTTTAGTTAGATATGTTTTAGATCCATTAGGATGCTTTAAAACATTTACATAATCCTTGCTTGACCCTCAAGTAATGATTTAAAACAAATTAAAACTCTAAAAATAGAGTTACAATGCTTTATCTAATGTTTAAAACTTAGATCCACTATTTACGGGTTCTCTAACTGACTGTCAGTTCTAATGGTTGAGCTGCTCTGTCAGTTTGTCAATTTTATTTGCCGTTAGTGTTCCTTTCTTGAATTGTTCGTCAGGTATGCCTTTTTTTCTCTATCAATTTTTTTCTCAAAACTGTATCATTGGCGATGATTTCCATGTTATGTTATTGACCCTTCGGTGATGTCCTGTTGACTTTGTCAGTGTAACACTTGTTAGTGTTTGTCAGTCAATTCCATACTTAGCATTTTCTTGTGACCTTTTTGTTCTGTCGGGTATGCTCATTGTTTGTCGGTTATGATTGTAGTCTACTTGTTATGCTTTTACTAATGATCTTTGTCAATGTTTTTCACTAAGTGTACTAATGGCAAAATTAATGTCATCAATCTCCCCCTTTGACATTAGTATCAAAAACATGATATGTGCAACATACTAAATGTATTAGTATGTACACCTGTGTATACTTCTTCCTTAGTCATTTGAATGACTCCCCCTATTATATGCCGATAAGTGGAAGTATATATACATTTCCTTATGTACTTTTCTTTTCCCTTTTTTTTGATATATTGTACATAGCTATCTTTACATATCTATTCCTCTTGTACATACAATATACATTTCATTTCTATTCCTCCTTTTTTGATTATAAAGGAAAAGGTACTTACATCTTGTCAAAAAGGTGGGAATCTAAGGAATTGATCTCCTCCATCATCTTTTCCCATTTTTCCTTCAGCATTTCTAGAGTCATGTGCTAAAGTGATATCCTTACGTGTATATCATAGATGTTGTCTACTACAGACATCTCTAGGGTTACAATTAGGTTTCTTGCTTCAGAAATATGCTACTGTAGAATAGTAATATTAGGCAAGATGTGTGCCTATAGTTAGGTAATCTCACCTCTGAGTTATGTTTTAGCATCCCATATTTCTTTCCTTAGCCTGTTAGCCTCAATGACCTTGTCGTGATGTGCCTTGATATTGTCTGCATTTGAGGTTAGGATTTGTGCACTCACTGTGACATTAGAATCTATCTCTGCTAACTTGTCACTATTTTCCTTTGTAAACTTTTTAAGCATGCACATCTTTTGAACTAGGGTAATTGCCTCAACAATCATTGGCTCTAATTGATCAGTTAGTTTAGAGAGATTTACCTTGTTCAGTGGCACTTCTTGGCTGATCTTATCAATTAATTTGTATTGATACTTTTTCTCTACTTATTCTTCCATAGCTTGTTTTGCATCTATATTCTGGTCTGTGATGGCGTCGGTAAGAACAACAATTTGTTCCTTAACTGTAGCATTTTGCTCAAGTTTCACCTCAGGAACCATTTGTTGTAGAAATGTCTCTTGCCTTGTCAAGTGGCATTGTTTCCCTATGTTCCTGTATCATTTTCTTCTAAATGGATTTCCTTTGACATAGTACTCCAAACTCTTGAAGTTTATCACTATCCAAAGTAGTAATATCCTAGTTTGGGACTTTTATTACTTCATCCAGTGTTACAGCCAAAATGTCTTTCTTCAGTGCTTTCTTCTTCTTCTTCTTTGGTTGGGTGGCAAATTGATGTACTACCATTTGTAAAGCTTGAGATTGGGTTGACTTTGTAGGTTAGGGTCGAGAAGATGAGGCATCCTGTTGTTTCTGTTCTGAGTCCATCGGCTGGTTTGGTGAAGATGTCTCCTCATTGGCCTTAGGTGTATCAACAGATATATCTTCTTTATGTTTTGTGCCTTCATCCTGCTTGACTCCTTCACTTTTATCCTTTTCTTAAACCTTTCTCAATGTATCCTCAGCTTTATTATATACCTCTTTGTTTTGTTCATTTGACACTTCTTGTTGATTGTCGGTTGCATTTTTCATTTGTGTATATATTCTTTTGAGTGTTGGATGCATGTTTTTTTTCATCAGTACCCATATCCTTGGGTATATCATCATCTTTATTAGATGATTTGTCCTGGCTTGATTGAATATCAATATAATCTATTAATATATTCATGTTTTTTGGTGTATTGACTATTGCAGTGTAAATAGTTGAATCCTGTCTGTCGATATTGCCCTGTACAATATTTATGTCTTCATCTCTTTGTACTTCTATTGCTGGGTCTTTTCCTGTAGTGGTATTGACAATGTTTTCTAACCATGATTTATCATTTATATCATCATCTAAGTTACCTTTTATTGTTAAATATTCTTTGGTAACTTCTTCATCCTCTAAACTGATGTGAATTGGACTTGCTGGTACTTGATTTTCCTCACTATTTTTAGGCCATTATTCATCTATAATATCAACCTATTTCTGGCCGGTTATTTGAAATTCTTCACTGTCTAACTCAGCTGTTGATTTATCTCTCCGAGTGACAGTTTCATTCTCATAACTACTCTCCTTAGTAGGATTGAGTATCTTGCTCCATTTATCATGAGCTTCTTGTTCTATCTCTATAAACTTCTCTTCCAGAAATTTGTAAGCTCTCATTTTGGGCAAGAAATTTTTCTCATATTTCTCCATGATTTCATTTATTTCTTCCCTTTTTGATTCAGGAGACATAAGACAAAAAAGTACTCTTTCTCTTATCCTCTTCCCCTCATGGAGTGCAAATGTGAACCTAGAAGATAATATTATCAACAATTCTTATGGTACATCACGTGTTGTGAATTGAAGTGGGACATAATAGTGTCTACACATTTTAGCTATAATTGCATCTTCAATTTTATTCTGTTCTACATAATCTCATCTCAACCATTTCCTAATCTTAGGATATCCAATAGATGATACTTCAGAAATGTACTTACATATTTTATCAATGTTTTGAGTAGTTGATGTTACCTTTGTTGTTTCTTTTGCCTGTTCAATTGCAGTGTCAAGCTCATCCATAGATGAGTCCTCTATATCCTCATTTGTCTGAACAAATTTCCTCCTTTTGGTATGTGTCCTAACTAGTTGTTTTCCCTTTGATGTGTCAGGTTTCCTTTTATACACCTTTCCTTTTACCATGGGAGAAGGAGTTGCATCCTTTGTTGTCTGACTCCTTGTTCTTGACTTCTTAGGTAGAGGAGGAGGTGGTGAATCAGATTATTCTTCCTCTAATTCATTTTCCTCTGTTGTATCACTGATGGGTAGCTGGTCCTCGGTGAGTTCCTCCTTACCCTCTTGTTCCTCTTCTCCTTTAGAAGATATATTCAAGTTCTTTTTCAGATTCTTCACCATTCTACTTAACTATTTTACAGCTTTCTTGATAACAAGATTTGTTTTAATCTTTTGTTTGGCCTCTTCATAGGTGCCAAATCTTAGTTTCTTGTTGTCCACTGGTTCATTCAGTAGTGCCTCAATGCACTCATTGGCTTGTCCTGTTTTGATTTTGTATTCTAACTTTGAGAGCCATGATTTCCTAGGTACTATTGCTTGGATGTACGTGAAATCAGTATCTACCATGAAACATATATTCTCTCTGTGTTCCTCTATCAGATTTTCAGGAATCCTTGTTCTTGATTGCAACATTTCCTTAATGGTTTTGAAGTACTCATGCATCACATTATCAAAATCTGTTCCTAGTGATTCTATGAATTCACCTATCTGAATGGTTATAGGTCTGCTTGTGTCCCATACAACTTTTCCTATGGAAGGAAAGTATTCTTCAAAGTAAAAGAATATGCACATTATGAGGGAACCAAACTTACAAGTGTTTGTTCTTGAACATCTTATAGTGCACATGTTCTCCTCCAGTTGATGTAACAGGATCTCTACAAGATCCATCTTCTTTCCCTGTTTGATGATCTTGTATGCTGTGCTCATAGTAGTAATTGATATGTTATTCTTTCTATCACTTAGAATATTTTATATCCAACAACACATGCTGCAAACTTTAGCTGTATGTCGGTAATGGTGTTGACCTTAAGTGCTCTATTGTCTAATTTAGCACCAGTCAGTTTTTCAACTTCTGCCAGGGATGGGTGCTTGTGAGCCTGTGGTTTTTTAGTCATGGGATAACTAGTAACTACGTGAATAACATCCTTTGTTATTGTCTTTGGATTATTAAGCCATAAAGTCTTGTTGTACAATCTGCTAAGAAAAATCTTTATCCACTCTATTTTGAAGACTTTGGGAAAAATGCAGTGCATTCGTGAGTCCCTTTACTTCCAAATGTCTATGCTCTTCTTTGAGCTTTCCATCTTCATCACACAGTGCCCTGTAGGCATTATCTAGGTCCAGATATCCTATTTCTGAGATATTGCAGTGTATATAAGACCTTAAATCCTCTACTAGCAAAAACCTAGGTGGGATTCTGGATAATGCTCTGGAATCATCGGGTTGTGATACTATTTCTGGGTGTATCTTGAATTTGGGTTTAGCACAAGATCCTCTATTGACAAGATTGAGTGATTTCTTCTTGTCTTCCTTAATCTTCTCAACTCTAGAAGTCAATGTCATCGTGTTGTAGAAATTTAGGGCTTTTCACAAATAAAATAGTGCGGTCGATGAATGTGATTACTTATGGATTCTCTGTGATTTCCTGTGAATGTGAATGCTTTATGTCAAATTGATTCTTGCTGGGTCACACTCCAAATTGATTGAAATTGCTCTGCTTTTGATCTGCTAAAAAATCATGGGTGCAAAAATGAGTTTACGTGTTAGGCTTTTATAACTTTTTTTTGCCTTAAGTTGTCATTAATTCTTACCAACTCGTCAGTATATAAAGACTGAGTTTGTCAGTAGAGACATTCTTAACATCTTTGGTGTCTGTTTACAGCGTCGGGGTTGCTAGCAACTTTGGTGACTCCACCGATGATGGTCGGTAAAGTGGCAAAGACATCTTTCATTGCCTCAAGGTTCCCTGATGTCCATCAGTTTACAATTAGCTTGTGTAATGACCAATACATTCTGGTAAGTAGTGATAACATTTCTGTGTGTGTTCACCGATGCAAATTGTGCCCAATAGTCGATGGTTGCTTTTCAACAGTTTAACAAATAACAATATATTGGATCTTTATTCATGCTAATATTATAATATGAACTATGTGTAATGGAACCGATGCATAGTATAACTTGTCATAATGCAGTTCCATACATACTTGTACAATCTAGTTGGATCTAGTGATGTCACTGGATCCGTTGGATGGGGTGTCACCATTTTCATTGCTTGTTCAGCACCTTCAGTGTTTGTGGCTTTTACCCACATCTTGTTTCTCATTCTCTTGATGTCATCAGTCGTATTTCCATTGGGATGAGTACTTGTGTCTGTTAGTCGGTCTTTGCAATCTTTTATCACATGTCCAACCTGATGACAATGCAAACATGCCATACCTAGATTGGTCCAACCTCTTGACCTTCTAGTCCACTTTCTCATACAGTTGGCAGCAATATGACCATACTTTCCACATGATGTGTAGTTTACCCATGTGTTATAGTCCCAAACATACGAGTTACATACTCTTGTTGGTTTGTAGCTATTATCAGTTTCTTTTGGTGTCCAGGCCTTGTTGTTCTTTTTCCAACATTCCTGATGTGTATGCCCATTCATCTTGCAGGTAGGACAGTACTTGTCAATGTAGGTTTTCTTCTTTGGATTTGTCACTTTGGATCTACACTCATGAGCCTTGTGTCCATTTTTTTGACATTTATAACAATTACCAATGAAAGTAGATTGTGCTTGAGAAATACATTTCATTTTGCTTCTGTAGATGTTTGAGGTGTGGGCAGGTTTTCCACAGTGATTGCATAAAATCTTCTTGGCTCTTGGCATTTTGAAAGAATTCCTTTGATCTGGTTGATTAGAAGATTCACCTTTCTCATTGTATGCTAATCCTATGTAATTTTTGACTCTTCTGTGTCCATCAAGAAAATCATCCATCCTTTTGTTGCTATCTTTAGCTTTCTTGATCAATTCAATGTGTTGATTTGGGACATTGATTTCATGCTTCAATTTTTCATTCTCTTCTCTTAGCTCACCGATGATCTGTATGCTTTCAATGAGTTCTGTGTTTATTCTATTTTCTTCTTGACTCATAAGAATAATCTAGTTGGTAACCTCATGGTGATGCTTAGTAAGTCTTTGAATCTCTGATTCTTTCTCTTGTAGCTTCTCTATTATTTTCCTCCTATCATCAATGGCTAGTGTTCTTTCATTTTCAGCCTTTCTTGCATCATTCATGACATCAATCATTTTTACCATTTGAGTTTCTTGACCGATTTGCAGCATCTTGATTTATTTTGTCAGATGTAGATGGACCTCTTGTAGACTTGTGATTTCTTATACTGATGCATCTGAAGCTTTTCTTGTTGATGATTCTGTTGTATCAAAGTAATCATGTATTTCTGATTCTTTGTAGTCCTTCTCATTCAGCCTAGCTTCCATAATCTTTCTTTCTTCAAGAAGTTTTCTTAAGTTGATTCTCGCCTCTTTATACTTCTCATTGTTTATCTGAATTTGAAATTGCTCATTCTCAATAGTCTTGTCTAGTTTGTACTTTTCCATAGCTCTGATCTTTTCTCTTATGTCTTTAAGCTTTTCAAGAAAGAGACTTAGCTCTGATACCAATTGTTGGAATTATATTGGAATGATGTACTGAGAGGGGAGGGATGAATCAGTACCTCTAAAACTTTTCTTGGTTAGCCCATTAACCCTTAATCATCAGTTTGTAAATTATCTTATCTAACTATTCAGCTTTCTTTATGTATATGCAATCATAACATAAGTTCTTCAATATATAACCATACAAGAAACATTCATGAAAATAGATAACACATGACACAAGATATGATATCACACAAAACTCCTGTTAGGAAGTAAAAACTCCGGTGGGGATTGTTACCCACAAGACTTCACTATCTACAAATAAGAAAGGGCCGGTTAAGGCTTACAATTGGTCACTTCTGATGACCTACCCTATTAGGAGTATTACAATGGAGACTTGTTAGGATCTACTTTGGTTGAAGCTTTAGCAACACTGTTAAGTGTGCACTCTATTAAGAGATTTGTAAAGAACGGTTAAGTCCACCTTCTACAAAAGGATTTTAGATGTGATGCACTTGTTAGAATTCAACTACATAAGTCTTTGATCTGATGATGTATGCAATCTCTAATTGTTGATAACAGATCCAATAAAGCTTCTTATGTATGAGTAATCATCTTTTCATGACTGAATAATACCTTTGTCTACTTGCTAGTAGCCTCTGTGTGTTCTTGCAAACTGGTGTGATCTGTTTCTAAACTTTGCATGAATTCTACCTTTCGCTCCTTGGATGCTCTTTATGGCTATCAACAAAAATGAATTCATGATTCAGAATTGATTGAACATCTATTTATACTAGATTTAAGCTCTATTCTTGATTCACGCTTCACAAGTTAACTCTAGATCCAAGAATTACAACTTGACCTTGATCTTTAGTTAGATATGTTTTAGATCCGTTAGGATGCTTTAAAAATTTTACATAATCCTTTCTTGACCCTTAAGTAATGATTTAAAACAAATTAAACCTCTAAAAATAGAATTACAATGCTTTATCTGATGTGTAAAACTCAGATCCACTATTTGCGGGTTCTCTAACTGACTGTCAGTTCTGATGGTCGGGCTGCTCTGTTAGTCTGTCAGTTTTTTTTGCCATCGGTGTTCCTTTCTTGAACTATTCATCGAGTATGCCTTTTCTGCTCTGTCAATTTTGTTCTCAAAACTATATCATCAGGGATAATCTCCATGTTATGTTATTGACCCTTTGGTGATGTCCTATTGACATTGTCAGTGTTCGTCGGTCAATTCCATTCTTAGTATTTTCTCGTGACCTTTTTGTTCTGTCGAGTATGCTCGTTGTTTGTTGGTTATGCTTGCAGTCCGCCAGTTATTCTAGTACCGATGATCTCTGTCAATGTTTTTCACTAAGTGTACTAATGGAAAAATTAATGTCATCATTTGAGTGATGTATTTACTGATTGGTTGATTCTTAATATTAAAGAAGATGAACTAGTACATGATTTTAATATTAGATTTGCAAGAGCTTTACATGAAATACCTGAAATATGTAGACCTCAAGATGATGTGTATGTTATAGTTTACTTTGATGCATTTGAAAAGAAGATGAGTTATAGGTTGAGCTACAAGGGACCTAAGACTTTGCATCAGGCTTTTAGGACAGCAATAGAGATTGAGAACAATGTCAAATACAGATTTACGAAGAACCATTTCTCTAGAGGGATTTGTCAGCAAAATACATTTGAGAATGGAAAAGAGTATTGTGAAAAGTTTGCAGCTCCAATTAGGTGTATTGATACCTCTTCTTTGGTTTCTAATCAGGTCTTGAATTCAAATTTGAACAGATTTATTGTTAGTAATCCTTTGTTGCATACGGAAGAAAATTCTAATGATGAAAACAATACATGTGTCCAAGAAATAGTAGCAATGAATGATGTTTCAAATACTTATAATGCTAACTTCCTCAATGAATCTTTGTCTTATAAAGTTATGTCAGAAATACCCTCTCATTTTGATCCTAGATGCAATGGTAATAACAATGTTTTGAATGTTGAAGAGGATGTATATGTTTTACATTCTTATCAGGATCAAGAGGATGCTGAAACTTATATTTCACAAGAAAATGATATGTTGGAAGATGCTGATTTGTTGTTATTATGTAAACATAATGTAGCATGGGAAGATAAGAGCATTTGTGGAAGTGAATGCAAACCAGCATGTGAAGGTAAGAGTATCTTAACCAATTCTGAAAATAATCTTTTACATTCGTATGATACAAATGAGTTTGGTATTAAGAGTTTTGAAATGGATTTGGTTTCAAAACTTAAGGAAAGAGGGATAGTAAATGATGGTCTTCCTTATGAGATGGAGTATGGTATTATCTTGCAACTTTATCATGATATTATGATTGAAAATTAGAATGAAGATCAATTAGTTTAGTTTCTTCAGTCAAAGGGTAAAGAGTTAAATGAGTGTGTTTTTGAAATCCCTTCATTTAATGATGATCTGCTTCAGCATATGAATTGTTTGTGTAATGAAAATCCTACACATGATGAGAAAATTGAGGATGATTGGTGTCTTTCCCCATATCCTCTGGTTGAAGAAGGTAGTATGAATTTGTTATCCACTTCTTTGCCTAATGATAGAGGTGTTGAATCTACTTGGAGTGATATCTCTGATTTTGAATCATATGTTGAAAGTGATTATGACAGTGATAATGACAGTAGGGATACTAATGTCTTTAAAGTTTGTATTAATGATGCATTTGATGAGGACATTGATATGGATCATCCATCTCTTTGTTACCATGTTCATATGGGAGAAAAACATGGTGTTTTTAATCCATTATTTGAGGAAAACGTTGAGTTCCCAGATTTGGTTTATTCTGATTTTGATGTTAAAAATGTGGCAATATGGAGTGAGAAATCAGATTGTGTCTCTTCCCAGGCTAAAATTGATTGTGAGTGTGAAATTTCATTTGATGAGTCCATTGTTCCATGTAGTGAGCAAGCCTATGATGTTGATATGCTGGCTCCTTGTAACCATGTGGATAATTTTCAAGTGGAAGAGGTTTCCAATCTGTGTTTTGAGGAACATGCTGATATGTCTTTCCATTGTGAATTTTTTCCAGATTTTGGTATCCATGGCTTATGTGAGTATGATTAATTTACTTTTGTTATGGATCAGCCGACTAATGAGGGGGTAATGCAAGTGGAGTTTGATGTTTCTTATGATGATGCATTTCCTCATTGTCATGATTCATATTTTCTAATATTTGCTGATGTGAAGAATGAGATTCATACTTTTGGTTTTGATGACTCTAATGGAAGAATTTATAAAGGCATAAAAGGAATTGAAAATAAGGTATTCTTCATTTTTATGATTCCTTGTGAGTTTGAGCAGCAGCTCTGTAATAGTATATTCTTATTTTGATGTTTGTATGCCAAGAAGAAAATCAGATTTTTGATAGAGGAAAGTGTTGGTTTCATTTGAAGAAGGGCTTGAGGTTTTTGTAAATAATGTATGTATTTGTTCAGTCTCTTTCCTTTCAATTGTGTGTGGTGTGTTGTTTTCAATAAGATTTTCTAATTGTTGAGAAGAGTTAAAGAGAAGAGAGAAAGAGAAAAATCAGATTTTTTTGTGAATGGTCTGTTGTACCAATGATTTTGAATTCTCTGCATGCCCACATGGGGCACACATCCCTAGATATAGAAACTGTTAGTACTCTCAAATTTTGGAGAAATTATGAGTGACTACACTGAAAATTTCTCTAAGTGCAAATTGTTGCCCTAAGAAACTTGTGGAGACAGCCTATTTGGAATGCATGTGGAAAGAGACCTGATGTTTTCTATGAGAAACCACTTGTAGCATGAATCCACCACCTATAATTTGGCAAATGGATTAGGTTACAACTCTCATTTTTTAGTTTTGACATGTTTTGGAGATAGACATTTTGAGGTATTTACCCAAATCTACATTTTGCCTAAGTGTAAGTTTGTTGTAGTAGGCCCTATTTGCATTTGAATATCTTGTGTCCTGTTAAGTTTCATGGACCACCATTTTGGGATTGTTTAATATTTTATTAAGAGATTTTATGTTTCAAAGATCAATAAATTTCGAGTCTGTTTGATTGGTTTTCAGATCTCCCAAAGTCGGTTGCCCAAAATTGTCTTAACTCTTGGTTCTGTCCAGAATTCTGATTACCCCTGTTTGACTGATTGTAACTTTTGACCTTGTAACCTAATTGAAAAAATTACTTTTGAATTGCATTACATAGTTCAAATAATTCTTGAGTCTCCATCTTAGGGTCAAGACAAGTCCATTTGGTCAGTTTGCTAAGCCCATTCTGTTTGCATTTTCTATAACTTTGCCAAATGATGAAATGCAGTTTTCCAAGTAGCCTGCTTTGTGGTTTCCTTGTTTGCACCCATTTCAAGGTCAAGTATAATTTAAAGTTGGTTCACATTGTAGACTTAGAGGTGTACTTCCCTGAAGATTTTGGGACCTTCACCAATCCATTTTGTCACTTTCCTAAGCCGTTTCCAAATCAAATTTCTGCTTGTTTCACTATTTCAGATCCAGAATGTTTTTAGCAAGTTAACTTTGGTCTTTAATGATAATTTTCTTTTTGATCTTCTAAGAAATTTAATTATGGATTCATTTTCATTGTGTGAGATTGACTCATCATCCCAGATTCCAGATCTTAGGGGTGTTAGTTGGTAAATTTACAAAGCTTGTTTCTAAGGTGATTTGTGCAAATTAACAGTGCGGACAAAATCAATGTTTCAGAAGGCTATATTTGATCAGTGATATCTTTTGGCTCAAACCTTTCTCTATAATTTCCTCGAGCATATGTTCTCACATGTTGGGATTGAACCTAATTTTATGATGGTGTGTTCCTATGAAGTCTTTGGGTTAATTTTCAAAGCCATTTCTAGAGGCCATTTACCGATTGTGAAATTAGTTTAAAGAAATGTTAAAAGTGATTATAAAAGGCCGCCAATTTGATAGTTCAACACTTCATGATCTAGTTGCACAATATCACATTTAGTGCTGAGATGAGAAATAAGAATAGATTGTGCAGACAATAGAGGGCATTGAGAATGATAATTTCAAAAGACACGTAGTTGAAGGAATGAAAACATTCAAAACAATTTTGATTTGTAAAAAAAAAAGTGGAAGTCAACACTAGAGACAACTACATTGCTAGTCAATTTCTAAAGAATCTTCCTAACAAATTTTTTGTCCATTGTAGTAAGTGGAATGCATCAACATTGATTTTTCATTGGGTTGATTGGATGGATGTTCATTTAGCTGAAAAAGTTAAGTCAATCATAGAGAATAAACCTGGACTTATACAAAGTACCATTGTTGCTCACTCCCTAATTGGCTTGGTAGTGAGGTATGCTATTGGGATACTATATGAGACACTTTTGAAAAGTGATTATGGAGTGAAAAAAATTTGTGATCCAGATTTAATTGATTGCAACACCAATCATAATATTAAAGAAGAGTTGAAGGGTAGACTTTGTTGGTATGGAGCCTATAAATTTTATGACTTTTGCAATTTCTCACCTGGGGATCCAGGCCAAGCAAAGTTAAAGATAATTCAAATTAAATGCAAATATTGAAGTGTAGAGGCTACCAAAAAAATAGAAGGAAATGAAAGAGATGAAACTAGTTTTCAAAGGAGTGAATGTGAAAACAATAGCTTGCGCACAGTTTGAGGTCAGAGCCATGCATGGAGAGAAGAAAGTTTAAAACATTGAAATATCCAACGCATCACATGGAAAATGGAGCATTAAAGCATAGCACCCAAAGCCAATGAACAAAGCTTTGATAATTTTAAAATGAAATTAGTCGACGGGAAGATCAGTAAAGAAAGCCCACGCTATTTTCAAAGGAGGGTAAATAAAAAAAAAATGAAATAATACCTGGTTTGTACAAATGGTTGCGCATGACATTATGGAGAGATAAGGATATAGTGCATGGTGTTAAGGTTTGTAAAAATTTAAAAAGGGCAATATGCATGTATTGGAGGCTGCTTAGACTCCACCAAAAGTTGCGCTAATTGCCACAGACCAGTGCTAAATAGCGAGAATGAAGGCTTGCGTAATATGCAGTGCAATGCCATTGGAAAGTGCATAGTATAAAAGGGTGTAAAACACAAGGAAATTTTGTGCAAGCAAATGCATAGAAGCCTCTCAGTGAACTTTGAGGGAAGCCAGCATGAAAACCAAAGTATTGACTAATTCAAAGCTCACACATGATGCCAAGGAGCTGCGTAGTAGCATGGAGCAGTATGAAATGTTTTAAAAGGGAAAAGGCAATGCTACGTGGAGTGCTTGGGGAAGATGTAGCATCAAAACAAGACAATGGAATTATTTCCAATAGCCCACGCACTAATAGAGAGCCAGTGCAGGATTGGTGGAGGATTTGGAGTCTATTTAAAACATTAAAACCAGACATTCCAAACACCATACAAGCAATGTAGAAGGCCACACATTTTAGCATAGTTTTAGAGGGGAAGGAAGATGTTAGTTTTTAAAATTTGTGGAAGCACGTCCAAGGTAATAGATGTAAGAGGTGTATGCGCTGGGAATGGGCAACCCTCTGCTCGATATTTTTGCTGTTGTAGATGAGGAATTTCTCATGAAGTATGACATGACGCTAAACAATTCCATCTTAGTAGAGGAGAAACACTTGCCAATGTATGAAGAGCTTTCCCAGGGAAATAAATGGCAAATTGAAACCATAGAAAGGGGTGCCCAATCTCATGGAGGAGAATGCAGTTTTTAATCAGTAATAAAACATTTCCATTGGCGAGCAGCATCCAGAGAAGTCTCGGAAAGCATGAAAATGCAAAGGGAGTTATCCCACATGCATGGGGTTTTAAATGTTTTAGTGTTTATATACTAAAACACACAGTATGATATTTGAAGAAAGAACCCAAGAGGCTCTTTTAGGGCCCTTGGCTGGAGGAATATAGTGCGTGGTGAGCCCCATAAATTTTGAAGGAAAATGCATAGTAAATCTTTAAAACTAAAAACCATTGATCCCATATTGGTTGTGAGAGGGACTTTTCAGATTTTTAAATACAACAAAGAACAATAGGTAATATGAAGATGCAAAGAGGAAGCTATCCATACGCGAGCAGCTAGCACCTTGGGAAGCATGTCTGGAGGATAGGTAGGAAAATTTTGTAGAGAAATGGCACCAGATGGAGGTGATGACATGGTCGACATGTGGCACCTAGTTACACACTCGTGCCAGAAAAAGGAGGACCAAAAATTGGCTAATGACTGTGCGATCGAGCTTGTCATGGTGGTTCAACAAAATGCCCAAAATGATGTGCGAGCTCACAAATTTTGTAGAGAAATGGTGCCAGATGGAGGTGATCACACGGTAGACATGTGGTGCCTAGTTGTGCGCTTGTGCCAAAAAAGGGAGGACCAAAAATTGGCTCACAACTACATGACTGAGCTCGTCGTGCTGGTTCAACAAGGTGCCCAAAATGATGTGCGAGCTCACATCCGAGCCAATCGCACAGTCACGGACCTGAAAATTGGCTCATCGTGCAGTCACGCATGATAATCAAGATGACCAAAATGAATCACAAGTGAGTGGCTGAGCTCATCACACAGTTGCACAGCTTCCAATCACTCGGTCGTGCACCCCAAAATACCCAATCGCGCACTCGCGCAAGGTTTGCATTACAGTAAAAAAGTGTTGCGACTGAGTGATCAAGCTCAGTTGAGCACTTGCGGAGGAAAAATTGGAGCTAGTCAAGGATTAGGTGGTGGATTTTCAAAACCAATTAGGAGGTGACACTTGGAAAAATCTAGTGACTTGCACAGGAAAAAGGCAGAAATAAATTAAATAGTCTATGCCAAAAAAAGGAGGACCAAAAATTGGCTCATGACTGAGCTATTCGAGCTGGTTCAACAAGGTGCCTGGAATGTTGTGCGAGCTTGCATTCAAGTCAATCGCACAGTCCCAAACCTAAAAATTGGCTCGTCACGCAGTCGCGCATGAAAATCAAGATGACTGAAATGACTTGCGAGTGAGTGGCTAAGCTCATCACATAGTCGCACAGCTTCCAGTCGCTCAGTCGTGCACCCAAAAATACCCAGTTGTGCACTCGCGCAAGGTTTGCATTGCAGTAAAAAAGTGTTCTGACTAAGCAATCAAGCTCAGTTGCACACTTGCGGAGGCAAAATTGGAGCCAGTCAAGGATTAGGAGGTGGATTTTCAAAGCCAATTAGGAGGTGACACTTGGAAAAATCTGGTGACTTGCATAGGAAAAAGGCAAAAATGAATTAAATAGTCTATGCTGGAAAAAGGAGGACCAAAAATTGGCTCATGACTGTGTGATCGAGCTCATCGTGCTGGTTCAACAAGGTGCATGTAATGATGTGCGAGCTCACGTCCGAGCCTATCGCACAGTTGCGAACCTGAAAATTGGCTCGTTGCGCAGTCGCGCATGAAAATTAAGATGACCAAAATGACTCACGAGTGAGTAGCCAAGCTCATCACACAGTCGTGCAGCTTCCAGTCGCTCAATCATGCACCCAAAAATACCCAGTCATGCACTCACGCAAGGTTTGCATTGTAGTAAAAAAGTGTTGTGACTGAGCGATCAGGCTCAGTCGCGCACTTGCAGAGGCAAAATTGGAGCCAGTAAAGGACTAGGAGGTGGATTTTCAAAGCCAATTAGGAGGTGACACTTGGTGAAATTTTGTGACTTGCATAGGAAAAAGGCAAAAATGAATTAAATAGTCTATGCAGAATATAAAATCAAAGTTAAAATTGCATAATGATATAGTTTAGACTATATTGAAAAAATTCATAAATTTAAATGATGAACAAGCAAAAGAATGGTTTCAATAGAAGGTCAGATTTTGTGCACACATATAAGTGTCATATATCACCAGAAAGGTCTAGGAATGAAGATTCTAATTTTGTGAGCCTTTTGAGTCCAGATTAAATCAGATTTTGGTAGTTACAGAAAGAAGTTGCAGATATTTTTTGGGAGAAGAAGGACAGGTGTCGGTGACTGAATTTGTTTTTCCAATTCATCTATATCTCAAATTATTCTCAATTGTACAAGGATGTTGAAATTTAATTTGTTGGGCAACTTCTAGGCTTTTGAGTCTTATTTTTGTGTTCTTGGTCTTGCAAATGATAGTTTCAAATGAATTTTAATAATAAACAATGGAATCCCTATTCAGTTCTTGTCTGACGTCTTTGTATGTGTTGCCTTAATTCTTGCATATTAACATGTAAGGCATGTTAATATACCAATTATAAGGTAGTTGTGGGTCTGAATTTAAGTTTCTTTCAAGGAGAGAGTAAGTCTTGCTTTCAAATTCTGAGAGTTCTAGGTATGCATACAAATCTGATGTCTAGGTATTGAAATGAGAAGAATGGCTTGCAAGGCATTTCATTTGGGTTTTAAAGTTTGGAGTAAGGGTTTTCTGGAAATGCACATTTGTATGACTCTATTACCCAATAGATAAGAGACTGGTCTTTGCTTGACTGGCAGTTTTCTTCATCAATCAATTATTCAAATCACTTTTAAATTTCTATGTGAGAGCTTGAATGTTTATGTCTTGCATTATGTGAATGTAAGGATACATATTAGTTTCTTTAAAGAAGGAATCCAATAGGTACACCCGCCTGAGCCTTTGAGCTCAAAGTGTAGGAGGATTTGTCTGATCCTTGTTAATTAGCCTTTTCTTTGACAAGTTGAGGGAAAAACACTAACATCACTAACTACAGTATCTCACTGATTAGACTTCAAAATATTTGACTAGAAAAGTAATGTGTTTCATTGGCAAGAGGTCTCACTGAAACTCTCTCTGATTGAAAATATGCCTCACTAGCTTTATACAATCACTTTATTTAAGTCACAGATTATCATCTCTATTTTTCTTAGTAACATCTTCAAAACTCACATCAAAAGAAAAGGTTGATATAACATACCTTTGTAAATATATTTGATATACCCCATGTTATATTATATTACAACTAAGATAGATATAAAACAAAATAAACCTCAATTACATCATTATTGAAATAACTCTTATCAAAGTATAAAACCCAAGAATATATTTGTGTATATACACTATCTCTTTTTTTATACATCATCAAGTTGTTCATGATAATGAATATATATTATTTCTTTCTTTGAAACTGAATTAAAATGGTCATTTGTTAACAGTAAACAAACTTCTTCTACACCTTTTAAAAAAACATAGCCATTACAAAAAAATATTTAAAGAACCCAAGAAAACAAGTACTAATGTTATGAAAAAAAAAACTTAACCCAAAACCAAGCTAGGGTTTAAAAGAATAGATCCTGATAAGAAACCAGTAAGCATACTAATCCTAGCTTGACAAACATCTTTGATAACCATTCCAAAAGATGAAACCCTAACTAGGGTTTGTAAAACCATAAATAAAAACATCTTACCTCCTTTATTAAGAAACATGGGTAACAAAATTTAATAAAAACTCTAACTCTCTTGACATTAAATAGTTACTCCAAAATATGAAATTGTGCCAACATATTACATCAAAAACCTTTGCCAAAATAAATAAGAAAAAAAATTGAACTGGGGTTTGAAAGAACACACTAAATTTATGTTAAGGATTACAAAATTAAAAAAAAAAAAGGTAACAAACAACATCTTTAAAAATCCTTAACGAATGGAGTTAAAAATCACACAAAAACTATTACGAAATAGACAAGTGAAAATGATAAATAAATGCTAAGAAAAAGGAGAGAAATCACCCACTTCACCATTCTATTATAAAACTTTCTTGTTGTTGATATACTCTCCTAACCATACTCATTCACCATGCTATAACTTCCTGTCATTCTTGTGCTTTAGATGTTTCCATTTCCATGTCATAAAATGAGAGTGTTCCCTAAGTATCTTAGATAATGCCCTACCTTCCTTGGGTTTAGGTTTCTTACAAAATATAAATGAAAGACACACTTTACAATATATCATGCAAATGTCGATGGCAAGACATTGCAAACTTCAAACAATAATCCAAGTATCACATAACTTATGATATAGTGTCAATACTAAGGAATTTGTTTATACATTTTAGTTCCTTCAAATTTAGTTATAATATGGTAAGGATTTGTGCAATACCAAATGTGGACCACAAGGAATTTTTAACAAATGCATCACAATGTCTTTGAATATGAAAAAAAAAAATTCCTGGTCACTTTAAAGTTACCATACCCTTCAAGATACCTTTTAATGGAGAAATGTTTGTTTTCAGGAATCTTATATAATGACTTAATTCATTAAAATTTTAATTCAATGAGATTGGATATGATCCCTCTCATATTTTATTCACAACTTTGAGGACTTGCCTTATCAAAATTGCACATCCAACATATCCAATGAAATACATTAGTGATTACTATATATTTGAAATAAACTATCTCATATAATTTCATTAATTTGTCAATGTAATCATGATCACTAAAGACTTCTTTATTTTGGCATAACGTCAACACAATCAAGAGGGGTTAGTACCTATAATTGATTTTAGTGTATGGCATATATGCAATAAAAATTAGACACGTTGCAAGGCATTGTACAAGTAATTTTGTCAAGGCCTATAAACATGATAAAATAGAAATCACCTGTATTACATCTAAAGAAAGGAAATTAGGAAGGTGTGGAAAAGAAAGTAATTATAATTTAAATTTGATAGATCATCAATTTTTCATACCACACTACATGCTCAAAATAGTAAGAGTGGAGAATCTTGTAATAAAGGATACAATGCTTCATCTAGTATGGAAGAATATAAAACCCTATAGTAAGGTATCACAAATCTCATTGTGGGTAGTTTTAGCATAGACAATTATGACCTCATGAGATCATAGAAATATAATTTCTTTAGGGATATAGTGATGAAAACTAGACATGGTACAAAAAGGAGTATGAAAATCATGTTGTAATTTTTCAAGACAAAAATGAGAGAGAGATCCCTCATTTTTATCACTTTAAAAATAAGTACAAGTTGAAGGAGGATTTAATCCCTACTATAATAAAGATTAGTGGTAATGCAGCGATGTATATACATTATCAGTGTATGATTTTCTTGTAGACATGGGAGATAATCTCTACTAGGAAGGATTAAATTACCCCTTTTCTATTGATGTGAAAGGGGTAGAAAGAAAGGCAAAATTCTTGTTAGGGGATCTTATTGATGAAGAGTATCTATGACAAAAGGAACCCTTTTTGGTTTTCTTTGAATAAAAAAGGACAATATTATTGATGCAGGGGTCGGGTTTGCACAAAAATATCAACATACAATGGAAATAATTTCATAACCTATCCTTCCTTGGCACCCTTAGACACACCTATTGGTCTCTAAACTCTTATCAACCTTTCAAATCTTGATCCAAAACTAAAAGGAAATATAATCATCATGTTAAATTATTATTGGTTTATGACATCATAGAAAATGCAGATCTAGTGGCTCTAAACACTACCACTCTCACTACCATCAATGGTTACCAAAGCTTTGTAATTAGGACTATCAATGTTGATGTCAAAGGAAAAACCACATCCATCGATGGTGTTTAAACCCACTGAACATAACTTGGGAAACCCTACAGAAGATCTAGGCCTAGTTTCTAGGACTTCCGACTTCGCAAACCTTTTAATAAGAGATGTTGTTTGTAGCAATGACACTATTAATTTCAAATTGTCACAGTCTGTCCTTTGAGGATAGTCACAATGCTTGTGTTGTTCATTCAAAACTTGATATCCAACCTTGTTGATTGCATGCAAAGATTCCCTACATATCTCTCTATCACCAAACATAATTAGATTTAGCCTTTAATCATTGAAAATGGTATAGATTCATATATTATTGTCCTTAAATGTCTGATGCATGGAGATATCATACCCTTATACCTTCACCACATGTATTACCCTTCCCTCAGAGATCTGAAAACTCGGGAAATGGTAGAGTACATTAATATAGACCTTCACACTCATTTGTTTGAAATTTCATTGTGGAAAAATCCAAATGTGTATTTTTTATTCTCATTGGTTACCCTAGATAGAGTTTTGATCAATATTCAGTAAAATTACAATACCTCTCTCAAAAATCAACACACATCAATGAAACCACGTGCATTGGAAACTAGATTCACATGGATTTTAATTCAACCTAGTCTCTAGCCATTAAATGCATTGTACGATTTGTACAAGGCATTGGAATAAAACTTTTACATAAAAATACCCCAAAAATTGCTCAAAAATTATTTGAATTTACATTTCAACATTCACCAACCCCTTTGGATCACACGTAATAGGTATATTTATTCTTATACAAGCTTTTAAAAACTTCCAACCAACCCTAAATTGACTTTTAACAACTTTTTGAAATTACAAGAAAAAAAAAAAGTTTATTTTTTAACAAAAGTGCCAAAGGCACCATAAATATATGTATAATAAATAGGAATAAACCATTACAAAACCTGGTTTATAACATCATAGATTCATTGTTTATATGCATTGATAGTGATGAGGAAGAAATAATCTAAACAAAATAAAAATCGTCTCGTCACTGCAAACCTATGGTAGACACCCTAGAATTGCTCTGCTTTCTTGATTTCATCACTGCCCAGAACCCGTGGGTCAAGCTGTGAACTTGCTAATGACAGGAAGTAGGTGTGTGGCTAGACTGAGTAGCTGTGTTGGGTGCTCACACATCACTATCTCCTTGAGGTCCCTACCCAGAACACCTCTAATCTGCTATAGCGACTCCGTTTCAGCATTCAATAATCAGTTCAATACTGAAAAAGGCCATGTACAACTATGAAAATAGTTACTGGGTTCCCAGATAGCTATTGACACTACTCAACATTCAATAATTCATTGGATATGCAAGTTATGAGAACAATATTATAGTCTGCAACTAATTTTTTTTCATTGCGTTGAATCCCTTCCTTTTTACATCACCAATGTGAAATCTCTACAGTATCTTCTCTAAAATTCACCATTGGATAATGTCCAATGTATCTTGCTTGATTAAAGTTAGTAACTGAGGATATGGGAGAATATTATCTAATTTATTTTCAGCTCTTATATTCACTGAGTCACATCCTATGTTTGCTAAGAAATCAACTATCATATTATTGTCCCCATATGTGTGAGAAATGACAAAAGCCTAAAAATTTTCCAATAACTTCCACACATTTTGAAGTATATATTTTAATTACCTATTATTCATTTTCTTCTATTTTCATGCGTTAATGATTAAGACTGATTTACCCTTAATATGAATCTTGGATATACCCATCCTTAATGCAACTTCAAGACCAAGCAAAATTACTTTAGCTTCAGCTACATTGTTCGTTCCCCACTGGAGGTGAGAATATATGATAACTATAACAGACCCAAAAGAATCTCTCAGACAGACGCTAGCACAAAATTACTTAGATTTCCACGTGATGCACCATCAAAATTCAATTTTATAAAACATGGCTGTGGTTCTGACTATTTTATATAAATTCTTTCGAGTTTTTGCTTATTTTCATTATGTAGACGTCCTGGAAAGTGCAGAGCAATGCTTTTCCATGTCTTCAAAATGAAGGCATCCCAGTTGGAAAATATAGAGCTTGCATTCTTATGTTTTATAACATAAGAGTTTACAACTTCAGAGATTCCTTTTTCCATTTTGTTCATTACCAAGTTTTCTAAAGAAAAAATATTTCTGAAAATACGTAGGTTCCTTTCCCACCGAATATTCCAAATAACCAAATATGGAATAATGGACCAGATGTATACATAGAATGAGGACTTGTAAAGAATAGGCCAGTGTTGGAAAAGCTCCCAAAGCGTGTTTGGGAAATGAAAGGACAATTGGAGTTTTGATTTAGTTTGACATTATCATTAGAGAAAATCTGTCACTTGTTAGTATTATTTTTTTCAAAGCTAACCATGCAAAAGTACCATCTTTAGGTAAGATTTTTTCATTCCAATAGAATGATAAGGCTCTTGGAGGTATATTTCTTTCTTGTAGTTGACACAACTCCTTATACCCTACATTTACAAACTAGGAGTTTTTCTTTGATGGTGCCCATAATATATGATCATCTTCAGCTAACAGGAAGAGTGTTTTAATTTGCAAAGTTTATTTGAGGGCTTGATATTGTTGTGGTGGTAAAACTGTGTCTGCATTATCCTTCCATGTTACTCTACCAGTTAAACCATCTCTACACTAAACATAATTTAGGAATGTCTCACCTCTAAGAGCTAACAATACTTGCATTATTTCCTATAATTCTGGCATAGTCTGCACTGGAGAGAACCAATTCCAAGAGCCTAACCATAAATTTACATTATGACCACGATGGACCTCCCATCTAACATACTCTGTTATAAGCTTTCTACAGAAAATAAGGAAATTGCACATGGCAGATCCCTTTCGGTGATTGAGGATGGTGAAGATACGGGAGGGACACCGAGTGTCAAGATATTTGGATTACATGATCTTACGCAATCTACCATCGGGTCTCGCATATAGCTACCATACCAATTTAGCGCTAGAGGGTTTGTTACGAATTGATATATTGTGGAAGGCAGTACCCCCGTCTAGTTTGTCTTTTGTCATTGATTCCAATGAAATGAGAGGAACTTTCTTTTGATCCATCATGTTGTCTTTCCAAATAAATGACCTGATTGCCTTCTCTAATTCCATTATAACCGCTTGTGGAGCTTTTAACATAGCAAGAAAGTAGTTGGGAATGGAAGCAAGGATTGTTTTGACGAGAATAATTCAGAGTCACCTCGCTTGCCACATGAGAATGACCAATTTGAATCTTTCAATAACCTTATTCCAAAATGCAGCTTTTGACGGTCCCGTAAAAATGGGATACCAAAATACTTATACAAAAAATTTACTGGTTGGAACCCCAAGGTTTTAAAAATCTATTGATTTAACCTCTCTTTCATGTTGAAGATATAAATTTTAGACTTTTCTGGATTGATCTTTTGCCCAGATGCTGAGGTATTTTTTCCTAACACCTTTTTAACAACCACAGGAGTTGTAAGTGTTGCAACACTAAATAATAAAGTATCATCGGTAAAAAGGGAATGAGTTTCAGTGATATAAGAATTTGAAATCTTTATACCTTTGTCAAAGTCCGAATCTTTGACATTCAGTGGTGTATCTACTCAAAGCCTCAGCCATGATGATGGATAAAACCAGTTATAGGGGTCACCTTGCGTAACACCCTCAGAGACACTAAAGTAACATGTGACATATCCATTGATGCTCACTGAGAATTTAGCACATGATAAACAAGACTTAATCGAATACCTCCATTTACTATTGAAGCCAAATTTTGCTAAGAGTTTTTTTTTTTCAGTAAATCCCAATCCACCGTATTATATGCTTTCATCATATAAAGTTTGATATCCACCGTATCACATGCCTTCATCATATCAATTTTGACAACAAAGGATGGGATTTGGGAAGAGTGCATGGAGTGCAGGATCTCGTCCGCAACCAGAGAACCCTCAAAAGTTTCCCTTTCTAGAACAAATCCTCCTTGCTTGCAAGAGATTATATTAGACATGATGGGTTGCAAGATAGGTAGATAACTTTACTGAAATTCTTGTAAATTGTGTTTAAAAGTAAAATAGGTCTAAAATCAAGAAATGATATCAGATTTTTTACTTTTGGTAGATGGACAATGTTTGTGGTGTTAAATTGTTTGCGAATTGTACCAGTCCTTGAAGATTCTTGCAAAGCCCATAAGATATCAAAACAAATAAAATCCCAACATTTTTGATGAAAGGTTGCTATAATACCATTAGGTCCAGGAGCCTTGTGGGGAGCCAACGAGAAAACTGCCTGCTTAATTTCATCCATAGAAAACGGCCCGAGCAATGTATCAGTATCCTCTTTACTAGTAAGCTTGGGGATTGCATCTAGCATATCACTCTCATCTTGTAGGGATTGTACACTTTTATAACTAGGGGATCATAACAGATTAGTGAAGAAAGATATTCCTTCTTTCTGGACATCTTCTTCACTAGTGAGCCAATTTCCTTTTGACAATTGCTTTATTGAAAAGTAGTTGATGAATGATTAAAGTTGTATGGCAACTTTGACAATAATTGATCAACTTTTACATCTTTTATTCAAATGAACCTAAACTTTTACAAATGACTCCAAATAATTATTGATGATCCAAAATAACTTTATTTGTAAGAAATAACACAAAACAAGACAAAAATCCAAATTTGAACATTTTGAGCCTGAGGGTGCTCGTACACAGATTATTGATCATAATATTGATGCAAAAATATAGTTAGTGTTATCATTTATGTCAAGGTATCTTATAATTTTCTAAAGGTTTATTTTCTTCCATTCTGAAATGCAAAAATTCAAAAGGACAAAGTCAAGTATGTTTCATGACACTCTTTATGTTATCATGATTTTGTGGTATCAATGGTTATTGACTTTCTAGCACAAGTTCTACTATCTAGAAGTGTATGTGAAATGTTTATGAGGTATATTGCTAAAGAATTGCACCCAACCACACTATCATGGTGTTTGGCTCTAATATTCTATTGCAATTTAGACTTATGGGATTTTGTTTGGAAGTAAACCATAATGAGGCATAAAGTTTTTCATTCTACAGCTTTAGAGGTTGAGCTTAATAAGACATAAATATATTAGTGACACAATGGTCAATATATCTACATCTTAACTATGTTGATGTTCCGATTGAATGTGCTAGAGTATTATACTATGCGTCTGCTAGAGGAATAACATGAAGGTTGATTGGGACTAGATAATTTAGAGTTGAGAAATGTGTAGAATCCTCCAACCCTTGGTGTGACATTTTCTTTTAGATTGGGCCTATTACATTACTGGCTTAAGTTTTATGCATATGGACAACTAGGAAATGTTATAAATATGTTCTAGGTTGACTTGAATATGCAACTAAAAGTATGAGTGCATATATAATAGTGATTGGACTCATTCCAAAAGTGCATATAAGCATGTTAATATGACTAATAGTCATGGAAAAAATTATTCATGTTGTCTACTCAATTCATCTAAAGTGTGTAATTGAAATGAAAATCTCCTACAAACTATAATAATCTTTTGAAGTAGATTAGACATGAGAGATGTTGAAGATTTGGCCTTGAATTTTTTCATAAAATATATTTCATTTACTCTTTTGTAATTTAGGTACAATTTTACATATATCGATTCAACATTTCTTCCACTGCCCAATATGTTTGCATCAACCTTTTGATTCAATTTTAAGATGTGTGAAATTGAATTCGCACTAACAAAAAAAATCTGTAATAAATTACATATAGATTAAATCTAGGAACTAAAATCTCGACACAAAATCTAAGAAAATAATGCTGATTATATAAACTTGATGACTCCAAATGTTGGCTATGTTAATTATCCTGATGAATGTTCTAGAGTATTGTACTACACACTAGTTAAAGGAAGCATGTAAACTTTAATTTGGACTGGTTAAGCTAGAGTTGGGCAATGCATAGTATCTTCTGAGGCTTAATGTAACATGTTGGCTTTTAGATGAGGCCTATTACATGTTTGATTTAAGGTTTCTTCACGTCACCAACTAGGAAATGTTATAAATATGTTCTAGGCTTACTTGAGTATGTAATTAAAACTAGCAATGCATATATAGTAGTGATTGGAGTCATTATGATCATATGTATAAATAAGTGAATAAAACTAATAATTGTGGCGAAAGTTGTTCAAGTTGTCTACTCAATTTGTCTAAAGTGTGTAAACTGAAATGTAAATCTCATACAAACTATGAGAGTGTTTTGAAGTAGATTAGATTAGAGAGATATTGAAGATTCAGCCTTGAAGGTTTGTATGAAATATCTCTCATTTACTTTGTTCTTATTGGATTGAAATTTGACATATATTGATTCATCATCTCCTCTCTCCCATGCCCTCCCCTCGCCCCCAAATCAATAACATATAGATTAAATCCAAAAACTATAACCTCAATACAAAATCTAAGAAAATGATGCTAAATTAAAAAACTTGAAGACTCCATTCAAAAGACAATTCTGATACATATCCACTCCATCTAAGCGTGCAAATAATTTATTTTATAAACTATCTTTTTAAAAAGTATATTATATAAACAAAAAAGGTCGCTTAAGAAAGCTTATATACAATATAAAAATTCATTTCAATATTACTCTTGCATGTAATCTTACAAAGATTAGAGATAAAAAATGATATTGATACACTAATCAACTTTTTCTTGTTCTATGGCGTGCTTTTATTAAAGGTAGTTATTTGATCAGACCTCAAGGTTAACTAGAAAAGGTACAAGTAGAACCTCACCATGTCCAAATGTTTCGAGGCCGGTTATACGCAATGCCAATCAATGTGATGCCATGTGTTGCTTTCTCCCATCCAGACTTGCTCGGATTTTTCTGTTTGTCAGTCTTCGGATTACGATGCATACAACCATGGTCAAAGGAATGCTGGTATGCCACTCCATCAATCTCTGGATTATGACTGTCAAGGCACGCGCAATTACAACTTAAAAAGGCCGTTCTGAAAGCAAATTTAGTCACTAAGGAATGGACTAACACCCACCATTGACAACATTTCTATGCTTCATTTTGTTTCTGATAATTCTGATAAGAAAATGAGTTTAGAGCAGGATGCAAATGAGAAAGCTACCCAAAATTCACAGGAGGCAGGCGTAGCCAAAGATCACATGGGGCGAGCGGCATCGGCATTGTCTGGGCAAAAGTGGTACAAATGCGCGTACTGCAAAGGAGGTTTTAGCCGTGCGCAGGCGCTGGGCGGTCATATGAACGTCCACCGTCGGGAAAAGGCGCTGCGCAGTCGATCTGAAATAGGAGCATGTGACGGGGGGCCACGCTCGTCGTCTCAGCTATCTTCATTACCATCTCCGTTTGATCTTTCTGCTTGGTCTTCATTATTCCCCAAGTTACGCACACCACCCACTACGCAGAATTATATTTTGAGAAATCCTTCTGATAGACTTCTTTTGGATGGTTATAACAATGAATTGTGTCATGAAAAGATGCAAAGTAATTTTAACAGCAAGCAGATCGGTTTGTTACAGGATGATGATGAGGGGGTTGATTTAGAACTTCGTCTAGGACAAAAGCCCCATAAGAAATTAAGACTTAATTTTCCATATTTCGCCATTCTTTGATTTGTTTTTCTTAACACCATTCATTGATTTGTTTTCCATAACAGATCAACTAGAACAGTTGAGCACACACCCTTGTACGTTATGTCCACCTGTTTTGATATTTCAATAACACTCCCATTTCACCAATAATGTATGTTGGGCTTATTGTTTGGAATGTGAAGTCTAATGGTCAAATGACCTTTTGTCTTTTCAAGTCTCAAGAAGTGTCTTGAAATGTCGATGGAAAAAAGTGTTATACAATCAAAATTTAAAAGCCATAAATTTTTAATTTTCAAGTCTCTTCATTTGATAGTTAAATGTGTTTCTATAAATGGATGTATACAAGTTGTATATAATATAGAATTGGCTGAATATTAATAAAGATATTTTCTGCATTGAGAGTAGATGTAATCAGATTTGGTGAACCACTAAAAATTCTTGTGTTATGTGTTATCTTAGTTTGTCTCTAATTTTATTTTTGCTGTTTCCTCTGCTAGTTTAAAAATTAACAATTTGTATTATTAGGGTTTTTTTTTTTTTTTTGTTGGAGGATTCAGACCTGCGAGGCAACCCAGCGAGGCACGAAGCCTGCGAGCTACCAACCAGCGAAGGCCACCATAGACATTTTAGGAACCCGATACGGGC
>MU227846.1:2355756-2376658 GCA_018584345.1 Thuja plicata
TTGTTGGAGGATTCAGACCTGCGAGGCAACCCAGCGAGGCACGAAGCCTGCGAGCTACCAACCAGCGAAGGCCACCATAGACATTTTAGGAACCCGATACGGGCCCACTCGTGCCTGAAACCTCTTCAGCTTAGAGCCAAGGACTGAGGAGCATCCACGCTGCCAAATTCGCCTGGGGCACGATCCCAGCCTCATCCCTTTTGGTGTCGGAGCCTTGCACTCGGCAAGACTTGATCCCTGGTGGGCTCGTTTCGAGCCATTCAACTTCACCAGTAGACCAAGGGCCCATTGACATTATTAGGGTTTTCGCTATTTATAGAAGAAATGATATGGAATACAGATGATAGGGTTTCTCATCATTTAAAATAGAAGAAATGATATGGGTAGTCATATTCTGTTAATGATCGTTATATAATCGATCTATTGCTATCCATTCTTCTATCAAAACAACTGGAACATTTCCTGTTTTGCTACATGTTTTCTAATTAATAGTTCGCCGTCATTAAAATTTATTTGCTTTCTCTCAGTTTTCATCATCCGAACCAGGGTCAGTGAAAGATAAAATGAACTTTTGTGAATATCGTCGCTTCTGGTCTATTAATTTCAGTGGAGGGAAACAGCCGCCTAGAAAAGACAATTTGAAAAGGATGTTAGAACTCGGAAAGTATTCGTTATGACAGAAAAGAAAATTTGAAAGTGATGTTAGAAACTAGAAAGTATCCGTTAAGACAGAAATAAACAAAAAGAAGTAGCCGTTGGGTTATTACTTCTTAACGATGTAAGAGGCGACGGCTATCATGTAATTACAGTTTGTAGTTGAAGTAATTATAAGAAGTGATTGCTGCTGTTGACCATTATCGTTGGCAGGATAGAGCCGTTGTTTTTCTTTGCATGGTCCGCCGATTGCTGATTATGCGTTTTGTGTCTTTCTCTTCCATATTAGATTAACCTGATGACGCAAACGTTTTAGGCCACAACTGGTGTCATTTTCTTTTGGAAACTAGGGTTTCTCCAATTGTTATAGAACAACAATGTTCCTTTTCGTAATTAGTAAAGACAAAATATTACTTATTTTGTGTGATTCATTGTAGGAATGGAAGGTGCATTTATTTAGAGGATTTTTTTGTAAGGTTTTGTGTTGAATTTTGTGGGATTTTTTCATTTTGTTATGATAAAAGTATAATAAATATAAAACAAAATATGATATTTCATATATTAAATTCAAATTTTTAAATGAGACAATTTTAAGTATTGGAAAATCAAAGTGCAAACCTTGTTAAAAATTATAGTTTTGTATGAGTTCATGGATGTCTATATGTGAATACACTACATTATATTGCTCATATACAACTTCCACAATCAAAATCTAGTGTTTCTTTATTAGAATGGTGTTCAAGATAAATATGATGTTGTGAATGATCTTACTCCTCTCTTTCTCACCTTTAATTCATAATGAGTGATCAATGAAAAGTTTCTCAATGATTTCTATAATTTATAAGGATTGTACAATTTTTTTGTGTAAATGGATAAAATATACAACAAGATATATAAATTAAAGCATTGAGTGTTGTGTTCTTTTCACTTGTATGGTCCTAAGGTTGACAAATGAAAAACCTTTTCATATGTTTGGTAATGTCTAGTGTGTTTTTCTAAAATGAAAAAAGAAGGAGAATTATCTAAGAACACATACAATATTAAATGCACAACAGTTATAACATTTTTGCTTTCATAAAAGTCAAATTTATTTCTACCATTTTTTATGTGTAGAAAGTATTAAGTTCATTTTAACTATTTATAAACCATAACATCTTTCTTTTTAGCTATTAGAGTTTGAACACAAGATGACACATATAAAAAACTTGCAAATGAAATAAAATTATAATATATCTTAAATGAATTGTTCAGACCTCGAGATTGCTATAGCAAAGGAAATATGATTTGATTGGATCATACAAATTCTATCACAGATACATATCTTTTCATGGATAGGTGTTTTCTAATGCTTTATCATAAAAAGAATATAATTATTGTCGCATAGTCATGAATTTTGTTTAGATTAGTATTACAATTATTAAAGCATCCACTTATCATTATTGATTTTCAAAATAAGGAGAAACACTATTTTCTTAAGGAGTAACCATTATTTAGGGGTTGGTAATACAACCTAAATTAAGTCAAACAAACATAAAAGATTTTAGATGCTTTCTAATGCATGCCTAATAGTTATCATACGTCAAGGATTGAGCATGCCATGTGATTCATTTATAAAGATATAAGTAGATACCAATCCATGCTAAAGAGCCATTAAAGCTCAAGCTTATAGGTTTTTACTTGATGAATATAAGGTTAGAATGGAAGGTAACCTTTACAAATTTGAAGGGAGACTCTTGTAAATCTTATAAGGCTAACTTCTAATGTGAGGTTTAGGGTTCAAATTTGCAACTTGGTGCAATTGTTGGATCTAGGTCAACTTGTTTAGAGTTGGCTCCAGAAAACATGAAAATTAGCAAAGTACTTCAATTGGAGGAATCCATGTTATTTTTTATGGATTCTTTGTGTTCATGTCTTTATATGGATAAAAATTCATTAGATAATATGATCAATAGGTGCAAACCCATTGGTTGTTTAAATCATAGAATGAAAACTCTTTGGTTTTTCAAGGCATTGTCACTCACAAAATGATGAGGTTATTTATTGACCTAATGAGTTGATTAACAAGGAGATTTGAGATTCCATGAAAGGACTAGCTAGAAATTTTGATAGGTGGGCCATTCTAGAAAAGGTGGTGGAGAATATCAAGCATGTCACTTTCTCAGTGGAGGATAGAAAGAAGAAATTTTAGATGATTGATATTCTCTAGGCTAATAATGTTTATTTTAAAAATAGGTAGTAAAGTATTCCGTATTACAAGGAGATGGCGAAAAAATTAAGAGTTTCTTTGTAAGTCTTTCAACAAAATCTATAAAAGAAGAAGACTAAGAAAAAAGGGGTGAGGAGGCTACCAACTCTATTTGTTCCCCTTATTCTAGTAAGAAGTATAAAGACAAACTAGACGGTCATCAATACCAAATCGATTATGTGATGTAAAATATTTTGTAATCACAATAAAAAAATAATTTTTTTTCTTTTGTAAATGATGTATGATGTTAAAGTTCCATTAAATAATGCTTTGTTAACTATAACTTTTTATTAAATAGAGAAAAAAATACATCAAATATAAAGAACCAAAATGTCTTGTTGGTTTTATAGGTTAATGTCTTATTTGTTCGATTTAAATTTAATATAAATGTGTTTTGAAGAAATCTATGAATATTATTTATATTGTGACATACATAAACAATTAGTAGTTTAGTTGTAGATTATAATTACACTCTAATAAAGTTTGTAGACTCAATTCATTCTTATTTGCATGCGAACTAAAATGTAAAGTGGTTCAATTATATTAAGAAATTATAAATTTGTTGAATGGAAGGTAGTAGTTTTGTATATGAAGGGAGGTTAAATTTTATGTTGAATTGTTAGTATATTTATTTATTTTATTTACACTTAGGCTTATTAACCCTACTTGGTCATCCATGTTCACTTGACACTTGTTCACAAAAGTTTCCATCATTTAGGAGATGATTAGAGAGGTGTTGATTCTATATCGACACCTCGTCCTACTTTAGTGGGAGGTAAGTGTTGACGGCTGGAATTGAACCCTCCTCAATCTTGCTTTGAAGGCTAGACTTGAGGATTCTAGGATAACATGGAAACACTCAAAAGGTGGTGGGATTTCCTATTTATAGAGAGAATATATGGATTCTAGGTTGGTTCCTTCTTGATATATCACCTTTGTAAACCTTGAGCCAAAAGGGGAAACTTGGATGGGAAAAGGGATAGAAATTGAAGAATGGAAAGATCCTTAAATAATCTAATCTACTAGGTGATGCTCCAAATATGATGTAATGGTATTCCAACTTAATCACCAGGGGAGCTCTTGAAGGAAGACCAGTATAAGAAATATTCACACTTAACCATATAAGGGAGAAACTCAAAGAAAGAATAACATATAACCTACATAATGAGAAATTATATGCATTAAAAATGCTAACAAAGAAATTAAATTGTATGATTCAAAGGATAAATACATTACAAGTACATCTCAGATCCAAAACTACATACAATGAAGAAACTTCAAAGAAGGTCTATGATAACTATAATATTTATTCAATACTCAAAAGGAAATTGTCACCATATCATTAAAATGGGTGTCACGTCCTCTCAGAAAACTAGAGGATCAAACAATGATCACTTCTGTTATCCTTTAAATATATGACGACCTTACCCTCTATACCAATTTTTTTTTTAAGGAGTACGTACACCAATTCCAAAGGGGACATAAGATTAACTCTACATTAACTAGCTAATCAACTCGAATGGGTAGGATTTGAACTATAGAAGGTGCTAGAACTAAGGATCTTCGTTAGTGTATTTGGCCCAAAGCCATGCAAAAGAGTGTTTCCACCTCTGTATTTTGGTGATGACTAATCGATGTGGTCTTTGAACTGGAGTCAAGTTGTGCTTTAAATGTTTGGAATTCAATGTATAACCCATTGTGACCAGCATGCAAAAAGAGAGGGTTTGAAATGCACATAACTATGGTTGAAACCCATGTTGACCCTCTATATACACACAAAATAGACTTTTTCACCTTTTCAGCCATTTGGCAAAAGTCTAACGACCTCTTTGACTTTAATCAACCGCCTTTTCAACCGTGACGTGGGCAATAAACTCTTAGTTTAGGCAGAATGCATGCCTTTATTATTTACCTCGACCCTACCTTCTACGTGGCTTGATCTGATTCATCATGTGGGCCCTGTTTATTCTCCTTACCACTACTTTGACTATGCCTTCACTAAGACACGTGTCAATCTTTCGTTATCCCGTGAATTTTATCTCTCGAACAACTTTCTTGGTGGCATCATGAACACCGTTAGATCTGATAACCTTTTAATCTCCCTCCAACTACTTTCTTAGCCACCTACCTGCCATACATCACCCTTTCGATATCCTACGATCATTTTCTTTCCTTGTCACTGAGATCGCGGGAACAAAAGCTTCTACCACCTATCTTTCTGGCCTACTTCACTTCTACAATACATGGATACCTGTCACTTTATCGCTATCCATCTATATTTATCTCTCTTCAGCTGTTAGAGCGAGGGATCATGACATGTTACCATCTTGCTTCTCTGGGCCCACTACTCCTTCTGTTTTTCACTTCCATGCATCACTCTGTTGCTATCGCGTGGTCCTTGTCATGCTTCTTGTGTCAAATTGTGGGATCACGACATGATTCCATCTGGCTTCTCTGGACCAACTATTTTCTTCTCTCTTCTAGGAAGCATGTCACTTTGTTATTATCCTTCTATGTTTCTCTTTCCTCATTCACTAAGATCTCCAGATCACGACCTACTCACATCGGTCATCTTTATTCGACTCAGACTGGCCACCTGGAATAATCTAGTCACTCAGTCAACCGACCCTACACTGATATGTGGCACCATATCACAATCCCACTAACTTTCACATCCTTAGTCTATGAGAGCACGCGATCACGACGTGATGTCATTTTTCCTCATCATATTCCTCTGGCCCATAAAATATCCTCTTCTCTCTACTTAGACATGTGTCACTTTTCTGCTATGCTGCTATGGTCCTCTTTCCTCATCACAAAGATCACGGGATCATGAAAAGGTGACATTTGTCATCTTTATCTAACTCAGACTGATGACATGGCATCATCTGGTCCCTCGATTAACCGGCCCTACTCTAATACGTGGCATCATTTCGCTATCCTGGTAACAGGATCAAGACGTGATTTCATTTATCCTCTTTATATTATTCGGGCCCAAAAAATATCCTCTCTAACTGCTAGTTGGCTTCCATGTGACTTCCTCTTGCATAGTCTCTCTGTCAAAAGGAGCTTGCCTTTTGGAAACCTATTAGTTGTGTGCTGGGTTATATAAATGACTTCAAATTTTCCAACAACGCGAATGTGCGATAAGTCCATTTAGCCTTTTCCTTTTCTCTGCATACCCAACACACATTCTAACCATTCTCTTTCTGTCCTACCATGTCAAACCTCTGCATCTTCATCTTCAAAATACCATGAAGCCTTCCTAATAACTGTATTATATACTTTCATGGAATTCTAGGTTCGAACCCTCATGGGAGCCCATTCAAATCTACATACCATTGACTGGCCTACCTTCTTTTCTACAAAATTTCATCAGTGAAAGCAAATTTGGTAACATTTTTGGCAACCTCTCAACTATGTTTGGCTAAGTTTAACAATAAAAACTAGTTTCCTTGCATATCCATTGTGTACAAAGTCATTAACAATATAAAAACCTTTTAAACAATGTGAAACCCTACATAATTCAACATTTAGGTCTTCAATACAAAAACAATTTAATGGTTGATGGGATAAGCTCCCCTATTAAGAATAATAGGTATGTTTCTAAAATGAAAATTTATTTGGTCTTAGAAAGAATATGCAGTGAATGCTTAGGAATTGGGATATGTTCAAGCAGAATGTGTTCTGACAGAAAATTTATTGAAAGTTGGAAACTAAGACTCCAAGACTTAAAGCCTAAACAAACAATACATCTGTGTAGGAGAAATTTATTGAAAACTTTGAAACCTAAATTACAATTCCAGAGCACTCACTGGTATTAGAAAAACTTCTCCCTCCATGTTTGACAACTTGAATGCATTGTGCTCCTTGTACTCTTGTATTAGGAATGACCCTCTCCATATGTTATCAATTTTTTAATGTCTTCCTGACTTGCTCTTCAATTCATCTCACCTTAGTACTATGTCTCCTTCTTTGAAAAATCTACGAGCTACCTTCTTGTCAAATAACTTCTTTGTTTAGAGTTGGTGATACTCTAATTTCTTCATTTATTTATCTATTCTTTCCTCTAGCTCCATCAATTGACAATATCTTACCCTAATTAGGTCAACCCCTTCAAACAACATTAGTTGATTTGCTAATTATAATACTGGAAGCTTTATGGAAATGGGAAATCTAGCTTCTCTTCCATACACCAAGACATAAGGGGAGTTACCAATAGATTATTTAGGTTTTACCCTATCAACCCATAAAGAAGATTTCAATTTGGAATGAAAATATCTTTGTTTATCATGCAGAGTCCTCTTAATGATGTTGATTAGATTTTTAATAGTAGACTCGGCTAATGCATTACCTTACAAATAGTAATTTGAAGAGGTATTGAAGTATATGCCATTATTCATGGCCCAATAATTGACTCTTAGTCCAAAAATGCTAGAGGATTATTTGATATGATTGAATGAGGTACACCCAATCTAGTTACAATATCCATAAAGAATTTAAGGACAATAGTTTCATTGGCCTCTTTGGAAGCCACTGCCTTAGACCATCTTGTAAAATAGTCAGTTGAAGTGAGGATTGAATTGTGACCAACACTTGAAGGTAGATTTATGACTCCTATCAGATCAACACCCCATCTCATAAAGGGTTGCTCAATTTGAATAGGTTCCAGTGGAATGCTGATAATCTTTGTTTTCCTGGAAATAGGGCACATTTTACACATTCTCTTGTTTGAGAATGAAAATCCTTAAACAAGGAAGAACAATAATAACCATCTCGGATGATCTTCCAAGCTGTAGGTTTTGTTGAGTAATGACCTCTGGCACGCCCATCTTGAAATTCAAAGAATATTATGCCTATTTCATCATTGGGAATACATCTCAAGAGTACTCTATTGTGGTCCTTCTTGAAAAGTACACTATCAATTAACACATAAGGTATAGATTGGAGTCTAAAACACCTTATTTTGGTCCTATTAAGACTAGGTAGGCATTCACTAGTCTGCAGGAAATGGTTCATCCCTTTATGCTAGCTTGTTGGTTCTTTATCCTTAGCTTCATCAGTTTGGACTAGTACTGTCACCTTTGAGTTTTCATCTTCCTGGATAGGTTAAACCATTTTTTCACACATGCCTTTCCCTCTGACCATATTTGTCATTTGTATATCCACATAACACTCCATTACCTTAGTAATCCAACTAGTTCTCCTCTCATATAAATCCTTGGTAAGAAGAAACTCCTTGACACTAGGGTGGGAAACCATCAAATGAACCTTGTTGTTAGAGATTAGACGTATGAACTTATTAAGGCATTTCATCACTGCTAAAAGGTTTTTCTCTAAAAAAATTTACACATGTTCATATTCTTCTAGAGCTTTGCTAAAGAAAGAAATGGGCTGATCAAAGCCCTCTTCATTTTTTTGAACTAGAATTGCAGATATTTTCTCAAGACTTCCATAAGAATACAGTATAAAATATTTCTGAAAGTTGGGATTCATTAGTGTTTGGGCTGATGAAAATCCTTCCTTGATGGCTTGGAAACTATTCTTTCCATCTCTAGTCCAACTAAAAGATGCATTCTTCTTTAACATAGATGTTAAAGGATTTAGTCTATTTGCAATATCTTCTAACAAAGTTGATCCTTCCAATAAAGCTTTGTATTCCTTTCTTGTGATTAGGTAATTTGAGCTCTAGAATAGCTTGGACCCTTTCAAGATCTATTTTTGTATAATATTTAGACACAATATATCTAATTAATCTACCTTCATGAACTGAAAACATTAATTTTTTTGGATTATGAGAGATGCCAAATTCTATGCACCTCTTACAAATTTTCCTTAAGTGGCCTATGTCATATTTGGATTCTTTAGAATACACATTAATATCATCTAAGTACACTAGCACAAATTTATACATCAACCTAGCAAAGGCCATATCCATATCTTTTTGGAAAGTAGGTCATACTTTGGACAAGCCAAAAGACATCCTCTTATAAGCAATGGTACCCTATTTAGTGGTAAAATTTATCTTGAATTGATCCTCTTCCTTACTAGAATTTGGTTATAACTAGAATAACCATCAAGGAGTGAAAAATGATCAAAACCTGAAAAAAAAAAATTTGAATGATATGCTCCATTGATGGTAAAGAATAGCGATCCCTTAATGGTTCCCTATTCAAATGGTAGAATGATTTAGAATAACTGAGAGGAAGGGTGAATCAATTATCCTTAGGTCCAGATGTACCAATTGAACTTTCAAACACTTCAACCAACTTAGATCGACTCAACAATCCACTCGGTCTCTATAGCATATAATTAGTAACATAAACTTTCAGTCCACTGCCCTAAAGTAATCAACTTGGAGAATATAAAACTCTTAACAATACAACACATCAAATAACATTCACACATGTATGATACTAGGATTTAATGCAGAAAAATATTACAGGAAAAACCACCAATAACATGCTACCAATATTTCACTCTTTTGAAGTGAGCTTTGTGAGGAGCCAACCTTGTTAAAGGTTATAATACCACCTGTTAAATATGACCCTGTTAAATGATTTAATCACCATGTTAAAATTGAGCCTAGTTAGAGGACTTAGATCATTTCATTAGAATCTCACCTTGATTAAAGGATTTAGAATATGACTATTATGTTAACCTTGATTAATAGGATTTTGACTGATAGAATGGTTAGAAAGTAAAAGTAGATTTGACCTGAAACATACATCTCACTTTGAAAATACAGATCTGCTTTAGCTCAAATCCTAATTCCCTGACTGGCCTCCATTGTCATCTCTATCACTTAGATCTGTTTGGAAATCTGTCAAGCAATCACCACTATGCAGTCCTATACTTCTCTTAGCAGCCTTCTCTGCCTTCTGCATAGATTTTCCAATCAACTTAATCTTCCTCATCTTCACATAACCTAAAATTAGGTTAATCTTATACCTATCCGATTAGGTAGCTCGATCTATTGTAGCTTAATCATCACCGTAGATCTTAGGGTCTAGTCAGATCCAACAAATCCTTCCAACATTTCCTTCTCCTTCTACCTTGTCGAATACATCTAATAACTCCTTGAATCCATACATATAAATGGTTAAACATATATTAAATTGTCCACAACAATCATCCTTATCTTAAATACACTTTACATATCCCAAGAATTCAACTATATCGGCTGGGATCTCAAATCGCTCTTCAAACTGTCAAATACTAACACTCGGTCATCATTGTGCTCTTCTGCTCAGTTATCACTAGATAACTCGGTAAATACTAATCCTCGTTCGACGTGAAATTTTTTCAGCATGCACTGGCGCACAGTCAACACTCACATCACTCGGCACGAACTTCTTGAACTTATGTTTCTTAATATTCTTCTATTTTGCTCGGTCAAGACTAAGCTTGTATTCTTCCAAGCTTCACTTGGTGTTAAATATAAACAACACATTACCTTGCCAATGTACAATCTGATCAATTACCCATTGTAGTTTCACATAACTCAGCCATTTTACTAGGTCTTCTTGTTATCTCCTATTTTCAAATCTTCTTCATCAAATAATTGATATGGTACTTTACTTGATATCAATTGTCTTACTAGTTAAGGTTTGACATCAATGACAATATACCAATTATTTCAATTGTATCTTCCTACAATCTCCCTCTTTGGCATTGATTGAAAATGCCATATGCAAACAACATAACATGCAAGGTTACCAAACAATCCAAAAAGTATGTTCTATAAAGAGATTTTTATTAATGTCTTGAGCTTCATTGTGATTGTCTCTCAATATAAATATCAGCTTCCTCTTGGATAGATTTCTCTCTATATCTTATCTTTGTCATAGTATTATCTCCCTTTGTATAACTTATAGATTTCTACCTTAATAATATATTCTCCCTCATTAACAACAATGCCAAAGTCATGCATCTTCACCATGTAGATATCTCTGTGTCAACTTTATGAACTCTATGCTCCCTCTGTCATCTTTCTTATGACTAATCAACATCTTGTGTGTTACTCTTTACAGATTTTGGCAACTCTTAAAGTCTGACCTCCTTTGCATCAATTTATCAGATATTCTTGGTAATACATTTGATGCAATCAATCCATGTTATCCTAGTTAGCCTCAGCAAGGAGAATCATCCCTAATTTACATCAGAGATACTCATGAGCATCCTTAGGTAATGCCTTAGTTAATATATATACTAACTGTTCCTTTGTATTCACATATTCCAGTCTCACTTCTTTAGCTTGAACTAGCTCTCTCAAGTAATGATACTTGATAGAAATATGCTTGGTCTTTGTGTGCATCACAAGATTATTTGATATATTGATAGAACTTGTGTTATCACAAAAAATAACAATTGGCTTTGTGATCTCTTCCTTGATTCCTTTAAACAATTCCTTGATCCACACTATATTTGAACAATTAACTATTGCTGCAACATATTCAACTTCTGATGTAGATTAAGAAATATAGTTCTCTTTCTTTCTTGTCCAAGATACTAATATATTTCCAAGAAGTAATTCACCACCACTTGTACTCTTTATGTCATCAACATTGCCTTCCCAATCAGCATCTGTATAAACTTTCAGTTCAAACTTCTAGTTCTTCTTATAATACAATCCATAATCCTCTGTTCCTTTCAGATATCTTAGTATCCCTTTCTCTGCCATCATGTGACTATCTTTAGGATTTGCAAAAAATATTTCAACAATTCCAATGGCTAATGCAATATCTAGTCTGGAGTGAACAACGTATTGTAGCTTTCCAATCATTGACCTATGCAAGGTTCGATTTACTTCAGTTGTGTCATCAGTATTTGATAGTTTCTGTCAAGTAGCCATGCGTGCAATTACCGGTGTGGAGTCTTGCATGAAAAAGGTTTTTAAAATCTCTTTGATATATTTAGATTGAGTAATGTAGATACCTTTCATATGATAGAATTGCAAACCAACAAGAAATTTGATCTCTCCAAACATAGACATCTCAAATTCAGTTTGCATCTCATTTGAAAATATTTGGAATAAAGCATCTTGACCTCCAAATATGATATCATCAACAAATATTTCAGCTAAAAATAACCATTTACCTTTTTTGTCTTTAAGGATAGATTCATGTTGTCATTTGTCCTTGTAGATCAAATTTTGACTAAGTAATTGTGCAATCTTTCATCCCATGCTCTTGGGGCTTGCTTCAATCTATAGAGTGCTTTATGTAGCTTGCAGACCATAATCTTCTTCCTTGAATCAACAAATCCTTTAACTTTTTTAATGTATACCTCTTCTTCCAATATTCCATTCAGAAATGTTGATTTAACATCCCTCTGATATACTTTGAATCCTTTGTAAGCTACATAAGCCAGCAGAGTTCTAACTCCTCCCAATCTAACAACTGGGGAAAATGTTTCACCATAGTTAATGCCTTATTCTTTTGCATATCCTTGACATACCGGTATAGCCTTGTTTCTTATGACTTCTCCATGCTCATTAAACTTATTTCTAAATACCCACTTGATTCCAATAATATTCTTGTACTTCTGTCTAGATACTAGTGGCCATATTTTTTTCTTCACTATTTGCTCAATTTCTTCATTCATGGCCTGTATCTAATCTTCATTATCGAAAGCATCTTTCACTGATTTGGGCTCAAATTTGCATAATAAATATGTCTGATACTTCAATTTTCTTGTTTTTGTGACCTTTGAGTATTTTTCTCCAATAACTTGACCTGGTTTATGATCTCTTCTTACATATTTATCTACTTTAGGCTCTAGTCTCCTTTCTTATTGCTATTGTTCTTTAGATTCATCTTGAAAATTCTCTTTAGGTTCATTTTGTTTCTTTGCTTCCTCTTTTGTTTATGCTATCCTAAATTTGTACACGTAGAATAATAATAAAAAAACAATAAAAGATTTCATAATGGTACACCTCTTAAATACTATTGTCTAGCTAATATAGATGAGATATATTTCTATTGCATTCATATTATTATTTACATTAAAATCTAAGTATTGATCCTTTTCAAATTAGCAAACTCATACTTGATCATTACATTGTGCATTCAAACTGAATGTGATAAAGAAATGTTCTTTTCATATTAAATCTTTCAAAGTGTAACTTAGAGGAACATATGCAGAAAAGAAAGCATGATAGAAGCATGAGTAGGGGTCCATGCATTACCTTGTAATGTCTTCTTCATTTAGGAGCTGGTTGTCTGCATTGTCTCGAGTCTTCATGTCTGTGCATTGTCCATATTGTATTGCATCTTATGTCTTTAGGTCCTATTTCCAACATCATGGAAGAAGAAGTGTTAGATCCAAATTGGATCTAAGCAATGCATGAAAACCTAAAAACATCATACAACAATCATACTTTTAGAATTGCAGATTTACCAATTGTATCGTCTTAAAATGGAAGAACTTTCATGTTAAGAATGTTTATCCCTCCTTAGGGGGATTTTTTCACCACCATCATATTTTCCCCTCATTTCTACACCCTATCCTACTTCTATGTCTTTTTAGCACCCTGATTGGGCCTCTTCGGGCACCATCCATCCCATTTGGCATATTTTCCAGTGGTTCTAACTCCATGGGTCAAGGTCAAACTCAACCTTGACCTAGGTCAAGGTCAAATTGGACCTTAACCTAGCTCAAGGATGACCTCAACCTTGACCTGCATCCCCTTTTCAAGTTTGAAAATTTGTCGGCTGTCGGAGGTCATCAAAATTTCATTTTTGACTTTCGGGTCGGCTTTTTTGTGTTCCAAAGTGACGATTCTTAATTTATATTTAATATACATCCTCTTCTAGAGGTATAGGTCTAATTGGAATTTAATTCTCCTATTTAGGATTCTCTAGAAGAATGTGCCCTAGTTTGATATATAAGGAAGTTTTCTCCTCTCATTTTCTAAGAAGTCATTTTAAGAAATAAGTCATATGAAGCATGAATTATAAAATCAAGTATGAATCATCAACTACCAAAGAAGAAAAAAGTTCAAGAATCCATTTTTCTAGATGTTTTCACACTTTAAAAGTGTTCAAGTTTTCCTCTCATGCATTCAAGTATTCCATTAAAGATCAAGGATTCAAGCTTTCAAGCCTTTCAAGGGATTTGGTTCAAGCATTGAAGATTCACCATTCAAGACATAGATCTATCCATCATGGTGGTGTGATATTCCTTCAAGATCCTTTGTGCATCCTCAAGACTCATTCATTATCTCCTTAAGGTGGATTTCAAGCATACAATCATGGAGGTTTATGGTTTCAAATATTCAGTCCAAACTTTCATATTTACATACTTGTTTACATTTTAAACAAAATTGCATATCTACTGAATATCATAGCTACATTATTAGATTTAATTCTACTGCTTGCTAGAATTCTTTATTTCAATTATTGATTTCAAGGTTAATTGCTAAATTGGGGTTTGACTAAGGCAAACCCCTCCCCCCAGCAAACAAATCCATTTTTCCTATCGGTACAGGTTCAGAAAAATAGATCGGAGCACAGATTTGGATACCCTTTTTGGTAAACTATCAGTATCCAGAAACAGATTTCCTGTCAGATACTTTTGAGGTCGATTCTACCCTAGTTTGGAATCATAAATTTTGGGTTAATGGTGACATTGACTTGAGGGTCAAAATTGGAACTATGTCAGAATAGAAAAAGATTTCTAGGTTTTGTTCATTTCTACGTTTCTATTCCAGATCCAGTCTTAGATTTTTGAGTAACTGAGTGAAGACCCCCAAAAATAGCATTCTTCAAATCTGTAACATTTCAAGGTTAGTACTTTTGTCCTATGCATTTCAATTAAAGTTTTTAATTTTCTTAGACTATCACACACTCTCTCCTACAAAACAGGAGTTATGGTTTTTTCCTTTATCCCTATCCTTAATAGGTCGATTCATTTATGCATTGATCCTTTCTTTAGGGTTAATCAATTTGGATCTCCCCTTTATGAAATTTGGGATCAAGAGGATAATCTTACCTTCTTCATCATTCTTATAACACCCATTAAATTTATCCTTTACATTTTAATAATATTCACATATATTCACTACAACATTTGGGGTCAAATTTTGATGCCAATTTGCGATGACGCTACCATTTGTGTGTGATTTTTATGTTTTTTTTTCCAAGTGCCCCCAATGTTGTTGTAACAGAGACGATACCATCGTAATTGAGATGCCCTCTTGATTATAAATAAAAAATAAAAGAAAAAGAAAGGCTTATTTGTGATCAAGTTGTGCATGCGAGCATAAGAGGGTCCTAATTAGAAAACTATACCATTGTACGAAGAGGGATCTTATTGTATTGAATCTAGTAGTCACAACTAAAGAATCCAACAACTTGTTCATCGCTGGTTAGCACTAGTGTTACCATGGGGTTTTTAATTCAGATGGTTTCCTTCATGTTTAGGGTATAACAACTTGTAATTTTTGAATTTTGTGATGTTCAAATTATTTCATTTGTTGTAGCAGTGTATTGAAAAGTCATTTTTTTATTCTATCAATGAATTCAAGTATAATATCAACAAGCCATCGCGTACTCATCAACAAGCCAGCGTGTACTCACCATTTTAGGTATGTCTTATTTTTAAGCCTTTGGTTAAGAGCATATTACATGACTAGAGGTGTATACCCTAAGATGGCTTGATTGATACTAGTCAATATGATGAGCATACTATAATTTTTTTCTTTGAGAACCTAATGAGAACATACAACATGATTTCATAAGAGGTAGGGATCCTTTTAGCTAATATTAGTCAATATGATGATCACCTACATTAAGATTTAGAAAGATGTATCAGTGAGTCATAACATTTTGATTATTTGGCCAGCATTGCAAAACCTAATCCATCTACTAATCATTTTCCTGTTGAACATGTCAATTAACCATGTGTGGCCATATCTCATCTCTTGCAAAGTTAATGTCACAATTCTATCCCTGAGCAACCTATGAAATTTGGCGTTTGATATCTCTATCATTACTATGAGTTGTGAGTAAATATCAAAGTGTGTGTCTCTTATACGACTCAGTAAGATTTCTTCTTACCTTATTAAAGATCTCATTATTTCTTACTTTCCAGATGTGCCATAAATATTCAGTAGTAAAAGAAAGTCAAAATAAGCTACGCATATTTTTAATGCCTCCAAATTAACCAAAAAAATCTCAATACAAATATTGTTATATTTGTTACTCCGAACATGGAATCCATTATAAATCATATAGCAAGTATCTTTAGAAAAGAGACAATAAAAAAAATGTGTCTAAAGATATTAGTTTTCCTGCACATAGAGAACAAATAAGAATTAAAACCATGCATTTATATGGCATCCTTTTGAGGATCATTAACCACCTGAAACAAATCTTTTTAGTTTCCAAAATGTTAGTCCATAATATTTTAATTTTAGTTTTTGAAAGTATTTTTGTAATAGTATATTCTCAACATTAATATTCCAAGATCTATTAGTATGCTAAAATATAATAAAGTTGTTAGAAAGAGTTTTGTATATGTCTTGAGCTTTAGTTTTGCACAAAATGGATCCATCAATCCATTTTAAAGTCCTTGAAATTTTTATATTCCCCAACATAGGTGATAGGAAAGAAAAAAACTATACAAGCTTAGTATAAGTCCTCTAATTCGATTGAGGCATATGGTACCTCATGCAAAGAGTAGCCCAATCTAGTTGTTGACCATTACATAATATATATTTAAAGCATTTGATGCCAAGTCAGGGCTGATTTTTGGTAGAAAAGCCTTATAATAGTGCAATTTTCTTTCCCTTATGTTCCAAGTTTCACTAGATAGACTTTGGTCCATTAACATTTCTCTTATCTATTAGAAATAAAAATTTAGTAACTTATCTCGACTAAGGCTCATGCCTTAGAATCTAGAATACATTGGGTCATATGCAAATAACTACCTACCTACAAGTAAGGAGGTCACTGAGAGTCATGTTCTTCCATTGTTTGGCACCTTTTGGGACTGCCAAAGAGATTAATCTTGATTGAACCCTTCCACGGCTCAACCCCTTCAATAGCCCTGAAAAAATCCACTTGACAACAGGAGCTATCCCTTGCTTCCTCAAGTCCTTTAACCCTAGACCACCAAGCCTTTTTTCCACATAGCACTAGTCCCATTTGACCGAGTTCTTCCTCTTCTTATCCTTACCATCCAATGACAAGAATGCTCTGATTTTTTTTCCAAATGTCATTGATTTGATAATCACTACTAAATATCCCAACTAAAGCATAGGATAGGCTATATGAAGAAAGTAGCTTTGGGCACAGTTGTATTCTTACCCCAAGGGATAAATATTGTTTGTGCCAACTGTAAAGATTATTTTTAGTTTTGGTTTTGATCCATAGCCACATGTCCTTTAAATTTGGGTTGATGACAAATGGGACCATAACACCATAATCCCCAACTTTGAAATTTTTCCAAGCCCTCTAGGAATTCTCTTAAAAAAAACACTTGTCCAATTGGATATCCATGTCCTCTCATGTCTCTTGCACACTTGGACTTAGTTTCTTGATACCCCATGCTTTCTTGTCTTCTTGAATACCTTTTGACTATACTTTCTTCCTTGTCATGATTTTCCATGTTGTCGTCTTTCTGTCCACACTGATTATCCATGTTCTCATATACCTTTGGGAAGTGTATACCATGTACCTTGCTTCTACACCTTCGTTTCTTCCTCTTGGGCTTATGATCTAGAGACCAAATCATTAGAAAGAAAAGGAAATAACATAGCCCTTCTATTATTGAGCTTTGACACAACCTTGTCAACTTTACCATGCTAGAAATCTCTACCACAGTTGGATACACGTGCAACAAAATCAGATTTAGTATCAAAAACCAAAGCAATACCTTCATACTAGTAGAGGTTGTCCCAATACACATGCTTGGAATAGTTTGCACATGACTCTTCACCCTTATGTTGTCCTCATCTTCAGATTCTTCATGCATGGATACCTCTGCCATTGTCAAAAACTTCTCATCATCATTTTGCCAATCTCCTTGGCCTTTCACCATTCCCTTGGTGTCTATCTTGTTACTCTCGTTCTTGGTTATCCTTGTGAATTTTTTTTTCCCAATCTTCAATGGACACAAAATGGTACCAACTAGTATCATTCCTTCTTCAAGCTTTGCTTCATCTTTGTCTTCATCAACAACCTCATTCTTTACCATTGTCCTACATCTTTGAACCTCTCTATCATGATATTCATTCTTCCCCTTGTAACCTATCTGTGGAAACCTTTCCTCTTGTCCTTCAGATGGACCACATACCTTATCTTCAACCTTTGAATCTGCCTTCTTTAAGGCTGCTTGCTCCAAAGCACCATCATTCCTCCGCAACATTGTCTCTTTTCCTTCATGTTCCTTACACTTTAGGAACTCTCTTTTTCCCATCAACCATGTCTTTTACATTCCCCATGCCATCTTATCATCCTTTAGTGAACTCAATAGAAATTATTTTCCATTCTTGTTAATAACATAAGTATTCTCTCTACCATCATACAAGGCCTTAGTATCAACTTGCCATACTCTACCCAAGATTACATGACAATCACTCAAGGGCATTGTTACCCAGATTTCCCACTCTGTGCAATTTAGTCTAGTTTTCCCTGTCTGGCAATCCTTTGTCATATTCTCTTAGGTCTTCAGCTCAAGCTTTGCTAAAAAACCCTCAAAACCCTAAGTCCTCCATGTTTGAACGAGGTAAAAACCCTAAGTCTTGGCTCTTATGTTTCGCAGTTACTTCTTCCCATCACTAAGAGCATGTGATTAATTTCCAAGTCGCGTGATCGCTTCAGCCTGGGCGAATATGCCTTTTCTTCTCCCGACTCTGCGTTTCACTTTGTCGCGTAGTCTGTGAACACATTGGAATATTCCTTCTGCGTCTTCCGACTTAGCTTTTTTCTTCAATCGCGAGGTCGCCAGATCCATGTCATAAGCCTTTGTGAAGAGTGGGACCCTCTCATTCAGTCGGGTAATCGCAAGAGCCTCAGCGAATATTCCCTTTTATCTCCCGACTTCGCTTTTCACTTTGTCGCGTAGTCTCATGACCTTATCAAATATTCCCTTTGTGTTCCCAGACTTAGCGATGAGCCCTCAGTCGCGATGTCGCGGAATAGTAATGTTACAAGTCACATATAGAATGGGGCCCACCACTCAGTCGCTGGGTCGCGAGAAGAATTCAACAGTCAATGAAGTGTCTCCCGACTTTGTGGTAACCTTTGGTCGCATTGTCACTAGAACCAAGTGATGACTCAGTGTTCCAATGTGCAAACAGATGAACCAGTGGCCGTGTGACAGATGGCATAAGGCAAGTGGATGCTGATGCTTGTCGGGTGATTGCCAGATGGAGGAAATGGGTTCTACGACTTCGAGACTAAGTGTTCTTTTCCCTATGTCGCATGATTGCAAGATGATTTAAGGGCATGCTCAGTTATTCAGTGATTAAACGATAGCCGTCCGATGCAAAGCACAGAAGATCCAACGGTGGTCGCTAAGTCTGGTGATCAAAGTGCCCTATGAGAAAAGTACTCCCGACTCAGTGCCAAGGGTTAGTCGGGATGTCGCAGAAGCAGATAAGGGGCACATCTAAACTATTAAGATGGGTCAAGAGGCTCAGACGAGGGGTTCTCCCGACTTGGTGACTGGTGTTGTCGCGTGGTCTCAGAACAGAGAGATAACATCTGGCGACTGGGTGACAAGCTGTGACGGTTAAAGGAGGCAGTTAGGCGCTGGGTCGCTGGACAGAAAGGGTAAGTTAAGCAATCTCCTCGCGACTTTGATTTCACACAGTCAAGATTTCACCAGATTGTGACTCAAGTTGGCCAAGGGTTAAAAAGATACAATGTCGCCAGGTCATAAGATTTAACTGTGGTTAGTATCTGAGTTCAGCGACAAGGAGACTAACGATCAGTCGCGTTGTCGCTTGACTTTGAATTTGAAATATGGCGGCAATTTTGACACTGTGAAATGCTCGGCAGCCATGGTTTCTGTTTGCTCGTGTTCCAGAATTGATCAGAGGGTTTCTAGTCATAGGAAATCATACACAGAGCAGTCTACTGATATTTGAATAGATTTGTTTCAATATCGGTGAAAAGAGGAGGTTCAGCATGTTGCAGAATAGAGAAGAATTATGACTGAGTTTCCAGAAGCGCCAAGAAGAAGGAGAAGAAGTCTTGGGCGATGACAAGGAGAACACTTGGCCACGCACTGTTCACAGACAAGAGGGGCAGTTATTACAGAGAAGTATAGGTGAAAAGGTGTGCACAGCTATTCAGAGTGAACATAAATGCTACTATCCACCGTCTACCAAATCTGATTTCCAATTGCCAGATCGAGGCAGAGCATGAAAATATCCATGAATATCTGTTTGACTCGGTCATTCTCCACCGCCTCTTCTCTCTCTTTTCCTCTCTCCTATGTTTTTAGGGTTAGGGTTTTCCAGGACCATCCGAAGCTTGTTGCATCCTAAGGGATTCCAAGATGGTCATAGCCCTATATATAGCTGAAAATTTGGAATTGCAAGGGTCGGTTCTTCTTCCTTTTGTTCTTGCTATCCTTGTAACTTTTTTGAGTTCCTGACAGAGACAAAGATATTTTGTAACCCAAGAGTTCATTTTTATACAGAAGGCATACTCTGTGACATTTCTTTGTCCTTGGTGTATTTTTTGTATGAGTCTGTAACTCACTATGAGAAGTAATATGCAGAGTTTCAATTCTTGGATCAATTTGTTGTATTGTGTCAACCTTGTCTCTTTTATGCTTGTCTGTATGTGTCTTAATTGTTGATGGATTAACTGTGGATGATTTTATTCCTCTTAATCAGTCCTTTCACAGCATTTACTTGTAGAAGAGTATGTCTGCTTGCAGGTTGTAACTAGTGTTTTATTGTTTAAAGATGTTAACTGTGAAGAAGTCTTTCCTTTTAACTGGTTTACTCATGACCTTGTTATGAAATATTTATGCATGCCTATA
>MU227846.1:2377738-2394314 GCA_018584345.1 Thuja plicata
GCTTCATGCAAGAGAGTTAGAAGCACAAAGGTTATAGCTAGGATCCAAGTTTCATCAAGATTTGAGTCTACAGCAAGAAGACTGGTCATATCAGGCTTATCTTCATAAGCAGGAGGCATTAGCTTGTTAGAATAAATGTCATGAGAAGCATTTGGTGGAGCAATATAGGCGACAAGAGCTGCAATTTGAGGAAAGTTTTCAAAAAGATTTAGCAGCTCGTGAGAAATTTCATGATAAAGAGCTGCAGGAGCATAACGAGAGAATGGAGCTCTTGATTAATGACTTCATGAAGAACAAGAAGGCTCATCAAATGGAGGTCAGTCTACTGAAAGAAGCCCTTCTTGAAGAAAAAGAAGAAAAATGTAAGCAAAAGGCTACAACTGAAATATAAGTTGATTTATTTAATGAGCTGCCTTATTGTATTGAAGAAGATATCATTCCCAGATTTTCGCAACTAAATGAAGGAGGTGAGATGGCACAAATTTTGTTTCTTTCATATTTAAAAGATCAGGGGATGGTTAAGAGTAAATTAGATTCCAGTTTGTTGCCTTTGTTTGAGGAGGTACCCATAATCTCTCATGCTTCTCTGAATACCTCTACTATGCCAAAAGATGTAGAAGAGTTGGAAGAAGACCAATTCTTGAATGATTTAGAAAATTTTTTCTCAGAATTAGACACAAAGTCATCCTCTACAAGCATGATGGTGTATGAGCAGCTTGGTGAAGCAACTAAGAAGAATTTATTTCAGAATGGCGAATTTGAAATAGTTGATCTTAGTCAATATCAAGATGTTGCAGCGATAGCTTATTAGCCTGAAGTAATCAAACAGGAGCGACCGATGGATAAGCAAGTTTCCAGTTTTATTCTTTCTAGAGGTTTCCCTATCAGACATTTGGTGAGTATGAATTCCATTGAAGAAGGAGCTGATGCACGCATCCCTAATGTTAAATTCTCACCGAATGACTTTGTCACAGAGAGGTGGCCTATTGCTAATCCATCCCAAAATGATGAGGTTTTCAATCAGCTTGACCAAGTAAGTACGGTATTTGTCAAGCAAAAGGTATTTCAGCAAATAGTTGAGATATTGTCATTGTTTCATCTCTTTGTGGCTGTCAGTAAACATTTTTTTCATTTTGGGTTAAGGAGAAAGGGGAGTTATTTTTCACAACCAGCGAATGGTTTTGTTTGACTAGCTTCTACACTGGCTAGTTTAGCTTTAGTTTAGGTTTCCAGTTTTCTTCCAATTTTCTAGAGTAGTTTCCTGTTTTCCAAGAAGTGCACGCGCACAATTTTTCCCTATCAATTTTTGTGTTCAGAGTGACTCCATGCCCAATGGATTTGTCAAGGAAACTGGTCTTTATGCTTAGCAGGCAAGCATCCCGCAGAAGTCGCCAAAATGTTACCCAGATTTTCCACTCTGTGCAATTTAGCCTAGTCTGCCCTGTCTGGCAATCCTTTGTCATATTCTCTTAGGTCTTCAGCTCAAGCTTTGCTAAAAAACCCTCAAAACCCTAAGTCCTCCATGTTTGAACAAGGTAAAAACCCTAAGTCTTGGCTCTTATGTTTCGCAGTTACCTTTTCCCATCACTAAGAGCATGTGCTTAATTTCCAAGTCGCATGATCACTTCAGCCTGGGTGAATATGCCTTTTCTTCTCCCGACTCTGCGTTTCACTTTGTCACGTAGTCTGTGAACACATTGGAATATTCCTTCTGCATCTTCTGACTTAGCTTTTCTCTTCAGTCGCAAGGTCGCCAGATCCATGTCGTAAGCCTTTGTGAAGAGTGGGACCCTCTCAGTTAGTCGGGTAATCGCAAGAGCCTCAGGGAATATTCCCTTTTATCTCCCGACTTCACTTTTTAGTTTGTCGCGTAGTCTCATGACCTTATCGAATATTCCGTTTGTGTTCCCAGACTTAGCGATGAGCCCTCAGTCACGATGTCGCGGAATAGTAATGTTACAAGTCACATATAGAATGGGGCCCACCACTCAGTCGCTGGGTCGCGAGAAGAATTCAACAGTCAATGAAGTGTCTCCCGACTTTGTGGTAACCTTTGGTCACATTGTCATTAGAACCAAGTGATGACTCAGTGTTCCAATGTGCAAACAGATGAACCAGTGGTCGTGTGATAGATGGCATAAGGCAAGTGGATGCTGATGCTTGTTTGGTGATCGCTAGACGGAGGAAATGGGTTATGCGACTTCGAGACTAAGTGTTCTTTTCCCTATGTCGCGTGATTGCGAGATGATTTAAGGGCATGCTCAGTTATTCAGCAATTAAACGACAGCCGTCCGATGCAAAGCACAGAAGATCCAACGGTGGTCGCTAAGTCTGGTGATCAAAGTGCCCTATGAGAAAAGTACTCCCGACTCAGCGCCAAGGGTTAGTCGGGATGTCGTAAAAGCAGATAAGGGGTACATCTAAACTGTTAAGATGGGTCAAGAGGCTCAGACGAGGGGTTCTCCCAACTTGGCGACTGGCGTTGTCGCGTGGTCTCAGAATAGAGAGATAACATCTGGCAACTGGGAGACAAGCCGTGACGGTTAAAGGAGGCAGTTAGGCGCTGGGTCGCTGGACAGAAAGGGTAAGTTAAGCAATCTCCTCGCGACTTTGATTTCACACAGTCGAGATGTCGCCAGATCATGAATCAGGTTGGCCAAGGGTTAAAAAGATACAATGTCGCCAGGTCATAAGATTTAACTGTGGTTAGTATCTAAGTTCAGCGACAAGGAGACTAACGATCAATCGTGTTGTCGCCTGACTTTGAATTTGAAATATGGCGGCAAGTTTGACACTGTGAAACGCTCGGCAGCCATGGATTCTATTTGCTCATGTTCTAGAATTGATCAAAGTGTTTCTAGTCACAGGAAATCATACACAGAGTAGTCTGCCGATATTTGAATAGATTTTTTTCAATGTCGGTGAAAAGAGGAGGTTCAGCATGTTGCAAAATAGAGCAGAATTATGACTGAGTTTCCAGAAGTGCCAAGAAGAAGGAGAAGAAGTCTTGGGTGATGACAAGGAGAAAACTTGGCCACGCACTGTTCACAGAAAAGAGGGGCAGTTATTACAGAGAAGTATTGGTGAATAGGTGTGCACAGCTATTCAGAGTGAACATAAATGCTACTATCCACCGTCTACCAAATCTGATTTCCAATTGCCAAATCGAGGTAGAGCATGAAAATATCCATGAATATCTGTTTGACTCAGTCATTCTCCATTGCCTCTTCTCTCTTTTTTCCTCTCTCCTATGTTTTTAGGGTTAGGGTTTTCTAGGACCATCCGAAGCTTGTTGCATCCTAAGGGATTCCAAGATGGTCATAGCCCTATATATAGCTGAAAAGTTGCAATTGCAAGGGTCGGTTCTTCTTCCTTTTGTTCTTGCTATCCTTGTAACTTTTCTGAGTTCCTGACAGAGACAAAGAGATTTTGTAAACTAGGAGTTCATTTTTATGCAGAAGGCATACTCTGTGACATTTCTTTGTCCTTGGTGTATTTTTTGTATGAGTCTGTAACTCGCTGTGAGAAGTAATATGTAGAGTTTCAATTCTTGGATCAATTTGTTGGATTGTGTCAACCTTGTCTCTTTTCTACTTGTCTATATGTGTCCTGATTGTTGATGGATTAACTGTGGATGATTTTATTCCTCTTAATCAGTCCTTTCACAGCATCTACTTGTAGAAGAGTATGTCTGCTTGCAGGTTGTAACTAGTGTTTTATTGTTTAAAGCTGTTAACTGTGAAGAAGTCTTTCCTTTTAACTGGTTTACTCATGACCTTGTTATGAAATATTTATGCATGCCTATACAAGGGACTTGTGTTCTACTTAAAATTAAGAGTTAGTTGACCCAGGGGTTTATCCTGTGCGTGTTATGTTTTCATGCCATTTTCGGTGCATCACCTAGTAGGTAGTTTGCTTTCAGTCATTTCCCTTTCAAAGCAATCCTTCTATCCCTTTTCCCCTCAAGTTTTAATTTCCTGTTTAAGAAGAAAATTAAGGTGATTATCCAAGAGGAACCAGCCTAGAATCTGGAGGTCTCATCTCATTTAGCATAGGTCCCACAACCTGGAGATGATTCCCTTGTTATACTGGATTATCAAGACCAAGAGAGCTTGAGATCAGAGGCACAAATTCAGTGTATAACAGGCATAACATCACATAGAATAGTATCAACATAGGAACCAATACTAAAATAAATATATTCTTGTTCTTTGACATCAATCCACTGATCATTATTCATTCCATACACTCTATAAGGTGTACTATGTGCTATCTTCTCTATATTCAACTTGTCAAGCATTTCATCTGAGAAAATATTAGTAATGGAACCACTAGAAACAAAAACCTTCCATACCTTACCCCTACATTTTCATTGTGTCCTAAATATGGATGACCTTTGAATGCACTTTGCATCCACATTGTCCTTCATGATGACCACTGTACCTGTTATCAAATCACCTTGCAATCAACAACCACTGAACTCACCTTCAATTCAAGATCTATCTAAAGTACATAAGGTACATTCCAGGCATCTCCCACCAAATGATAGTTGACATAGGGGTGGGAGTCCCTTCACATGTTGAGGGTTACAACTAACAATCACCAACTGTACCCTTGTAACCAGTCACTGTCACTACACCAGTCAAATCCTTGGTGTTCTCAGTGACAAAGGAAATGAAAAGATAATATAACTAAGTAAAAAAAAATGAAAAGAGATGTTCCTACATTCCAAACCAAGCCAATATCATGTTCAAATAAAATAGAATAGTTTTTTTTTGTTTGACTGTATCTGTAGGCCAGTGGAATACACAGTTTGCAAAGAAATTTTGATTTTCTTGATTTAAACAATTACAAAATTGATCCATCTCAGATCAACACCTCCCTACTTTGTGGATCTCCATCTCAAGAGATGTTAATGCTCCAAATACCTGAGAGTAACCATTCAACTAACTCTAACTGTCACATAACAGTCTGATTGTTAGTGACAAAACACAAGAATTAGTTATCAAGTTGACAACAAAAGTTTTCAACTAGACAACACAACACCATTTTCCCATTCTAAATACTCATAAAAGGTTTAGCGACAATGTTAGAAAGCTAACTTAACCTATAACCCCTACTAATCCCAACTAACTCCAATTAAGCCCTATTTGGCTTATATTGCCAATATAGGCAATTTACAAGACTTTGCACTCTTAGTGCTCTTAACAATATTTAGAGGCTTCTATAGCCTTATTACATCATTATAGACCTTATAGGTCATCTTCCCAATCCCCTAACCTAGGATCGATCCATAATCCATAATAACAAACCTTTGTTTTGTTAGTTCTAGGCCATATCAAAAAATTGTCCTCAATTCATTCTCCTACAATTGTAACTACAAGTCTCTGGATAAATTCTATATATATATATAATGCTGAGCATTATAGATAAGAATTATTTTGGTATTAATCAGAAAGGTTAAAATAAATGCAAAATATATGTAAATAGGCAACTAGTTGAAATTCTTACTTTCTACTTTCAATGCTTTAGAATCCTATTTAACATAAAACTAATAGAATTTGAATTATAAATATAAGATAAAATTCCATGAAAAACTATCAATTAGCCTCGGTGGTTTACAAGTTTGCATTTTTAAAATTCAACCTCCAATAAAGAATTATTTGTACATATAAATATAGGAAGAAAGTAAAGAAATTACCAAGTTTCTAGATGTAAAACTTGGCATTATATCCAAGTATGACTATTTTGGATCTTTCAGAATAGATGATGTAGTATTTTGCATCCTAGTTGTAAGAAAATTTAGAACATATTTGAGTCCCTCATCTTCCAGTTCTGTATCATCATTCTTCACCATGTATGTTTTTTGTTCTTTGATATTTTTAGCAAATTGTCCATTCTTCTACACATAGACTGCTGCAAATAAATGAATAACTCTTAAAAAATGATGAAAAATATTGGGATGGAGGAATCCCTTATCCTAGTGGACTAGAATACCCAACACCTTTTTCTATGTAGTTTGAGTCCAATTTATAAATTATAACAGTCAACTTTGCTAGTAGCAAGAAATTTCTCCCCAATTTTAGCATTCCCCAAAAACTAAGTTTGAAAATATGTAAATTGCATATATACATCTCCCTCTCTTGACTATTTCAAACTTATATAATCTACCAATCAATTCCAAGTATTCCAATTGACCATTCAATCAAAATATATTTTCAATCAAGGAATTCAAACTTTCAAGATTTAAAAATCATGATCAATCATAATATGTTCCTCCACAATGAAGGCATGCGATGACTTCATTCAAGAAACATCAATAATTATTTGAGAATTAAAACTAGGGGTTCCATTTCTAAGGTAACATTTGTCAATTTAGGTATTTCAAAATTAAGGTTATAGCCTCTTTTGTTTATGAAGATAGGCTCTATTTTCATTACTTATTGATATACTAGAGGTGGGAAAACCAACATGGGTTTTAATATGGTAAGCACCAACATTGCTATTACAACATCCTCTAATATTAATGAAATGAATAAATTTCTCAATGCACTGTAAGTGCTTCTCAAAGTTTTTCAATAATGATTTCAAGTATAGATATAAACTAAAAAATTATGCCTTTTACATCACTGATAGCAATAACTATTTACAGAGTATTACACTACCAAAAATAAAACTTTGTAATCCACACTCCATTCTGAATTTCTTCAACATAGCATAAATAGTCTGCATGGTTTATGAACTGAAAAAAAATTTCTTCAATACTTTAGTTTTATTATAATTAGTATGAATGAACAAAATAATCAACTAAACAAAATGATATCTTGGAATGACAGTGCAATAATTATCGATATAGCATCAATGGCTTCAGTCAATGCACCTATGTGTCAATGTAGTGTTGGCCCTTGTGTCTTGAAGACGTAACACACAACAAGTAATCATGGGCGTCAATTTTGGGGTTGTCCAAATAGGAAAAAGGTTTGGATATGGAATCCAAATTATATTTTCTGTTTAAAAGTAATGTGACAAGTAATCATTTTAGGAAGAGCTTATGTAGATTTGGTATTACAGGGAAATAGTGGATGTCAACACTTTCGGTGGGTTGACAAAACCACATTTACATATACCCCATCTACGTCTATACCTGATGTAGGAAATGCATGCAAATTGTGCAAGGCTCGAGAGGCAACTAGTGCTACCAAGATTGTTTCAATGGCAAAAGCAGAAATCATGTTTTTGTGATGCCTTCTTTGTGTAGTTTGTGCACTACTTTGTTGGGACCATATATATGCATAAATGTCATTAACAAAGGGCTATTAGAGATATTGAAACTTTTTTAGAATTTCATGTAGATATAACGTTGGACATATTTTGATAAACTCATGAAATTTTGGTTGTTTATGACTTCGTTATGATTTTCTTTATGGTTGTGGGAGTTCTCGAGAGTCAAAAATTTGCTAATTTTTTTTCAATTTAAAACCTGTCAAAATATAGACTAGAATTTATATGCTGTGCATGTTGTCTTCCTATATTATTCTGAAAACTGGCTATACTCATATTCTTCTTGTGTCTGATTCTTCCAACTATGATCAATTTAATGCTGTAAATCTTGACATAGAATTTGATATCAACCTATCGATATCGATATGATTGCAATATGGGGGAGTTGAAGAAAATATATGTACATTTATAAAACCTGAAGTTAAATTTACAAAGTAACCTATCATTTATAAAACCTACCGTAACATGAAATTTTTTGTTTGACATTTTTTTTCACAACTAAAGAGTTCTCACCATGAGAAAATAGAGTGACCATTTGCTATCAAAGCCATATGTTAACATCATGTATGTTAGCCTATTGTGTTAACATGTGTTAGTAATTTGCCAACAAACATAGTAGGCTAACATACACATTGTTAACATATTTTGTTAACAACATATTTTGTTAACTAAGGTGCAAATATTGCGCTGCATAGACACGACCCTTAAAGCCCACAGGTCATCAAGCATTCAAAATGCAAAGATGTAAACAATGCCAGTATTAACATTCATATTGTGCTACTACATCAACTAATGCCATCAAAATGAAATTTGAGTTAATGAGAAGACAAAGCTCAAATGCCTAACTCAAGTCATGGCTTCCATATGAAGATCAAATGCTAAGGAATTATGTTATAAAATTTCAAGGCATGAAATTTTATAACTGTACATATATAAAACTTGAAGGCATGAGATTTGACCTTGATAATGTTCCCTCCATTTCTTATGCTTGATCATGACTTTTAGAAGTGTATGGATTTACTATGTACATGCATAATTGTAGATGAGGATCAGTAATAGGGTGCCAGGAATTGCTTAGATCCTTTGGATCTAGCCGCATTTATCCCTTCCTTACAGGTTCTGGATCATACCAGATCATACTGGATCAAAACACTAGGTCAACACTTCATAACTTCAAGAAATATCTGGTACCTTCATAATTTATGTTCATCCACTTATGTATGTTTACAATGTTCATTAATGTTCATTAATTTGATATCAACTTGTCGATATGATTACAATGTGGGGGAGTCAAAGAAAATATATGTACAGTTATAAAGCATAAAAAGAAATTTACAAAGTAACATATAATTTATAAACCTACCATAACATGTCATTTTTTGTTTGACATTTTTTGTCACAACTAAAGAGTTCTCACCACGAGAAAATAGAGTGACCATTTGCTATCAAAACCATATGTGCAGATATAAACATTAAGTACAACATGTCCAATTTTTTTTGCAGATATACACATTAAGGATCATGTCAGATAATACAAGGGAATTTGATCAAAATAGGGAGACAATCTCTAGATTGTTGTCTAACTTTCAAAGAGAAGGCAATGACAAATGTTAGTGTCCATGCAAGAGTAGTAACGGCTTAAAGCCAAGAAGAATCAAAATCAAAAAAATAAAGAATAATTATAGGGAGAATTGTCACATTGAAGGGGAATTTGATTATAATCATCCATTGGTAATTGTTGTTTGTTATATTGTTTTCACAATTAATATATGTCATATGAACCATGGAAGGAGGTTTGGTTATCACATTGAAGGGGGGTTTGATTATCATCATTTTTATATAGGTCGATCTCCCTAGTGTAGTACGTGATATGTACCACCACCTCTTAGAGGAACATGGGGGTGTGAATATAGAGGAACATGTAGGTGTGAGTATTGAATTTGAAGATCATGATCCCATGGAAGATGATGATCATGGAACATAAAACACATTTGAAGATGATGGTATGAATGCATTGATCGTTGACACATTTGGTACTGGTGCTACTGATGATGATGATGATTATGATGAGGATGACATTGACATCATCCATGATATACCTCTACTTGAGAAGGTGAACATGACCCTTTACGAAGGCTCCCAATCTACTCTTCTCTCTACTTTATTGTTGTTAGTTTTTTTGAAGTTTATGAATGGTTTATACAAAATAGAAATGTCACGTATGCTAAGGTTAGTCATATACATCATTATAGTTTATAAAAGGTGAAAGATGTACCATTAAGATTGTTTATATTAACAACTTATATTTTTTGCTATAGATTGATAGGTGAGTTTCTGTTACCACCATCAAATGTTCTCCCTCGCTCATACCGATAATTATGTGCCACTATGAAACATATTGGAATGGAGTATCAAGCAATAGATGCTTGTCCCGAAGATCATATTATTTATCATAAAGAACACAAAAATTATAACAAAATTCCCTGAATGCCATACGAGCAGATATCGAGATAATCAAATAGTAAAAAAGGTGCCTTGCAAGGTTCTACATTACATTCCCATTATTCCACATCTGAAATGATTATTCAGGTGCAATAGCTTGGCACAATTTATGGATTACCATGCATGCGGTAGGAGTTGAGATGACATTATTTGAATGCCTACGGATGGTTCATCATTTATGAACATAGAGGAAAAGTGGCCACACTTTAAAGAAGAACCTCGAAATCTCAAGCTTTCTCTGGCAGCAGACGATGCCAATCTGTATGGAGAGATGAGATATGTTTACTCAGTGTGGCCTATTTTTGTTATCAACAATAACCTTCCACCATGGATGTTAATAAAGAGGGAAAACATTATGTTTGCAATGATTGTTCCAAGTATTTTATTATTTTATAGTTATCTACATGTAATTATAAGTCTTGGAGTGAAATGGCCACAATAATTATTTGATGTTGTTAATTCAACTAGGTAAGTACCAAGTGAAAGAGAGAAATGTATATATTGCACCTCTTATCAACGAGTTGTTGGTGTTATGGAGTGGTTTCATTATGTATGACATCTCTAGAGCAATTGGACAAAGAAAATTAAAATTCCATGCAATGCTTGTGTGGACAATTCATGATGCTCCAAGGTTGACACATTTCTATGGTATGTTATGGTGAATTCTAGTTGTACGCGATAATTTCGATTCTAAAAATTCACATATTAATCCAATTGTATCGTTATCTTGTAGGTCTTCAAACAAAGTGAAAATTTTCATGTCCAATGTGTGGTCCAAAGATGAAATCTCTTCATTCCAAAAGTTTAAGAAAGAAGGTGTTTGATGAGTATGGGCACTTCCTCCCCAGAAATCATAAGTATTGAAGTGCGGAAAAACATCTTTTCAATGGGAAAGAAGAGACTACATCAAAGCCCTGAAGAATAAATCCTCACTTATGTAAGTTGGAATATAATAGAATTCAAGGTAATATCGTTCCACCAAATGGTTGATATTTGAAAATTATATATTTTGATTGTGTTTTGTTGGCTAATTATGTAGTTGACGATCTTAAAGGTCATGAGGTCAATGCTGACCAGCTTCCAAAGGGACTAAAATGTTATCCCAGAGAATTTAGTAGGATGCCCTACTATGAAAAACTACAAATTGTGCATTTGTTTGATACTATGCATATTGGAAAGAATGTAACAGAGATACTCTGGAAAATATTGGATGGAAGGCGTGACAAAGAAAAACTTGGCAAAATTTGTAGTGACATTCATGATTCCAATCATGCAATGGAAATATCATTGAATCAAATAGAAATGGAGACCGGATTAATGCAAGTACTCTTCCTTGGTTATTAATAGAGCAACAAAGTAATTCCATAAAAGAAGTCATATGAAAAAATTGATTTCCTATAGGATTTGTTGCAAATATAAGCAATCTCATATCAAAGAAGAGTGATTTTGGGTCAGGGATAAAAACACATGATTGGCATACCTTCATCTGGGTAAGTCGTAGTCTTTTGTATTTACAATAAATTTGTGTAACTTCATTCAATTTTCATTGTATGAAATGATTAATTGACAATTGTTGCAGTATTTGCTACCCCTATCGCTCCTAGAGAACTTCAACAATAATATCAAACAAGTAATATATTTTAAAGTCTTGTATTTATATATTTTTGTGTCTTAAATCCCTTGTAGGTGGTTGTCATCTAAAGAAATCCATAAAGAAGATATAAAATATTGGAATAAAAGAATTCCTCACCTAATGTGTGAAATGCAAAAGTGCTTACCTTCAACCTTTTTCAATGCACAAGAACACTACCTCATACACCAAGTTGAGGAGATTGAATTGTGTGGACCTGTACAGGCTAGGTCAATGTGGATGGTTGAGAGAAACTTGAAATTTCTTAAGGGTTTGGTACGAAAAAGAGCATGTCCTGAGGGTTCTATGGTTAAGGGATATATGGTATACCAGATGATGGTGTACGTTACTCAATATCTTCCTAATGTTGCATCAAAGACCCATATAGATTACATTTGGGATCTTGACTCCATTAAAAAATTTGAAGGGGAGTACTTGGTGGGCAATGGTAGATTTAGGAAACTGAAAGGTAATAAATTATGTGATGTTATTGTAGTTAATTAATTCTTAATCTTCAAAATAAATCTATTGTAAGTCATCTATTTACTTTTGTATAGTTGCTAAAGAGTGGGATGCAATACATTTTTTTATTGCAAATAATCAAGATTGGATGACGGTATGGATTGAACAATGTCAACATTATGGTCATAGATTAAAATTGGAATTTGTGTCTTCATTGGTTATACAAGGTCATCGTAATGGATATCCCAATGTTACACAAAAGGAAATATATTTAGCATATGGTTTAAGAGATCACTAGGTACTTATCAATTTGTTAATCAATCATATGTTTTTCAACTTGTGATGCAATAATTTATACATGTTTGATGTTATTGTAGGTGAAACACAACAAGGCTATGTTATGCAATGCTTATAAATTTTGCATCAAAAAGTTGGATGACACGAAGAGAACTTGTGATTCTGGGATAAGTGCAGTCTTCTAAGTGACCAATATTTTATCTAAAAATGACTTACATCCTTGAGAGTCGCAAAATTGATACTATGGTATTTTGGTTGATATACTTGACTGTGACTTTAATTCCTTCAAATTAGTTTTCTTTGTCTTGAAATGGTACAGACTACGTCTCAATAAAAATTATCTTGATAGAACTATTATGGAACATGAAAATGGATTTATAATGATTAATAAAAGGTTGTTTGAGCCAGTTGGGGAAGAGCCCTATGTTCTTCCAAGGAAATGTGAGCAGGTATTTTACTCAGAGATTTCACATAAATTGGGTTGGTCATTTGTTGTTAGATATGATCCAAGATGAAGGCTGATAAAGTAAAATGTGATGGAAGAAGAAGATACCGAGGAAGAGGAAGAAGTGGAAGATGATGTAGATGATGATCACACTCGAGAGTTAGTCGAAGAAGAATATGAAGAAGAAGAAGATGACGATGATGCTTTTATTGATCATGATGATGATGAGGATGATTATGAGGAGGATGCTGATGCTAATGATGATGATGCTGATGATGATGATGACAATGATAGTGGTGGTGATGATGTCATCGACGACGATGATGATCCGGATGATGAGATCGATGAAGAAGAATATCAATGATAAGAATGAAATGTAAAATTATGCTAGATGTTTGGCATGTTTTAACAATTATTTTGGGTTGAAATCTATACTTTTTCCAGTAATATGCTTAGGGTTTCATATTAATGGCATTTTTGGTTTTAGCATGAATATCTAACTACTCTTATTCACCTTGTTTTATATGTCCTACTTATATATTTGATCTTTTGTTAAGAGAAATTTCATTCTAAAAGAGTGTATTTAATATCTATATGCTTAAACAACCTCACCAGTTAAGCCTGTTCTCATTTCTAGTAGTGGGCATGACTAGAATAAAATCACTTGAAAGACACAAATATTTAGACATGTACAAATTAGTGACGTGATTAAGAAAATTACCTTTCTTTATCATTTTTGGGGGTATTTTTGTATATCAATGCATTTAATCTAAATACTATCTTATAAGATTTGCTTCTGATAATTTTATTTTTTCTTGCACATCAATGATGTTAAATCACAGGGGATTCTCTTTGTTCCTTGCAATGGAGTGAGCTAATTCTGAAAGTATAAATTGATAATTTTAACAATGTATAATTTCCTTCACAAGATGTAATACAAACTATGGAGTGAACTATGTTTGCCTGATTATATAACTATTATCTTTTGTTAGGTATCCCACACAGTCTCCTAGATTGTCAGGGATAAGTCAATACACCCCATAGAGATTAATTAATATCCTTTACCATTTGTAAAATATCTCTCTCATTGCCACCTGTCTCTCTCATTTCATGAAGTGCAGGTACTAGCGAATATGTATTTGTGAGATTTGTCTTCCTCGAGTGAGGAAATTGTAGGAATGGAAGAAGAAAGTGAGACATTTAGTATGTTTTAATTAAGGAGATTGACTCGAGGTCAAAAGATTAGAAAGAAATTCATTAAATGCATGGAATTTTTCCTTGCTCAAGGGGGGTCATATTCTTATGACGATGAGAGCAAAGGCGACTCCGAGGTGCCCTTTAGGTACAAACATATAAAGAAACAATGGGTCCCCAACGTACTTCCTTCAATAAACATTGATTTTTGTGTTAGAGAGAGGATATATCGCATAGCACTGTCTTCATTGCATGGTTTGGACCTATTTTCCATACATGCCATAAAGGTCTCATACAACAAACTTGTCAAATTGATGGAGTATGTCAGAGCTTGTTATGATTACAATAGTTGGATGCAGATTGGTAGATATAAAAAAAGTATGTGTAGGTATGGCCCCGTGACAAATTATATAGAACAAAAAGTTAGTGAACAAAGTAAAAAAGTAGCTATATACATTGATGGAAGGCCAAAAGCATCAGGGAATATTGTAGGTTTTGTAAATAGTACACGACCTGTGTCAACTAAGAAGCAACCCAATTAGATATTTGAGGCGCGTGAAGGAACTCACATATTTCTATGTGCAATCAAATAAATACGTGGAGGTGAAGAGATGCTTTTCAATTAAAATTTGAATCGCTTAGATAAAAAAACACCCACTATCATAGATGAGGTGGTACGCACTATGCACCATTCAAAATTGTTTAAAAATTAAAAAAACTATCTCTTCTTTTAATTGAAGTATTTTGAGAATTGTCTTATATAAAAAGTAACTTAGCATAAGAACACATGTGTTTTAACATGTCTCAATGATTTTTAATTTGTGAAATACAGGGCTATAGTATGGATCAACAATCACACAATACGCATGACGATGATGTTTCTCATGGGACTTATTCTTCCCGACAGACACAACTCATTTTTTTTGTACAAATGCACATACAAGAAAAATGTTAATGCGTATTTTTTGTTATGTTTTATTATTAACTACTATTTTGGATTTATTTTAAATAAAGTTTCTAATAATATTATTCTCACAAACAAGTGTTGATCAGAAAAAGGGAAAGGAACAAGTAGTCCATGAGGAGTCGCAGGATGAGTAGGATCCATTCCTTGTTGATTTTTCATCAGAAGTTACACCTTTGGTTGCACTACAAAACATCCTTCATGCAATTTCAAGAGAGTTGACTCAATTTTTAGGTTTTCAACCTCAGACTCCTAAAATGCTAATGAGAGTGGATGAGTTGGCTAACCCTGTTCAAACTTATGAAGTAAGTATCATTGTAGTTTTTAATTATAACAAAACTTCAATAATGGTTTTTATAGTATACTGTCTTATTTATGTCATTAACTAAACTACATATGTGTTATTTCTATAGAGGATGCTACAAACATTCAAGGGTCATTTCCCAGATGTAGATACTTCACTAGACGGTTCCAATAGATTGCATGTTCTATCCTCCACTTGTGTTTTTCTTGAATAATTTTTTTTAATATATCTAACAATCTTATTTTTCAGCACATACTATTGATCCTATGTTCACTGCGCTGCCTGCTAGGAGGATCAGAACCATAGAGGTACCATTGACTGCAATGTCAAAAACACGTAGCATGGCCAACAATGCGATGGCAATGCCTATTATTGGTAACTAGATTCATCTTTTTCTCTCTCATTTATCATGTATTTATTTCACTTGAACTATTCTTTCTTACGGGACATTTTTTAATATTGGATTCATTTTATGTAGGAGGCGATGATGAAATTCCTAGATGTACTCATGTTGAATGTACGGAAATAATAAAGAAGTGTGATCAATTTCTCATGAACATTGAAGATGGACTTCCTGTGAGTGTAGCCTAGCTTCTAGGTACTTTAAAGATTGATCCTTTCTTTTACTATACAATCTTATACTCATAATTTAATGCACTAACTGACCATACGCACATGGTATCATATTTTGATTTCATTGCTAGATCAGATTATCTTTCATCCCTTTCTTGAAGTATATTAAAAGGTAGCTTCACTTCATCTATGAATCTAATAGTTTTTTTTTCTTAAAAGGTGGCAATCACAAGATAAAGTGTTAAAGGATAAACTCATTGACTCTATGATAACACTTTTTGGACCCAACTCCTTTCAAAGACTTAAGCTCCTTGAGAAAGTGGGGAAAACTTTGAAATATATTAAAGATAGCTACAGGACCCAAATAGAATGCAACCCTTATTATGAGCACCCCCCTATGTTCCTATTAATGAGTGGGAGAATCTAAAAAAGGATGCACTTGAGAGACGCGCAAGACATGATGGACAAATAGTATCACCTGAGGATAGAAGGTATGTGATAATATTAATAACGAAATTATGTACTATTTACTCTTTGTACTTATGACTGATCTTTATGTCTCGATGTTGTAATAATAAAATTATTATAGTTACTCTTGTTTTTAAAGGTATATTTTGGTAGTTGAATTGTTAGTCAATTTGAGTAGCGAGGTTAGTATAATTGAACTTTTACAACTTGTCAAGTTGGGGTTTATTAGACATTCATATTACTAGTTCAATAAAAATGTTAGGAAGGCATGATATGATTAAATTATATACATGGTCATATAATTAGGTAATATGTATCTCCTCTCATATAATTATAAATCTTGTAGGTTTGGGATCATGGATATTACCTTAATATCTTACAAGAATTGGTTCTCCATCGTAGTTATGAACCATTGGGTAGGTAACCTTATGAGGAGGTCTACGTATAACTTATTTG
>MU227846.1:2401408-2422973 GCA_018584345.1 Thuja plicata
AAAAAGTTAGGTATCATAATTTATATTTACTTCAAAATAATAGAATATCTAAGGTTGGTTTATTGAAGCAGGCAACATTATAATGGATGTTGTGTCATAGGCCTTAAAATCATAATGGAAACCTTTGAAATGTGGTGGGTAATTTCTTGTATAACTGCAGGTGGATGAACTATCATCTCAAGGTGAAAAGGTTACAATCTACAATGGCTAGGTAAAACTCATATTGGATTTGTATCCTACTTTATGAAATGTTGAACTATTCACTAGGCCTTGTTGCTGATTCTTAATGATATTTGAAGGTGGATTTGATATGTGCAACGGCTGGAACATAGGCATGGGTACAATAGCTAAAGTATATAGTAAACTTTTTCTACATTTCACTACTATTTTGAATTCCTTATTAAAATTAAATTATAAATAAACCTAGTAACACTGCAGTCCCTGCTCATTTGAAAACTAAAAACAAAACTACAACAGATGGGACAGATTGGAGGGGTTGAACTCAGCAACTACAACTGCCCTTTACTGCAACCAGTCAGAAACAAAGGGATTTATAAAATCTTACAAAAATCTACAATTTTTGTGTATTCTCCTTGTAGGGCATATGGTAATTAGCATTTTATTTACTTCAGTTAGAAAATAGAATAGACTATAGAGTATATAAACCAGAGCTCATAATTTTTTTATTTTCATTTTTTGAAGTGGGTATTTGTATCTGCGTGAACAGGCACCGGTAGATCAACCATGTGTAGGTTTGAATATGCTTGATATAGTCTCAAATTCTAGCTCGTTAAAGGACTAGTATGCGATCAAACTTCCATTCTTCTCTTTCTTAAGAAAATGGCCTGCTACAAAATAGATGATTAAGGATGACATGGAAAAGAAATAAATATATATTTTTTAGTTTACAATAGTGGGTGATTTATATATGTTTTTATAGAAGGCTTATAGTAATATAGGTCTACCTTATATTCCTTGTGGGAGGCACTTAACTATGCTACAATTGAGGCGTACATATCTTACTTCTTGTGAGATTTAAACTTGTGACTTCTATTTCAAGAATATGAGGTTTATTTTCATAAATTCACTTAACTCATTTATGTTTCCAACACATTTTTATGTTTCCCATTTCAGGAGACCCAACTTCTAGAGGCCAAATTTTTTGATTTGGGAGTTTGATTGACAAATTGTTCGAAGCACCAACAAGATCATGATGTGCTCTATCAAGCTATAACCCACTACAGTGGTTATCACAACTTCCAGGTCCATCAAAAGCCTCTAAGGCCTTAACAATTGAGTTTGAGACTTTCAAACAAAACTATCAAAAGTGGAAACTTTATATCTTTAAATCTATAAATGATTCTTGCAATGAAAATTCACTAGTATTCTTATCTAGCCAATTCATAGCTTTGAGGAAAATCTTTGATCAGTCTGTGCTCAAAAGTAAACTTACTATAATAGTATCCTTATGTAAATGTAAGGTTGAGACACAAATTTCCACATTAAAAAAGTGTCTAGGTCACTCTTTCTCTCATTTGTTTTGGTTTAATTTTGACTCTCTTGATATATTGTCTTAGTTTCTTAGTGATCTCACAATTGTGTTCCATGTTTTTGCTAAGTTGGATCAAATTGCTCAAGTTTTATTGTTATGCATGTAATTTGGACTTGAGCTTAATGTTTACCCCTAGATTGCGATCCTCTCAAGTATAATATTTAGTGATCAATGTTTAAGTACTTTTTTGCATCGTTGTATATTCATTGGCATGAGATTGCATAAGTTATTATATGTGCTCTTTTGGAATCAAATGTTTTTCAATTTGTTTTGTTATTCACTTTTTTGCATAGGACTATTGACTGCGAAATAGCGCTCTGCTTCATTTGGCCTTCACAATACACATTGCAGGCCCTCTTCCATCACTCTTCGCCGAAGTGTGATTCCTCCAAAACAAAGAGAAACAATGCGTTGATGTTGTCAAAACTTCAATAATGGACTCCTTGGCAACTAATGCTCACAAATTTTAGTCTTAGAGTTTGATCCCTCACAACCTATAGGTAGAGATAAAGAGAGCCTGAAAAATAATAGCCAGCTCATTTTTTAAGGAGAATGCGTGTTATAAGTATATCACATACACTCACTTTCTTTGCATAATGTTTTGTATTTTTATACTCTTGCAACTTCGAATTATCTCCCTCCATCTGTAATGCAAATTATATTCATGTCTACCATTTATAGACATGCTGTCATAGTTGGGAGGACATTAGTTTTTCCCTTTATCCACTAGTACAACCTCAAACCTTTCCTCTACACTATACTAAGTTGTAAAATCCTTCTGAGTCTCTTGTTTTTTGGGAGTCTATGCATTTTATATCTACATAAAAGTTTGACCAAATTTCAAACTTATGCTTTGTCTATACTTCCATAATTTACATTCATGTCTACCAAGAAAGTTGTTTTTAAAATGACTGACCAAACTTCTCTTTGTTGTGCTTTGATAAAACTTGTAAGTAATATAAGTCTGATTGTAATTGTGTGTACAATAGTTAAAATCTCTAGTGAAAGGAGAAGAAAATGAGAAACCAAAAAAAACCTTAAAATCTCTAAAGGGACACTAAAAACATACATGCGACATCCAGCCATCGGAAATTGTCAATATCTGGACGTCGCATGTATAGCAAATACGTCACATGTCTATCATAATTGAGACACCCACAAACTGAACTGACGACATGCTACATATTTTAGACGGTGTAAACTATGACTGTTAACACAAAAAATGTGCCACCTAGGTGTCAAAATAGCGACAGATAAAATACAATAAAAACATGATAAACATCATATCCGGCTCGTATTGCGACACCTAGACGTCCCATTTTTTGTGTTAACCATTGCAATTATGACAGACATGTGACATATTTTCTATACATGCGATATCCAACCGTTGCCAATTGTTGATGGCTCAACATTGCATGTATAGGAAATACATCGCATGTCTGTCATAATTGCAACTCCGAAAAACTGTAACGATGACATAGTGAAGTTTTTAGACGGTGCAAATTGTGACGGTTAACACAAAAAATGTGACACCTAGGTGTTGTAATAGTGATAGATAAAATATGTAATGACAACATGATAAACTTCATAGCTGGATCGTATTGCGATGATTAAGACCATCTATTACAATAATGATAGATGGTACAACCATCAGTGTTTCGAACACCAAAAATGCAACACTGGTCTCTGTCGCTTGGCCGACGGGACAGTGTCGAAAAAGAAACACAAAGTATGTCAAAAAATGGTCTCAAATGTTGTAGTGATTCATAACACCTCATTTTATTATCTTACATTTTGGTAACCATCTATTTTATATGTTACATTTTGGTGAACCCACAATAGACAACTCTTTATTTTAGGTGTTAGATGCTTTGCCTCTTTTCCTTAGATACTAGATCTTGCATGCATACTTAATTAGTTTTCTTTTATGCTCTTGCATTTTAAAATACAAAATAATATACATATTCATAAAAATATAAAAACATTTCATTCAGTATGAAGATCTTTAAGATGCTTTGGGATATGGTTACTTTTGTGATTATGCTTCTTTTAGCATCTCTTTATAGTACTTATGATGCATATGAGAGTATCATTCATTTCATCATGGTTTTTAATCTTCATGTTTCACTTGATTATGCTATTTTGAGATTAACTAATACTATTCTTCCTAGTTTCAAAACTTTCATCAAGGATTTGTGTAGTGGACTTATTTCTCTTGTGGATTATGTGAAGAATTGGGTAGATGATACCCCATTTACTAATCTTCCTAATCCTAATCCTATCATTCCTAATCTAGTTACTAATCCTCCTAATCCTAATCCTATCATGCGTAATCTAATTCCAAATATTCCTATTTCTATTTCTCCATCTTCTATCCCTAGTTCTCCCCACACTTATGATGGGGCTCAAGCTAAGGTTCATGATGTACATGTTCAAGAATTCTTCCATTTACCTTCCCCTTCTTATCCGATCCATCATGATATTAAAGGGAAAAGAAAAGAAACCTCTTCTCAACCTATCATTCCACAATACACAACATTTTCTCATGAACACCATAATCAATCACCTCCTGTAGAAGCTTTGGAAGATATGTACACTACCGGATACACTATGGTAGATAAACAAGGCTATAAGGGTTTAGGGCTTGGTATCAATGAGCAAGACATTAAAAACCCGATTCATTCATCTCCTAAACAAGATATTCATGGTATAGGTTTCCTGTCTTCTCAATTCAAAGTGGTTGATCTTAACTATCATCCTCCTCTCCATGTTCTTCTTCCAATACCTTCTTTAGATCACCCTGATACTCCTCAAGATGTGGCAAATAAAGTGTATGTCTTGTTAATGATTTTGATGAAATAAATCTTTAAACCTATGCCCAAAAATTATCTTTAAATACAAATGTCCTTTTTCATATAGTAATACAAATTTACTTGTTGATTGTGTGCATTTCAAACTATATGTTAGAGAAAGAGCTTCTTTAGGAATTATATCTCATTCCCGTGCAGTATTAAAATTTCTTCATAATTTTGATATAGGGCATTCCCCTCGTTCAACTATAAATTAGATCATTTTTCTCCTCTTGTCTCTTAACTACGGGGCAAGAGGTATTTCCTTCCAATCTTCTAGGATCCATTTTGGCTCTTATCATGTATTTTGTTTTTATTTTAGAAGTTTATTCTTTCCATATTCTATCCTTATAATTTTATACTATGGTAAATACTTCCTTCACTCATAATCATTCATGACACCTTTTCTAGGACATTTGTTTTTGTAAAGATATCTCTTTACTACAAATTCTCTTGATATAATTTGATATATCCCTTTCTTTCATCCTTTGGGGAAAGGTATTTTCCTTCTTCCTCTATCTAAGGATATACTTTCCTTAGCATAGTGGAATTTGTTTATCATACATCATTTTTTTCTTATAAAGATTTAGGCTTTTGGCTATGGATACCCTCCTATATGAGAGGTGATTGTCCTAGGTCATCACCTCTTCTTTAATTTGCAAATTATATTATTTATAAACTCTTTCCTTTGCTTTGGGTTAGAGTTTGACTCCTTTATTCCGATATTCCTCTTCCTCTACATTTCAAGGGGCTTGATGATTGAATCTTTGGTCCCTCTTTTCTTTGGAAGATGACATCTTATCCTCAGCACTCCTCTATGGTGGGGATCTAGATGATAAGATATCTTCCTCTTTGAGGATCCTTTTTCCATATCTGACATATCCATTTCATGATTATCTATGCTCTTAGAGGTAAGGGTCAACACTCTTTGATAAGGGTATAGTGTATATTGTTGTTAAGCTGGATATCTCCTTACCATGTGAAGTAGGTATCCTCTTTCTCTTCCTTATCCTGACTAGTGGGTAGTCACGATAAGGAGGGGGCATATATAGGGTCTCCCTTATATTATAGTTTAAATTTTACAACATGATAAATCCTTGGAAGGTAAGACACATAAGCTGCTAAATCCTGAAGAGACATTTTTATTTTTTATTTTTTGCTAAATCCTCGGAAGGCAACGCACATAAGTTGCCAAACCCTGAAGAGACACATTTTTATTTTTTTATTTTTCTAAATCATCAGAAGGTAACGCACATAATTTTCTAAATCTTAAAGAGATTCACATTTTACAATTTGCTAAATCCTCAGAAGGTAGCGTAGATAAGTTGCTAAATCCTGAAGAGACATGCATTTTTATTTTTGCTAAATCCTCAAAAGGTAACGAACATAAGTTTCTGAATCCTATAGAGATACACATTTTCAAATATGATAAATCCTTGGAAGGTAACACACATAAGTTGCTAAATCCTAAAAAGACACATATTTTATATTCCAGAGTGATACAATAATTTGGATCTATAGATATTCCCAAATATGTCAGAAGATGCATTACAATTACAAAGCACAGTTTATTGGTGAACTTTTTGGGTTCTCCCTCCTGGGTGATTCATGATAAGATGGGAATCTTACTAGGTGAGGTAATAACTATCTCTTTTCTCTCTTTCTCTTTCATGCTAGTAGGATTTGATCATCAAGCTAGGTAATCTATAGTGTTTCTCTTGTCTTTCTCATGTAGTCATGTATGTTTTCTATGATTAATTTCTCTTTTAATTTCATATCTTTATGCATGTATGTTGAGTTAGAATCCTTGGTCTGGGGGCTCATTTCCTTAACCAAGTGATTCCATACCTCATTGCGATTTACCAAAGTCTTTCTTCTAAATTTACCGCAAGTATATTTGATTTCCATACTCCCGCTAAACTGGGGGCTTAATGTATCATCTTAAAATTGAAGCACTTCCATGTTAAGAGCATTTATCCCTCCTTAGGGGTTTTTTTCTTACTACCATAATATTTCCCCCTCTATTTTGCACCCTCCCCTACTTCTATGTTTGTTTAGGGCCCTGATTGGGCCTCCCCGGGCACCATCCATCCCATCTGGCTTATTTTCCAGGGGTTCTGACTCCCTGGGTCAAGGTCGACCTTGACCTTGACCTACTTCAAGGATGACCTCAACCTTTACCTAGGTCAAGGACAACCTCCACCTTGACCTGTGTCCCCCTTTTAGGTTTGAAAGTTTGTTGGCTGTCAGAGGTCATAAAAATTTCATTTCCCACTTTTGGGTTGGTTTTTTTGGGTTCTAAAGTGACATTTCTTAATTTATATTTAATATAGGTCCTCTTCTAGTGGTATAGGTCTTATTGGAATTTAATTCTCCTATTAAGGCCTTTGTAGAAGATTGTGCCCTAGTTTCATCTATAAGGAAGTTTTCTCCTTTCATTTTCTAAGAAGTCATGTTAAGCACTAAGTCATATGAAGTACAGATTATCAACTCAAGTACAAATCATCAATTATCCAAGAAGAAAAAAGTTCAAGAATCCATTTTTTCTACATGTTTTCAAGCTTTCAAAGTGTTCAAGTCTTCCTCTCAAGCATTCAAGTTCTCTATTGAAGATCAAGGATTCAAGATTTCAAGCCTTTGAAGGGATTTGGTTCAAGCATTCAAGATTCATCATTCAAGCCCTATATCTATCCATCATGGTGGTGTGATCTTCCTTCAATATCCTTTGTGCATCATCAAGACTCATTCATTCTCTCCTTAAGGTGGATTCCAATCATACAATCATGGATGTTTATGGTTTCTAATATTGAGTCCAAGTTTTCATATTTACATACTTGTTTACATTCGAAATACAATTGCATATCTATTGAATATCATGAGTCATTATTAGATTTAATTCTACTACTTTCTAGCATTCTTTATTTCAATCATTAATTTAAAGGTTAATTCTCAAAGCAGGGTTTGACTAAGGCAAACCCCTCCCCCCAACAAACAAATCCATTTTCTTGCAGCTACAAGTTTAGAACAGAGGATCAGAGTGCAGATTCGGATACCCTTTTCGGAAATCATTGGGATCCAAAAATAAATTTCCTATCGAAGACTTTTGAGGTTGATTTTTCCCTAGGGTCAAAATTGAAACTATGTCAAAATAGAAAAATATTTCTGGGTTTTGTTTTTTTCAGCATTTCGATCCCAGATCCAGTCTCGGATTTTTCAAAAAGTGAGTGTAGACCCCTAAAAACAACATTCTTTAGATTTGTAACATTTCAAGGTTAGTACTTTCCTCCTATCCATTTCAATTAAATATCTTAATCTTCTTAGACCTATCACACACTCTCTCCTACAAAATAGGAGTTAGGGTTTTTCTCTTTATCAATATCCTTAATAGATTGATTCATTTACGTATGGATCCTTTCTTTAGGGTTAATCAATTTGGATCTTCCCTTTATGAAATTTGGGATTAAGAGGATAATCTTACCTTCTTCATCATTCTTATAACACACATTAAATTTATCCTTTACATTTTAATAATCTTCACATATATTCATAACACCTCATTTTCTTATCTTACATTTTGGTAACCATCTATTTTACATGTTACACCAATAACATCAATGAAATAGAAAAATATGAATCTACAATAACAGAACAATAGTATTAAAGGGACATAAATCCATGAAAACTTTTACTATCTATGATTATCATTCTGCATTCTACAAAAGAGTTGTTGTTTTTGTAAACCAGATATATGACTTAAACGGACTTAGTTCCTGTAGCTTAGAAACCTTTTTTACAACATCAAGGTAGTGCTAAATTAGTGAACACAATCAATAAACTAGCATTCATGCATGAATGTTCATGAAACTTGGAATTCACACACAAAAAATGATCAATTGGTTATGTTACTAACCTAACATATGATCTTTCTCGTGATGTTTTCAAATAGAATAAACAGAAGTGCATTCAAATGCAAAGAGTCATGAACTATGAATTTACCAATAGAAGAGAACAAATAAAAGTGCAGTGAGTGTCACAAGCCCATTCTCGAACCTCACAAGGTGCATTATCAAAATAGAAAGAATGCTACGGGTTCATAAAGACAAAATGAAAGGTTAAATGAAAGAAGGGAATGCAGTGCATAATAGTTAAGTACAGAGTGAATGCATGTTGTTGCAGTTCAAAGGGAGAAAATATGATACAAAATGAGTAGGTGCAAGAAATGTTATGCATGTGCAAAGGAGAAACAATTGCAAATTGATATGTAGAAAGATGATCAAATTACAGTCCTATCAAATATAAGTCATGTGCAAATGTAGATGTAGTTTATAACAGTGCATATTCAAGGAAAATAAATGACATTGTTGTTTAAGGATATAAAAGATGCATATCACTATGAGCTTCTTTCTACTTTTGGAAAAGTGATATGCATATATAGATGAGATGAATAATGGTGTCATCAAAGATAAGTGGCAATGTGTATTCAAACATTGTTCATACCAAAATATAGAGTTTATCAAATGCTGTTATAAATATTGGTGTGTCTGAACAGAGAAAATGAACAACAATGATATCTATTTTGGAAAATAATATGCACATGCAGAAGAAGATGAATTGTAGAACAATCAAATATAATGTAATATTGTTATGCACATGCCAATGAAGATGAATTAAAGTGTTTTTTAAAAAGGTGACTACTGGTCATAAATAGAACGGTGATATTCTAAATCACAAGTATCATTTATTTTTCAGAGTTATGCATGTAAAAGATGAATGACACTATTTTTGTAAAGGATAAGATAACAATAATTCTATTGTAAGAAGGTGCCAACTTCACAACAATATTATCAATTAATGATAATATGCATATATAAAAAAGATAGACAATAATGTTATAAAATGTAATATGCATGTTCAAGAAATAGTGTTGTTTAAATGGAAAAGATGCATTTTAAAGTGACAGGAAAATAAACATAATGATATTCATGGGTGTCACAAGCCCATGCTCAAACCCCATGAACAACCATTCTTTCTGGAGTCAAAATGGCCCTTCAAAAGCATGTATACAAGGTGGTCACCATTGACAAGTTGAAGGTAGAGATCAGACAGATTGTAAATATAGACAACATTAAACAAAAAATGTTGAATCATCAGTTCAAGTCACAGCCCTAAGTGAGAGAAGGACCATTAAAATAAAATATGGTGGTTACTGTCGGTCTCGATAGTAAAGGAACAGTAATGTGTAAGCTATGTGGTCACTATAGTCAACAATCAAAGACAAGTAAAAACCCCAAATTGACAGCAATGTAAACATCTAGTAAGGATCTGATAGATGTAATTACCCCCAAAGGCATATCACAAGCTAAGTGATTAGATATATAAAAATAATCTATTTAACAATGAGATTTTAAAGTTAAGCCATAGTTTGAGCAAGGATAATGACAACAAAACAATAGAACCGAAAATCATTGCAGTAAATCATGAAGAAAATGTCAAAGCCAAAGCACGAAACTCAATTCTTTTTAAGCTATGAAGTTCAACAAAAACATCAAAAATGAGAAGAATGGAAAGCCAAAGACAAAGGTAACTTATCTGAAAGTACAATGACCAAGATGTAAAAGTGTAGAGTCTAGTTCTATAATGCTTTGGATCTTGAACAGCATAGTCAAACAAGGAGTGAAGCATAATCAATTATGGACAAGACCTATATCAAAAAAATCCCATAGTATTAATGCAGCCCGAGCTCTTTGTTCAAATGACAAAATCCAGTTTGAGAGCCCAAAATTCAAGTGGCACTCCAATGTAAATTTAGTCTAAGCCCAAATCTATGGAAATGATTCCATATGTGGAGCCCGAGCCTCATGCTCGAAATACATGTTGACAGATCACAGAGAAGAAGTTCAAAACAATAACCCAACTACCAGATCATAGTAAAACTCCCAGATTAACAACTGGATGACAAAGAAGCAGAGAAAAAATAGATTTATCACATTAATCTCAGCATAAGAGGCGCCCCATAGTTAGGTTTCCAAACCCTCATGTTTTTCCCATATGAAAATACAATCTGGTGACCAAGAAAATGCCAAGTTTTTATAAACTTTGAAGTCTGATCACGGTGGAGGAGTAAATGAATTGAAGAATGCAGTGAATGACAACCAGAGTCTTGAGTTTCTAAGTACCATGACTACCAACTAGCCTATACAACAGCGTAGATACTTCAAAGAGTGTAAACTGCATAGTGTGGGTCATATTGACCTTAGATTATGCCAAGAGGCATGGGTTTGGGGTTCATGTAGGGATTTAGAGTTTGGGTTATATGTTTTGGGGTTACGGTTTGTTGTTTACATGTTTTTTTATATATGTTGGTTATATTTAAAATGAAAGATGTATATTTTTTAAACCAACATTACGGGCATAGATTACAGCATGTATTATGCCTAGCATTTAGGGTTTTTGAGGAGCATTTTGGAAGGAAAATGATATTGGAAATTGGGCTTTAGAGGTTCATTGAGGGTATATATATGAACTTCATAGTCATTTTTAGGGTTTCATAATTTAGGGAGAAGGTGGTTTTGTGAACATATCAATTCCTTTGTGATTTCTACATATATTTTGTAACCAGGGGTTCAATTTTAATGAAAGAATAGTGTTCAAGTGAATGTATCTTATTCCTTAGCATTTTTTTTGCATCTTGGCATGTAACCATTGCAAATTTTGAACAAAATAAAGAAAGTGATCCCGTTATTCACATATTTTTTGAGTTTTGATATCAATCTTTTTCTCCATTTTTGCATTTAAGTGTGATATACTTTGTAGCATAGGTTAGTGAATTAATCCAATTCCTTTTCTAAGTTATCAAAATATAACCTTTTGTAGCAACTGTATGTCAGTTGGCCATTCATTTTTTGTGTTGCAAACCCTAATACTGAGGTCTTTAGGTCAACCTATATGTTGAAAAGTGAATGTCTATTGCAACTCTCAGGTAGCATGTTTCATCTTGATCCTTTTTTCAAGTTCTTATTAGTCTGAATCTAGTTTGGTGTATCACCCCATTTTATTTATTCAGTTTTCAAGTTATCCCCTTTTCCCTTTTCCCAATCAGAGAATCAGTCATAAGTGATATACCAAATCAAATAGGAACTAGCCTACAGTCCCAAGATTTCTTGCTAATCAGAGGTACCCACAACTCAGGAAGGTTTCCATTGTTACCATGAGATATTATTATTCCCTAATGCCTAAGTTAGGGTAATATTTCAAGGCCTTAATAGTTTACTCGGTAGTTACCTCCTGATGTTTGACAACTTATTTTTGTAACTCGACAGTTTCTTGTTGTTGCTCGACAATTTCATTCTGTTTCTCTATAGCTTCTTTCTCTAGTTTAGGTAAACTTTTGGGCTCCCCTTTATTCATGTATACAAAAGATTTGTAATCTTCAAGTTCTTTCTTGCATTAAACTTTATTCTTTTCTTCATATTCATCAATTCTAACATTTTCCCTTCACACAACTTTGTTAGTGCTAGAATTCAAACACTTATACACTTTGATCTTACTAGAATAACCTAGGAATATTCCTTCATCATTTTTAGCATCAATTTTTCCATTTATATTGTCCTTTAGTATATAACATTTTCTCCCAAAAACTTCAAATTATTTTACATAAGGTGCATAACCATATCGTAACTCATAAGGTGTAACATCAGTACCTTTCTTGACTTGTACTCAGTTCAAGGTAAATAGCATTGTACTTATAGCTTCTCTCTAGTATTTTTGTGCATACAATTTTTTTCTCTATTATCAGTTTTTTCTCTAGCACAGTCCATTATTAATATATCCTTCTTTCAGGTATGTCATTCTAAAAAGACTTAGCTAAAATAAGAGATAAATAAAGGAAAAAAAACCATATTATTCATTCAATCTGTATTGGGTGTTTCAATTTTCATTCAAATTTCCAATATGAAAAAATTAAAGGATACATGGGATGATCTACAAATTCCATATCAAAGTATAGATAAAATAAAATTGGTAATACTTCAAATTTTTCTAAGAGAATTTGACAATTTGAGGACAAAGGAATCTGAGTCTACTCATAAATTTATTACTAAGGCTCAAGGTATAGTGAATTAACTTAGGAATCAAGGAGAAAATATAATAGAACAAAAATTGTAGAAAGTTTTTTGCGATCTCTACCTCCTAAATTTTATCAAGTGGAGATATCCATTGAAGAAAGTAAGAATATAACTACTTTAAAAGTTCCAAAGTTAATTGGTTCTTTGGAATCTTGTGAGGAGCATGTATGTAGCATTCTACATAAATTTTGTTGTAAGATTTCCTATCTTATGTGAATACTGCATAAAAATCTAAATCTCCTCCCTCTCAGACTCCTAAATATGAAGGTGAATCTTCTTTTAATAATAGAGGATGAGGTAAAGGAAGATGAAGAGGCAATAATAGAGGAATAAGAAAAGATTCTATGGATCAAATGAGTATCTAGTGTAGATATCGTGAAAGGTATGGTGACTATAAATTAGAGTAAAAAGGGAAGAAGTATAAGTTGGATAAATCAAGAGCCAATTACTTTTTTTCTTCTATATATTCAATGAATTGTACATCTTTGTAAAAAAATTGGAAAATTAAAACAAATAGGATGTTTAGTTGTTTGAACAGTTGCTTCTCTAATCACATGATAGGTAAATTTGATCATTTTATTCAATTAAATGATTCAATGAGGATTTAAGTGAATTTTTCAAAAGATAATGAGGTTTTTGTCATGGGAAAAAGGTATCCTTCAAGTCAAGAATAGGAAATGAGAAACTATCCATATTCATAATACTTTATTTGTGCCAAAGTTACAACAAAGTAGTGTTTCATGATAACTACAAAAAAATATTTGATAAATCTAGTGAACATCATGTAACAAACATTTATATGACTGAAAATAATTTGTTTCCTCTAACCTTGGTTTCTAGTCTTTTGCATGCACTCAAATAAACCATAAATGATTCATGGTTATGACATCAATGATATGGTCATCTAAAATTTCAAGTGCTAACCTTATTAAATAAGAAGAATATGGTTAGAGGGTTCCCTACAATCAAAGAAAAAGAAAAAAAAAATGTTCAAGGTGTGCACTTGGGAAGCATCATCGAGATAGTTTTCAAGTGAACAAATTTTGGATTGAAAAATCTCATCTAGACTTATGCATGATGACATTTGCGATGACATGCAAGTGGAATCATTGGGTGAAAACCTTTATTTTTCACTTTCAATAATGATTTCTCTTTCCACACATGGCTTTATTTTCATGAGCATAAATCTGAAGCCTCATAATGCTTTAATAATTTTAAAGCATTGGTTGAAAAGAAAATTGAGTATCCTATCAAAATACTCATAAATGATAGATGGGGAGAGTTTAGTTCTAATGATCTTTCTGATTTTTGTATAAAGAATGGCATATAGAAACATATTACTACCAAATATACACCTCATCATAAGGTTATTTCTGAAAGAAAGAACCACACCATTATGGAAATGGCATGAAGTATGATGTGGAAAAAATATTCAAAATAACTTTTAGGGAGAAGGAATTTCCACTGATGTGTATGATCTCAACCGAAGTCCCACAAAACTAGTTCAAAATTTCATTCCAAAGGAATACTAGAGTGGTCAAAATCCTTTCGTGGCTCATCTTTGAATCTTTTCTTGATTGGAATATGTGCACATTTGAGTTCAAAAGTAGAAAGAGTTGGATGCCAAATCTCAACTTGTATATATGTGGGATATTCTACTGCAAGTAAAGGGTATAGATTCTATAATCCCCACACAAAGCAATGAATTATTATTCAAGATGTAATTTTTTATGAAGGGGGACTATGTAAATGGAAAGGTGTTGTGCATAAAAATTCATCCATAAACATCAACATGGAAGATAATAGTGCTCCTCCTCTCCCCACAAGCTCAAGTGGAAGTTCAAGCTCTACTTATAGTCCTCCAAGTTCACCCAGTTCTTCTAGTACCAAAAAATCAAGTGAAGATTCACCAACACCATCTCCTCAAAAATAGGTACAAAGTTGGTTGATATTTATCAAAGGAGTAAAAATATTAATCTTCTTGTTAATTTTTCTTTTCTTAGTAAAATTATAGTTGAACCCTCCATGTATGAAGAAGGAACAAGAAAACAGGTATGGGTCAATGCTATGAACGATTTCAAAATGAATTTCATTCATAAGAATAGTAATTCAGAATTAGTTCAACTTGCCAAAGGAAAACATGTTATTGGTGTAAAATGGATGTATAAAGTCAAATATCATGCCTGGATGGTTTAGTGATATAGCATAAGGTAAGATTGGTTTCCAAAGAATTTGCCTAAACTCCTAGAGTAGATTATGCATAAACATTTCCTATTATGGCTAGAATTGATACAATCAATATTATATTGTCTATTGTAGCACAATATAAGTAGCTAATATTTTAGATGGATGTAAAATGAACATTCCAAAATGGTTATATAGATGATGAATTTTATATGGAACAACCTATGGGTTAGGAATTTCCAAGAAAAGGAGACTTATTCTACAAGTTGAAGAAATCCCTTTAGTTGAAGAAAGCTCCTCATGCCTAGTATGATAGGTTTGACTGTTATTTCATGAACAAAAGCCCCTAAGAGGCCACCTTGTATGTCCAATGTATTGGTAGTTATAGTCCCATAGTATGCCTTTATGTTGATGATCTTATTTATATAGGTAACAACGAATCTCTCGTGGATAAGTTTCATGCATAAATGAAAAAATTATTTAAAAGATCAAATTTGGTGTGAAATTAACCAAGGAATATATAAGTCCCAAGGTTGATGCTCATTTGTATAGAAGTCTAATTGCGAGTCTCATGTACTAAACAATGACTAGATCTAATATTATCTATTTTTTGAGCCTCATCTCTTGGTTCACGCTAGATCCAAATGAGTCTCATTGAGAGGCTACTAAAAGAATTCTAATGTATGTGGGTGGTACACAAAATTTTTGCATTCATTACTCTCCCATTGAAAATTTTGAGCTAATTGGTTACACAAATTTTGATTGGGTTAGTTCAATAGATGATAGAAAATATACCTTTGGTTATGTTTTTCATTTGGTTCTAGATTTTTCTCTTGGATTAGTAAGAAATAATAAACAATGGATCTTTCTTTAGTTGAAGTGGAATGTATGGAAGCTACATAGAAAGTTGTCAAAAAGTATGGATTAGATGGATATTAGTAGATATTCATTTTGTTCAGGAACATCCAACAACTATCTCTTGTGATAACAATTGCACCAGTGTCATGACAAATTATCATGTGTTTCATGCTAGATCAAAACACATAAAAATTTACATCACTATATTTGTGAATTGGTTCAAGGTGGGAAAACGGAGTTATAATTTTGTCCTTCTTCTTAATAATTTTTATAAATGCTTAGAAAATATCTTCCAACTACCAGTTTTATTGCCTTCACAAATCAGTTGGGACTCACATCTATTGACCGTTCAAGAGGAGATTAAAGATATGAATGATGCATAAGTGATAAAGGCTATCTATTTTTTTCTTGGTTTTTATTTTAAATAAATCAAATTTTGTATACTTCTAAGATAAGCTTTGTTTTTTTTATTTTATATTTTTTTGTTTTATATTTTCTTGGCAAATTGGTTTGTAAATCAACAATTTTTAATTTCTAGATAATCTTAGCTTTGTTTTTAATTTTATGTTTTATGTTTCTTTCTAGTTTAAGGAAGTTAATTATCCTTAAAGGTCCAATCCTTGTAATTATTCAAGTAATTCATGTTTCTCATATGAATTTTTATTTTCTCTTATAGTTGTTTAATATTTTATCTGTGTGTTGTGATTTTTTCAATTATAATATTTCATGTTTGCCTTCCACCAATGAACACTACAAAAATTTTCTCTTGTCGTCACATGGTAACAAGATCCCAACTGAATTCAAATTTTTATTTTTGAATTGGAACCATATCATTTCTCATGCCTCAAATAAGGTCTCAACCTCCAAAAGAGCATCTTCCATAGAAAAAAAATAACTCACTTCTAGAATCTTTTTCCAAAGCTGATAGAAATTAAAAATACATAGGGCCTCTTTAACAAGAAATTCTTCTTTGTTAATTTTATTATCTTTAGCAACCACAACTATTGCACCTGCATAAGTCTTTGATATTACGAGTTTATCATAGTTCAAACCATATATGCATACCATAGTTGCATCAAGATTTGAGAAGGAAACAAACCTATCATCATACTCTTTAGCCAAATCCTCCACATTTTCCTATCTATCTATCACATCCTAGTCTACATCTTCTTCATTTTAAAACAATGAAGCTTCTTTACCACCTCTCTAGTGCTCATACCAAACACAAATGTTTTCAATTTTTTCATCCTACCAATGTGCATGACACTTTGTTTCAGCTTTCACAAGGGTGGACAAATACTCCCTTTTATTCATCACCAAATTTCTCAAAAAACCTCTTATGAGAATCCCAAAATTCATACAAATACAAATCTATAGTAGGATGGAAAACTCCTATTTTAACATGAATCTTTACTACAAGGGTGGATAGATACTCCTTTTTATTCATCACCAAATTTCTCGAAAAACCTCTTTTGAGCAGCCCAACAGTCATTCAAACACAAATCTGTAGTAGGATGATAAACTCCTATTTCAAGATGAATCTTTTCAACATAGAAGAACGAAGCTTGTAGATCCAACACTCCAACATGTTTCATCTCTTCTCCTTGAGCCTAATGAAACTCAAATACCAATTCTTAAAATAGTCAAGAGAAGATTGACAAAAAATAAAGAAGAATAAAAAAGAGTTTGAAATCATATCATAGACATAAGATTTATAGTTCTTCACAAAAACTAGCTGCATCCACCCTCAAAGTAGGGAAATATATTTATTAACATTACTCCAATACATCATACATGGCCCACACACATCTATTTATACAAACGTATATAACTAGGAAATGTATTAATGGGGAAGGTGTAAGGTCATGTGATCTTCGGACTTCACATCCGAACATCCAATACCTCAAATTGAGGACTTGTAAAGGAAATAAAATTTTGAAGATAGAAATGAGTTAGGTTTTTTAGTGGCAAGAATAAAACTAAGAATCCACCACTTGTAGATCATAGTCATTAGCCCAAATTCTAGCTAAACTAGGGGACATAATAATGAAATCCACATTGAAAGGCTCAGACACAATGTTCATTGAACATGGTTAAAATGTGTATGAGATGAGTATCACACTTTCAAATTTAGAATCTACAAGCAACTACTTCTAGAGGAAGTATTGAAATAAAATCTCAATCAAAAGACTTAAATTTGTGTTAATTTTAATATTTTAGAACTTTAATTAAAAATAATTCTAAAACATATATCACCGCAACTTGTAAAAATAAATAATTCATTTTCTAAAATTTAGAATTTATCATCCATATAGGTGATCTTATTTACATTTAACTCCATGAGATTCTCGAGAGATGAAAAATTATTCAGCACTATGGCACACTTTTCTTTGGACGTGGCTATCCTCTTGATAGAATCTACCATTGTAAATAGAATAACATCTATATCATCTACATGTCCATACATCCACCATTGGAAAATACTTGCATCCACATGCTCGAGCTATTAATGGAGCCAAACAGAGAGTTGGCAGGTCCCCTGAAAGACATGAAACATTTTGTCATGCAATATTTATTTTGAAATCTTTTATTGGTTGGTTGTGGGCTATTTATGGAGAAGACTTTCTGCCAAAAATAGTGGTATTATTTTAGGTTCAAGTGAAGGTAGTGAGGAAGGAAATTCACTAAATGTAAGAAAATTTGTTCTATATTTCTTGTACAAAAATGTATGGATGCTGATCTCATTATTTTCTCTCTTTTTTAGGTTACTTTTGCAAATACCCTTGTGCTGTTATGTATTATTTTACAAAGATGTTGTATTCTTTTATGGATATGTCTAAGGGGTTGGAAACTAGAAGGAAAATAATTTGTGAATCACTAACCATGAATGGTATGCTTATTTCTAAATTTTATTTAATTATTTCATTTTAGGCACTTGACATCTTTTCATGAATCCTACTTGCACATATCAGACAGTCACAATCTTCTATTTTTTTGATGACTTAATTTGGTAATACCAATTGTTTTACATTTATTTGGCCAACCGCTAATGAAATTATCCCAATAAAGCACATCAAATCATGGTTCCAAAATAAGTAAAACCACAATTACTTAAAATAAAATTACCAGTGATTCCATGAAACAAAGCAATCCAAACTCAACTGTCTCTTGTGATTCCATGGTAAAAAAACAAGAAAACACTGCTGAGAAGCATTCTCTGATACAAAAACACACTTTAAAGATGCATGCGATTTCTCCTAGTAGCATATAGTTCAAAAATATTAAAATATTTAATACATTGAGAATTCAAGCAAAAGGGACCAAATTGCTATAGCTGTTAGTAACTGATATTCAATAATGAAACTTGTTGACAAAATAACTAGAGTGGGTGGGTATTTGCATAATTAAAATTACACCACAAATTAGAAGCCAAATAAATGAGTTGTCCAATCTCATCTAACGGACCTCTATGAATTGATTCATTCCCTAGGTCTAGACTTAATGTGATGTTGTTGCTTAATTCTAACTGTATAATTTAGGATACCATAATTCATTGACAACAATCAGCCAACAAAAGCATGGAATTTACCCAGTTTAGTCAATTCTCCTTGATTAATCAAGTTCTTAAAGAAGTTCAGTCCCAATAAAATATCTCGCGCAAACCCAAAACATATGATAATGCCTAGTAATAGAATTTATTGGAAATTTGAAATGAATATTCTTACCCTTGCCTCAAATTGAAGATGTTCTTAATAGAGGCCCAATTTATGTTTAAGTTCCAACATCTTCACTGAATTGACAAATGTATTATCATGGATATACACAAAGAAACTAGTTCATAAGTTCCACAATGAGACCAGAAGACCATAATATAAGAGCCTGCCATTTAGTAGAGATCCCAACAGTTGAAATATTTCTCACATTTGCACTTTCTCCAGAAAAATTAATCTTACAAAGCATGGTCAATAACAAAGAATCTACCCTTCAAAAGGATTGAGGATCATGAGGTTTCTTAGTATGAAAATAGTTGATTGATGGTATTTCATCAAATGAAGAGCAGTCAATCATTTGAGACTACCATGTCACAGTGTACAAAAATAATTTTACTAAATATTTTTTTGTAAAAAAAAACTAAATTGTTCATCTAGCCATTTCATTTTGAATTCTGTGAATGAAGGTTAGTTTTACTTTTGATAGTGTAGTCGGGCTCTTCTCTTGATATAGGATTATGGCTTGACACAACACATAATAACAACAATATTTGGAAAAGTATTAAGCAACATGCTCTAAATTTATGCTATCAAGGGCAAGCAAATTTGAAGGTATAGTGAACTCGCCCCCTCTAATAGATACTATAGGGCCATGAATTGAATATTTTCTGATCAAATAGTGGTCAAGAAAGACAAAAATAATAGTAATATCATCATGAAAATGATGCCTAATACCACGATCAATCTTTTTGAGTTCTGAATATCGCATCTCTCTTTTTTTTGCCTCTTGGAGAGTAGCTTTAACAAGCCTTCTTGCGCTTCCCTGTACAATATCCCCTTAAAATTTAGAATACCAATCAATCATTTCTATTAGAAGTTTAACAATTGTAAGATACAAGAATTACCAAGATATTAATACCTCAAACCCATCTTAATGTGTATTCCAACAATAAAAAGTAGAACCAATGCAACTCCAAGACATCATATGCTTCATATAAAACACCATGTACACTACATCTAGAAAATAAAATATTCTAGAGTTAGATTGGGGAAGAAAATGAAGTTCTACACTTGGAGATGAGATCAACAAATTGATTGACTTTTGATGGATCTTGACATTAGGGTTGTGGTTATTATTTTAGCAATTTAGATATTCTACTTAGCAATCCTTTTGTAAGTATAATTATATTGTATTTGTCTTTAGTAATTGAAGGTTTTCATAGTATTTTCAGTTAGATAATTTATTTTATGAGATTTGACCATTGATTTATAAAATATTGCAAAATTACTTCTAAATAATTAATTATACTGATAATTCATTCAACATAAATAATATCTGTAATCCACTTATTTGGACCTTCTCAACCTGGCTAGCATTTATGGGGTATGGACAGTCTCTCTTTTTAACCCCTTTTTAACATGTCTCTTTCTTTTCTTCTTACAATAATATATTTGTGTATAGTTTAGCTCTAGAGAACACTTCCCATGTTAGAGAAATAAACTGCACCTGATCTTTTTATAGTTGACCTATTTGTTTCATTTAATTACTAAAGAAATATATATAGATAGCATAATATATGAAATTCATTATGTGTACTATCTATCATATGCTGAATGTGGACCTCTTAATTCAACACAAACACAACATAGTCCTTACACAATCGATGAATTCACAAAGACAAACATGAATTGTTTGCTCTGCAAATGCGATTGAAGTGACCTGTTGCCTCCTAATTAGATGTGTATGTTAAAGTTTACCCTCAGACCGAGAGCCAACAACCTGACCATTGCTAACATGGAGGATTTAATAGTGCAAGAAAATGAAGAAAGCCATTATCTATGAGAATTTATGCAACTAGTTTATGAGAAAATGCTTTTAATCTATGAATTGAGACATGATTTAAGGTATGAAGATGAATTGCAATTAGTCTAAGAATGCAGTGCAACTAATCTAAGAATGAAAATGTAATTAATCTAAGAAAATTAAATGCTTCTAATCTAGAAAGGAAAGTGCTTGTAATCTATGAAAGAAATGCTTTTAAGCTAGAATTGGATTAGCAAATGAATCTAGAAAGATTCAAAGTACAAAATTGAATTGTTAGCCTTATAAGTAGAACATAAGTGAAAGCTAAACAATATTTAATTCCAATTGAAATTATACAAATTATGCAACAAAGTAAGCTTAAAGCATGAAAATCAAAGAGAATTTGCCTATAGTAATGATGCTCAAAACAAAAGTCCTCTCTAATGAAGAAAAGAGGTCCAATTTATAGAAAACCATGGAAAGAG
>MU227846.1:2437512-2453039 GCA_018584345.1 Thuja plicata
CACTATCAAATTGGTTATATTATCATTATAGAGCTGGCTTTCAAGTTCTTTTAGAAAATTCAAAAGGGTTTTTGAAATTGTCTAAATTTTTCTATTAATATTAGATAGATTTAGTAATGAAATCCAACAATCATCAAGTGAACAAAGAACCCAATACAATAAATATTAGAAACCAACAATAAACAACATGAAAATTATGATTCCACCTCTTTTCGCATGTCTAATTGATCTTGAAAGGTTGGTTTTCAAGCACTCCCCTCTTTTGACATGTCTAATTGATCTTATCATTGTTAAAAAATATTTAAAAAATATGTAAAAAGTTAGGTATCATAATTTATATTTACTTCAAAATAATAGAATATCTAAGGTTGGTTTATTGAAGCAGGCAACATTATAATGGATGTTGTGTCATAGGCCTTAAAATCATAATGGAAACCTTTGGAATGTGGTGGGTAATTTCTTGTATAACTGCAGGTGGATGAACTATCATCTCAAGGTGAAAAGGTTACAATCTACAATGGTGAGGTAAAAATCATATTGGATTTGTATCCTACTTTACCAAATGTCAAACTATTCACTATGCCTTGTTGTTGATTCTCAATGATATTTGCAGGTGGATTTGATATGTGCAATGGCTGGAACATAGGCATGGGTACAACAAATAAAGTATGTAGTAAAATTTTTCTTCATTTCACTATTCTTCTGAATTCCTTATTAGAATTAAATTATAAAGAAACCTAGTAACACTGCAGTCCCTGCTCATTTGAAAACTAAAAACAAAACTACAACAGATGGGATGGATTGGAGGGGTTCAACTCAACAACTAGAACTGCCCTTTACTACAACCAATCAGAAAAAAAGGGATTTGTAAAATCTTACAAAAATCTGCAATTTTTGTGTATTCTCCTTGTAGGGCATATGGTGATTAGCATTTTAATTACTTCAGTTAGAAAATAGAATAGACTATAGAGTATATAAACCAGAGCTCATAATTTTTTTCTTTTCAATTTTTGAAGTGGGTATTTGTATCTGTGTGAACAGGCACCGGTGGATCAACCATGTGTAGGTTTGAATATGCTTGATATAGTCTCAAATTCCAACTCATTAAAGGACTAGTATGCGAGAAAACTTCCATTCTTCTCTTTCTTAAGAAAATGGCTTGCTAAAAAATAGATGATTAAGGATGACGTGGCAAAGAAAGAAATATATATTTTTTAGTTTACAATAGTGGCTGATTTATATATGTTTTTATAGAAGGCTTATAGTAATATGGATCTACCTTATATTCCTTGTGGGAGGTACTTAACTATGCTACAATTGAGGCATACATATCTTACTTCTTGTGAAATTTAAACTTGTGACTTCTATTTCAAGAATATGAGGTTTATTTTCATAATTTCACTTAACTCATATATGTTTCCAACACATTTTTATATTTCCCATTTCAGGAGACCCAACTTGTAGAGGCCAAAAATTTTGATTTGGAAGTTTGATTGAAAAATTGTTCAAAGCACCAACAAGATCATGATGTGCTCTATCAAGCTATAACCCACTACGCTGGTTATCACAACTTTCAGGTCCATCAGAAGCCTCTAAGGCCTTAACAATTGACTTTGATACTTTAAAATAAAACTATCAAAAGTGGAAACTTTATATCTTTAAATCTAGAAATGATTCTTGCAATGAAAATTCACTAGCATTCTTATCTAGCCAATTCATAGCTTTGAGTAAAATCTTGGATCAGTTCGTGCTCAAAAGTAAACTTACTAGATAATAGTATCCTTATGTAAATGTAAGGTTGAGACACAAATTTACACATTAAAAAAGTGTCTAGGTCACTCTTTCTCTCATTTGTTTTGGTTTAATTTTGACTATCCTGATATATTGTCTTAGTTTCTTGGTGATCTCACAATTGTGTCCCATGTTTTTGCTAAGTTGGATCAAATTGCTCAAGTTTTATTGTTATGCATGTAATTTGGACTTGAGCTTAATGTTTACCCCTAGATTGTGATCCTCTCAATTATAATATTTAGAGATCAATGTTTAAGTACTTTTTTGCATCATTGTATATTCATTGGCATGAGATTGCATAAGTTATTATATGTGCTCTTCTAGAATCAAATGTTTTTCGATTTGTTTTGTTATTCACTTTCTTGCATAGGACTATTGACTACAAAATAGGGCTCCCCTTCATTTGGCCTTCATGATACACATTGCAGGCCCTCTTCCACCACTCTTCGCCCAAGTGTGATTCCTCCAAAACAAACAAAAACAATGTGTTGATGTTGTCAAAAATTCAATAATGGACTCCTTGGCAACTAATGCTCACAAATTTCAATCTTGGAGTTTGATCCCTCACAACCTATAGGTAGAGATACAGAGGGCCTGAAAAATAATAGCCAGCTCATTTTTTAAGTAGAATGTGTGTTATAAGTATATCACATACACTCACTTTCTTTGCATAATGTTTTGCATTATCATACTCTTGCAACTTTGAATTATCTCCCTCCATCTATAATGAAAATTATATTCATGTATGCCATTTATAGACATGCTATCATAGTTGGGAGGACATTAGTTTGTCCCTTTATCCACTAGGACAACCTCAAACCTTTCCTCTCTACTATACTAAGTTGTAAAATCCTTCTGAGTCTCTTCTTTTTTTGGAGTCTATGCATTTTATATCTACATAAAAGTTTGACCAAATTTTAGACTTATGCTTTGTCTATTCTTCCATAATTTACATTCATGTCTTCCAGGAAAGTTGTATTTACGACGACTGACCAAACTTCTCTCTGTTGTGCTTTGATAAAACTTGTAAGTAATATAAGTCTGATTTTAATTGTGTGTATAATAGTTAAAATCTCTGGTGAAAGGAGAAGAAAACAAGAAACCAAACAAACTCTTAAAATCTCTAAAAGGACACTAAAAACATACATGTGACATCCAACCATCGACAATTGCCAATATCTAGACGTCACATGTATAGCAAACACGTCGCACGTCTATCGTAATTGTGACACCCACAAACTATACTAACGACATGCTAAAGATTTTAGACGGTGTAAACTGCGACGGTTAACACAAAAAATGTGATGCCTAGGTGTCAAAATAGCGACAGATAAATATAATGAAAACATGATAAACATCATATCTGGCTCGTATTGCAACACCTAGATGTCACATTTTTGTGTTAACCATTGCAATTACGATAGCCGTGTGACATATTTTCTATACATGCGACATCCAACCATTGCCAATTTCCGATGGCTCAACATCGCATGTATAGGAAATACGTCGCACGTCTGTCATATTTGCAACACCCAAAAATTATAACGACGACATGCTGAAGTTTTTAGACAGTGCAAATTGTGATGGTTAACACAAAAAATGCGACGCCTAGGTGTTGTAATAGCGACAGATAAAATATGTAATGACAACATGATAAACATCATATTTGGCTCATATTGCGATGACTAAGATGGTCTATCACAATAATGATAGATTGTACAACCATCAGTGTTTCCAACACCAAAAATGCAACATTGGTCTCTGTCGCTTGGCCGACGGGACAGTGTTGAAAAAGAAACACAAAGTATGTCAAAAAATGGTCTCAAATGTTGTAGTGATTCATAACACCTCATTTTATTATCTTACATTTTGGTAACCATCTATTTTATATGTTATATTTTGGTGAAACCGCAATAGATAACTCTTTATTTTAGGTGTTAGATGCTTTGCCTCTTTTCCTTAGAGACTAGATCTTGCATGCATACTTAATTAGTTTTCTTTTATGCTCTTGCATTTTAAAATACAAAATAATCTACATAATCATAAAAATATAAAAATATTTCTTCCATTTCATTCACTATGAAGATCCTTAAGATTTTGAGATTAACTAATACTATTCTTCCTAGTTTCAAAACTCTCATCAAGGATTTGTGTAGTGGACTTGTTTCTCTTGTGGATTATGTGAAGAATTGGGTAGATGATACCCCATTTACTAATCTTCCTAATCCTAATCCTATCATTCCTAATCTAGTTACTAATCCTCCCAATCCTAATCCTATCATACGTAATCTAATTCCAAATATTCCTATTTCTATTTCTCCATCTTCTATCCATAGTTCTCCCCACACTTATGATGGGGCTCAAGATAAGGTTCATGATGTACATGTTCAATAATTCTTCCATTTACCTTCCCCTTCTTATCTGATCCATCATGATATTAAAGGGAAAAGAAAAGAAACCTCTTCTCAACCTATCATTCCACAATACACAATATTTTCTCATGAACACCATAATCAATCACCTCCTATAGAAGCTTTGGAATATATTTACACTACCGAATACACTATGGTAGATAAACAAGGCTATAAGGGTTTAGGGCTTGGTATCAGTGAACAAGGCATTAAAAACCTGATTCATTCATCTCCTAAACAAGATATTCATGGTATAGGTTTCCTGTCTTCTCAATTCAAAGTGGTTGATCTTAACTATTGTCCTCCTCTCCACGTTCTTCTTTGAACACCTTCTTTAGATCACCCTGATACTCCTCAAGATGTGGCAAATAAAGTGTATGTCTTGTTAATGATTTTGAAGAAATAAATCTTTAAACCTATGCCAAAAAATTCTCTCTTTAAATACAAATGTCCTTTTTTATATAGTAATACAATTTTACTTGTTGATTGTGTGCATTTCAAACTATATGTTAGAGAAAGAGCTTCTTTGAATTATATCTCATTCCCATGCAGTATTACAATTTCTTCATAAGTTTGATATAGGGCATTCCCCTCGTTCTTCTATAAATTAGATCATTTTTCTCCTCTTGTCTCTTAACTATGAGGCAAGAGGTATTTCCTTCCAATCTTCTAGGATCTATTTTGGCTCTTATCATGTATTTTTTATTTATTTTAGAATTTTATTCTTTCTATATTCTATCCTTATAATTTTCTACTATGGTAAATACTTCCTTCGCTCATAATCATTCATGACATCTTTTCTAGGACATCTATTTTTGTAAAGATATCTCTTTACTACAAAATCTCTTGATATAATTTGATATATCCCTTTCTTTCATCCTTGGGGGAAAGGTATTTTCCTTCTTCCTCTATCTAAGGATATACTTTCCTTATCATAGTGGCATTTGTTTATCATACATCATTTTTTTCTTATAAAGATTTAGGCTTTTGGCTATGGATACCCTCTTATATGAGAGGTGATTGTCCTAGGTTATCACCTCTTCTTTATTTTGCAAATTATGTTCTTTATAAACTCTTTCCTTTGCTTTGGGTTAGGGTTTGACTCCTTTATTCTGATATTCCTCTTCCTCTTCATCGCAAGGGGCTTGATGATTGAGTCTTTGGTCCCTCTTTTCTTTGGAAGATGAAATCTTATCCTCAACACTCCTCTACGGTGGGGGTCTAGATGATAAGATATCTTCCTCTTTGAGTATCCTTTTTCCATATATGACATATCCATTTCATGATTATCTATGCTCTTAGAGGTAAGGGTCAACACTCTTTACTAAGGATATAGTGTATATTGTTGTTAAGCTCAATATCTCCTTATCATGTGAAGTAGGTATCCTCTTTCTCTTCCTTATCCTGACTAGTGGGTAGTCACGATAAGGAGGGGGGCATATATAGGGTCTCCCTTATATTATAGTTTACATTTTACAAAATGGTAAATCCTCAGAAGGTAACACACTTAAGTTGCTAAATCCTTAAGAGACACATTTTTTTTTTTTTTTTGTACTAAATCCTTGGAAGGTAATGACATAAGTTGCTAAATCCTGAAGAGATGTATTTTTATTTTTTAATTTTCCTAAATCCTCGGAAGGTAACACACATAAGTTTCTAAATCCTAAAGAGATACACTTTTTACAATTTGCCAAATCCTCAGAAGGTAGCGCAAATAAGTTGCTAAATCCTAAAGAGACACGCATTTTTTTTTTTACTAAATCCTCAGAAGGTAATGAACATAAGTTGCTAAATCCTGTAGAGATACACAATTTTGAATATGATAAATCCTTGGAAGGTAATGCACATAAGTTGCTAAATCCTGAAAAGAGACATATTTTATATTCTAGAGTGATACAAGAATTTGGATCTATAGATATTCCCAAATCTGTGAAAAGACGCATTAAAATTACAAAGCACAGTTTATGGGTGAAATTATTGGGTTCTCCATCCTGTGTGATTCATGATAAGGTGGGAATCTTACTAGGTGAGGTAATAACTATCTCTTTTCTCTCTTTTTCTTTCATGCTAGTAGGATTTGATCATGAAGCTAGGTAATCTACAGTGTTTCTCTTGTCTTTCTGATGTAGTCATGTTTGTTTTCTATGATTAATTTCTCTTTTACTTTCATATCTTTATGCATGTATGTTGATTTAGAATCCTTGGTCTGGGGGCTCATTTCCTTGACCAAGTGATTCCCTACCTCATTGCGATCCACCAGAGTCTTTCTTCTAACTTTACCATGAGTATATTCAATTTCCATACTCCCGCTAAAGTGGGGGCTTAATGTATCATCTTAAAATTGAAGCACGTCCATGTTAAGAACATTTATCCCTGCTTAGGGTTTTTTTTTAACCACCATCATATTGTCCCCTCATTTTTGTACCCTCTCCTACTTCTATTTTTTTTTAGGGCCCTGATTGAGCCTCTCCGGCCACCAACCATCCCATTTGTCTTATTTTATAGGGGTTCTGACTCCCTGGGTCAAGGTCGACCTTGACCTTGACCTACTTCAAGGTTGACCTCAACCTTTACCTAGGTCAAGGATGACCTCCACCTTGACCTGTGTCCCCCTTTTAGGTTTGAAAGTTTGTTGGCTGTTAGAGGTCATAAAAAGTTCATTTCCCACTTTCGGGTTGGCTGTTTTGGGTTCTAAAGTGACAATTCTTAATTTATATTTAATATAGGTCCCCTTCTAGCAGTATAGGTCTTATTGGAATTGAATTCTCCTATTTAGGCCTCTCTAGAATATTGTTCCCTAGTTTCATATATAAGGAAGTTTTCTCCTTTCATTTTCTAAGAAGTCATGTTAAGCACTAAGTCATATGAAGCACAAATTATCAACTCAAGTACAAATCATCAATTATCCAAGAAGAAAAAAGTTCAAGAATCCATTTTTCTACATGTTTCCAAGCTTTCAAAGTGTTCAAGTCTTCCTCTCAAGCATTCAAGTTCTCCATTGAAGATCAAGGATTCAAGATTTCAAGCCTTTGAAGGGATTTGGTTCAAGCATTCAAGATTCATCATTCAAGCCCTAGATCTGTCCATCATGGTGGTGTGATCTTCCTTCAAGATCCTTTGTGCATCATCAAGACTCACTCATTCTCTCCTTAAAGTGGATTCCAATCATACAATCATGGAGGTTTATGGTTTCTAATATTGAGTCCAAGTTTTCATATTTAAATACTTGTTTACATTCAAAATACAATTTCATATCTATTGAACATTATAGCTTTATTATTAGATTCAATTCTACTACTTTCTAGCATTATTTATTTCAATCATTAATTCCAAGGTTAATTCCTAAATCGGGGTTTTACTAAGGCAAACCCCTCCCCCCAACAAACAAATCCATTTTCTTGCAGCTACAAGTTCAGAACAGAGGATCAGAGTGCAGATTTGGATACCCTTTTAAGAAAACATCAAGATCCAAAAATAGATTTCCTGTTAGAGACTTTTGAGGTCAATTTTTCCCTAGGGTCAAAATCGGAACTATGTCAAAATAGAAAAATATTTTTAGGTTTTGTTTGTTTCTACGTTTCGATTCCAGATTCAGTCTCAAATTTTTCAGAAAGTGAGTGCAGACCCCTAAAAACAACATTCTTTAGATCTATAACATTTTAAGGTTAGTACTTTCCTCCTATCCATTTCAATTAAATCTCTTAATCTTCTTAGACCTATCACACACTCTCTCCTACAAAATAGGAGTTAGGGTTTTTTCTCTTTATCCATGTCCTTAATAGATTGATTCATTTACGCATTGATCCTTTCTTTAGGGTTAATCAATTTGGATCTTCCCTTTATGAAATTTGGGATTAAGAGGATAATCTTACCTTCTTCATCATTCTTATAACACACATTAAATTTATCCTTTACATTTTAATAATCTTCACATATATTCATGACACCTCATTTTCTTATCTTAAATTTTGGTAACCATCTATTTTATATGTTACACCAATAACATCAGTGCAATAGAAAAATATGAATCTACATTAACAGAAAATTAGTATTAAAAGGACACAAATCCATGAAACCTTTTACTATCTATGGTTATCATTCTACATTCTACAAAAGAGTTGTTGTTTTTGGAAACCAGATATCTGAATTAAAGGGACGTAGTTCCTGTAGCTTAGAAACCTTTTTCAGAACATCAAGGTAGTGATAAATTAGTGAACACAATCAATAAACCAGCATTCATGCATGAATGTTCATGAAACATTGCATTCACACACAAAAAATGATCAATTGGTTATGTTACTAACCTAACATATGAGCTTTCTTGTGATGTTTTCAAATAGAATAAACAGAAGTGCATTCAAATGCAAAGAGTCATGAACTATGAATTCACAATTAGCATAGAACAAATAAAAGTGCAGTGAGTGTCACAAGCCCATTCTCGAACCTCACAAGGTGCATTATCAAAATAGAAAGAATGCTATGAGTTCATAAAGATAGAATGAAAGGTCAAATGCAGGAAGGGAATGCAGTGCATAATAGTTAAGTATGGAGTGAATGCATGTTGTTGCAGTTCAAAGGGAGAAAATATTATACAGAATGAGTAGGTGCAAGACAAGTTATGCATATGTAGAGGAGAAACAATTGCAAATTTATATGCAAAAAGATGATCAAATTATAGTCCTATCAAATATAAGTCATGTGCAAATGCAAATGTAGTTTATAACAGTGCATATTCAAGGAAAATAAATGACATTGTTTAAGGATATAAAAGATGCATATCACTAAGAGCTTCTTTCTACTTTTGGAAAATTGATATGCATATACAGATGAGATGAATAATGGTGTCATCAAAGATAAGTGGAAATGTGTATTCAAACATTTTTCATACCAAAATACAGAGTTTATCAAATGTTGTTATAAATATTGGTGTGTCTGAACATAGAAAATGAATAACAATGATATCTATTTTGGAAAATAATATGCACATGTAGAAGAAGATGAATTGAAGAACAATCAAATATAATGTAATGTTGTTATGCACATGCCAATGAAGATGAATTAAAGTGTTTTTTAAAAAGGTGACTACTGGTCATAAACAGAATAGTGATATTCTAAATCACAAGTATCATTTATTTGTCAAAGTTATGCATGTAAAAGATGAATGGCACTATTTTTGTAAAGGAAAAGATAACAATAATGTTGTTGTAAGAAGGTGCCAACTTCACAATAGTATTATCAATTAATGATATTATGCATATGCATAAAAAAGATAGACAACAGTGTTATCAAATGCAATATGCATGTTCAAGAAATAGTGTTGTTTAAATGGAAAAGATGAATTTTAAAGTGATGGGAAAATAAACAAAATGATGTTCATGGGTGTCATAAGCCCATGCTCAAACCCCATGAACAACCATTCTTTGTAGAGTCAAAATGGCCCTTCAAAAGCATGTATACAAGGTTTTCAGTGTTGACAAGTTGAAGGTAGAGATCAAACAGTTTGTAAATATAGACAACATTAAACAAAATTTTTTGAATCATCAGTTCAAGTCATAGCCCCGAGGGAGAGAAGGATGATTAAAAGAAAATATGGTGGTTACTATTGGTCTCGATAGTAAAGGAATAGTAATGTGCAAGCTATGTGGTCACTATAGTCAATAATCAAAGACAAGTACGTAAAAACCCCAAATCGACAACATGTAAACATCTAGTGAAGGATCTGATAGATGTAATTACCCCCAAAGGCATATCACAAGCTAAGTGATTAGATATAGAACAAAAATCTATTTAACAATGAGTTTTCAAAGTTAAGCTATAGTTTGAGCAAGGATAACAACAGCAAAGAAATAGAACCCAAAATCATTGTAGTAAATCATGAAGAAAACATTAAAGCCAAAGCATGAAACTCAAGTCTTTTTAAGCTATGAAGTTCAACAGCAACATCAACAATGAGAAGAATGGAAAGCCAAAGACAAAGGTAACTTATCTAAAAGTACAATGACCAAGATGTAAAAGTGTAGAGTCTAGTGCTATAATGCTTTGGATCCCGAGAAGCATAGTCAAATAAGGAGTGAAGCATAATCAATTATGGACAAGACCTATATCAAAAAAATCCCACAGTATTAATGCAGCCCGAGCTCTTTGTTCAAATGAAAAACTCCAGTTTGAGAGCCCAAAATTCAAGTGGCACTCCAATGCAAATTTAGTCTAAGCGCAAATCGGTGGAAATGATTCCATATGTAGAGCCTGAGCCTCATGCTTGAAATACATGTTGACAGATCATAGAGAAGAACTTCAAAACAAAAACCCAACTACCAGATCACAGTGAAAACTCCCAGATTAACAACCCGATGACAAAGAAGTAGAGAAAAAGTAGATTTATCACATTAATCTCAGCATAAGAGGTGCCCCACAGTTAGGGTTCCAAACCCTCATGTTTTTCCCAAATGAAAATACAATCTAGTGACCAAGAAAATGCCAAGTTTTGATAAAATTTGAAGTCCGATAATAGTGGAGGAGTAAATGTAGTGAATGAAAACCAGAGTCTTGAGTTTCTAAGTACCACAACAGCCACCTAGCCTATACCATAGTGTAGATACTTCAAAGAGTGGTAAACTGCACAGTGCGGGTCATATTGACCTTAGGTTATGCCAAAAGGCATGGGTTTGGGGTTCATGTATGGCTTTAGGGTTTGGGTTATATGTTTTGGGGTTAGGGTTTTTTGTTTATATGTTTTTTTATATATGTCAGTTATATTTAAAATGAAAGATGTATGTTTTTTAAACCAACATTAGGGGCATAGATTATGGCATGTATTATGCCTAGCATTTGGGGTTTTGGAGGAGCATTTTGGAAGGAAAATGATATTGGAAATTGGGCTTTAGAGGTTCATTGAGGGTATATATCTGAACTTCATAGTCAGTTTTAGGGTTTCATAATTTAGGGAGAAGGTGGTTTTGTGAACATATCAATTCTTTTGTGATTTCTACATATATTTTGTAACCAGGGGTTCAATTTTAATGAAAGAATAGTGTTCAAGTGAATGTATCTTATTCCCTGGCATGTTTTTTGCATCTTGGCATGTAACCATTGCAAATTTTGAACAAAATAAAGAAAGTGATCCCGTTATTCACATATTTTTTGAGTTTTGATATCAATCCTTTTCTCCATTTTTGCATTTAAGTGTGATATATTTTGTAGCATAGATTAGTGAATTAATCCAATTCCTTCTCTAAGTTATCAAAATATAACCTTTTGCAGAAACTATATGTCATTTGGCCATTCATTTTTTGTGGTGAAAACCCTAATACTGAGGTCTTTAGGTCAACATATACGTTGAAAAGTGAATGTCTATTGCAACTCTCAGTAGCATGTTTCATCTTGATCCTTTTTTCAAGTTCGGATTAGTCTGAATCTAGTTTGGTGTATCACCCCATTTTATTTATTCAATTTTCAAGTTATCCCCTTTTCCCATTTTCCCTTTTCCCAATCAAAGAATCAGTCATAAGTTATATACCAAATCAAATAGGAACCGGCCTACAATCCTGAGATTTCTTCCTAATCAGAGGTACCCACAACTCAGGAAGGTTTCCATTGTTACCATGAGATATTATTATGCCCTAATGCCTAAGGGTAATATTTCAAGGCCTTAATAGTTTACTCAGCAGTTACCTCCTAATGTTCGACAACTTGTTTCTGTAACTCGACAGTTTCTTGTTGTTGCTCAACAATTTCATTATGTTTCTCTATAGCTTCTTTCTCTAGTTCAGGTAAACTTTTGGGCTCTCCTTTATTCATGTATACACAAGATTTGTAATCTTCGGGTTCTTTCTTGCATTAAACTTGATTCTTTTCTTCATATTCATCAATTCTAACATTTGCCCTTCACACAAATTTGTTAGTGCTAGAATTCAAACACTTATACACTTTGATCTTACTGGAATAACCTAGGAATATTCCTTCATCACTTTTAGCATCAATTTTTCCATTTATATTATTTTTCAGTATATAATATTTTCTTCCAAAAACTTCAAATTATTTTACATAAGGTGCATAACCATACCGTAACTCATAAGGTGTAACATCAGTACCTTTATTGACTTGTACTCAGTTCAAGGTACATACCATTGTACTTACAGCTTCTCTCCAGTATTTTTGTGCAAACAATTTTTTCTCTATTAATAGTTTTCTAGCACAGTCCATTATTAATTTATTCCTTCTTTCAGGTATGTCATTCTAAAAAGACTCAGCTAAAAGAAGAGATAAATAAAGGCAACAAAACCATATTATTCATTCAATCTGCATTGGGTGTTTAAATTTTCATTCAAATTTCCAGCATGAAAAAATTAAAGGATACATGGGATGATCTACAAATTCCATATCAAAGTATAGATAAAATAAAATTGGTAATACTTCAAATTTTTTCAAGAGAATTTTAAAATTTGAGGACAAAGGAATTTGAGTCTACTCATAAATTTATTACTAAGGCTCAAGGTATTGTGAATTAACTTAGGAATCAAGAAGAAAATATAATAGAACAAAAATTGTAGAATTTTTTTTGCGATCTCTTCCTCCTAAATTTTATCAGGTGGTGATATCCATTGAAGAAAGTAAGAATATAACTACTTTAAAAGTTCCAAAGTTAATTGATTCTTTGGAATCTTGTGAGGAGCATGTATGTAGCATTGTACATAAATTTTGGTGTAAGATTTCCTATCTTATGTGAATACTGCATAAAAATCTAAATCTCCTCCCTCTCAGACTCCTAAATATGAAGGTGAATCTTCTTCTAATAATAGAGGATGAGGTAAAGGAAGACGAAGAGGCAATATTAGAGGAATAAGAAAACATTCTGTGGATCAAATGAGTATCTAGTGTAGATATCGTGAAAGGTATGGTGACTATAAATCAAAGTAAAAAGGGAAGAACTATAAGTTGGATAAATCAAGAGCTAATTACTTTTTTTCTTCTATATATTCAATGAATTGTACATCTTTGTATAAAAATTGGCAAATTAAAACAAATAGGATGTTTAGTTGTTTGAACAGTTGCTTCTCTAATCACATGATAGGTAAATTTGATCATTTTATTCAATTAAATGATTCAATGAGGATTCAAGTGAAGTTTGGAAAAGATAATGAGGTTTTTGTCATGGGAAAAATGTATCCTTCAAGTCAAGAATAGGAAATGGGAAAATATCCATATTCATAATACTTTATTTGTTCCAAAGTTACAACAAAGTAGTGTTTCATGATAACTACAGAAAAATATTTGATAAATCTAGTCAACTTATTGTAACAGACATTTATATGACTGAAAATAATCTATTTCCTCTAACCTTGGTTTCTATTCTTTTGCATGCACTCAAATAAACCATCAATGATTCATGGTTATGACATCAATGATATGGTCATCTAAATTTTCAAGTGCTAACCTTATTAAATAAGAAGAATATGGTTAGAGGGTTCCCTACAATCAGAGAAAAAGAAAAAAAAATGTTCAAGGTGTGCACTTGGGAAGCATCATCGAGACAGTTTTCAAGTGAACAAATTTTGGATTGTAAAATCTCATCTAAACTTATGCATGATGACATTTGCGATGACATGCAAGTGGAATCATTGGGTAAGAACCTTTATTTTTCACTTTCAATGATGATTTCTCTTTCCACACATGGCTTTATTTTCATGAGCATAAATCTAAAGCCTCATAATGCTTTAATAATTTTAAAGCATTGGTTGAAAAGAAAATTGAGTATCCTATCAAAATACTCATAAATGATAGAGGGGGAGAGTTTAGTTTTAATGATCTTGCTCATTTTTGTATAAACATTGGAATATAGAAACATATTACTACCAAATATACACCTCATCATAATGGTATTTCTGAAAGAAAGAACCACACCATTATGGAAATGGCATGAAGTATGATGTGGAAAATATATTTGAAATAACTTTTAGAGAGAAGGAATTTCCACTTATGTGTATAATCTCAACCGAAGTCCCACAAAACTAGTTCAAAATGTCATTCCAAAGGAATCCTAGAGTGGTCATAATCCTTTCGTGGCTCATCTTTGAATCTTTTCTTGATTGGAATATGTGCACATTTGAGTTCAAAAGTAGAAAGAGTTGGATGCCAAATCTCAACTTGTATATATGTGGGATATTCTACTGCAAGTAAAGGGTATAGATTCTATAATCCCCAAACAAAGCAATGGATTATTAATCAAGATGTAATTTTTGATGAAGGGGGACTATGTAAATGGAAAGGTGTTGTGCATTAAAATTCATCCATAAACATCAACATGGAAGATAATAGTGCTCCTCCTCTCCCCACAAGCTCAAGTGGAAGTTCAAGCTCTACTTATAGTCCTCCAAGTTCACCCAGTTCTTCTAGTACCGAAAAATCAAGTGAAGATTCACCAACACCATCTCCTCAAAAATAGGTACAAAGTTGGTTGATATTTATCAAAGGAGTACAAATATTAATGTTGTTGTTAATTTTTCTTTTCTTAGTACAATTATAGTTGAACCCTCTATGTATGAAGAAGGAACAAGAAAATAGGTATGGGTTAATGCTATGAACAATTTCAAAATGAGTTTCATTCATAAGAATAGTAATTGAGAATTAGTTCAACTTGCCAAAGGCAAGCATGTTATTGGTGTAAAATGGATGTATAAAGTCAAATATCACGCCTGGATGGTTTAGTGAAATAACATAAGGTAAGATTGGTTTCCAAAGCATTTGCCTAAACTCCTAGAGTAGATTATGCATAAACATTTCCTATTGTGGCTAGAATTGATACAATCAATATTATATTGGCTATTGTAGCACAATATAAGTAGCTAATATTTCAGATGGATGTAAAATGAACATTCCAAAATGGTTATATAGATGATGAATTTTATATGGAATAACCTATGGGTTAGGAATTTCGAAGAAAAGGAGACTTATTCTAGAAGTTGAAGCAAGCTCCTCATGCCTGGTATGATAGGTTTGACAGTGATTTCATGAACAGAAGCCCCTAAGAGGCCACCTTGTATGTCCAATGTATTGGTAATTATAGTCCCATGGTATGCCTTTATGTTGATGATCTTATTTATATAGGTAACAACGAATCTCTCGTGGATAAATTTCACGCATAAATGAAAAAATTATTTAAAAGATCAAATTTGGGATGCATGAACTATTTTCTTTCTATAGAGGTACAACAATTATATATATATATATATATATATATATATGTATATATGTATATCTATATATGTATATATGTATATGTATACGTATATGTATATGTATATGTACACACACACACACACACATATA
>MU227846.1:2465011-2478653 GCA_018584345.1 Thuja plicata
GGTAGTTTGCTTTCAGTCATTTCCCTTTCATGCAATCCTTCTATCCCTTTCCCTCAAAAGATTTACTTTCCTATTTAAGAAGCAAATTAAGGTGATTATCCAAGAGGAACCAGCCTAGAACCTGGAGCTCTCATCTCTGTTAGCATAAGGTCCCACAACCTTGAGATGATTCCCATGTTATACTGGATTATCAAGACCAAGAGAGCTTGAGATCAGAGGCGCAAATTTAGTGTATAACATATACATACATATATATATGTATGTATATATATATGTATGTATATATATATATCTGTATATATATATATACACATATATATATACATACATATATATATACATATATATATACATACATACATACAATGTAACTCCCTATAATGATATTTACTGCTGCTGCGCAAGATTCTGATAAAAAACTGACCAAGGTGATAATGGGCTGAGCAAAGGAATAAACAATGCACCAACTTTGAACCAACTAGCTGCAATAAATCAACCTTTTGATCTTAATGAGGTAGTTATCAGAAGGTTTCCAAGGATAGAAAAATAGGTATTTTAAAGCGTGGAAGCTCCTGTCTGAGTCAAGTCGAAGAGGATGATTGTGCACAACTTCCTGACAAAAGAATTTTGGAGAAGATGAGAATAAAAGGAAAGCATTCTCGATTGAAGACAGACATCGGTTTACCTTCAACAGTTAATGGAGCTTTGGATAGAAAATGTGAGCATAAATTGAGTTTGAAAGATCAACTTAATAGTGACAGTCAAGTAAGGCGAAATGAAGTCCATGGTTACAGGTCATGCTTTACCAGTGGGATTCATATAGAACAATGAAAGTAGCAGATTGTATAACAGTACTTAATGGCCTTCATTCAGGATAATATGAGAACAAAGATATCATATTTTTAAATCTATCTGAATACAACAAAAAAGGTAAGAATGAAAAATATACAATAGAAAATCTGCAGAAAAAGATAGATTAAAGATATTCAATGGAAATATTTAAAGATATTAAAGCTCAGTTTTGAAAAAAACTGTTGAAGAACAGAGAAAAAAATATGTCGATGTTTTCAGTTGCCTCCTCAATTATTGATGACTGATATATGCCAAAAAGGTTGCGATATTCCAGCAGCAAAAGCAAGCAAAACAATACTCTCCAATTCGAAGCCGCTAGCAAATAAGGAGCTGCTTCGATGACTATACCATTACTAATCATTTTATGCCTTTCTGCTGTATAAGACCTTACAAAATACATTGCAACAAAATGAAATAGTGATATCAATCCACACAGAAGTTACATAGGTGTGAAATTAACCGAGGAATATATAAGTCTAATTGTGAGTCTCATGTACTGAACAATGACTAGATCTAATATTATGTATTTTGTGAGCCTCATCTCTCGGTTCACAACAGATCCAAATGAGTCTCATTGAGAGGCTACTGAAAGAATTCTAATGTATGTGGGTGGTACACAAAATTTTGGCATTCATTACTCTCCCCTTGAAAATTTTGAGCTAATTGGTTACACAAATTTTGATTGGGTTAGTTGAATAGATGATAGAAAATATACCTTTGGTTATGTTTTTCATTTGGTTCTAGATTTTTCTCTTGGATTAGTAAGAAATAATAAACAATGGATCTTTCTTTAGTTGAAGCAGAATGTATGGAAGCTACATAGAAATTTGTCAAAAAGTATGGATTAGATGGATATTAGTAGATATTCATTTTGTTTAGGAACATCCAACAACTATCTCTTGTGATAACAATTGCACCAGTGTCATGACAAATTATCATGTGTTTCATGCTAGATTGAAACACATAAAAATTTACATTACTATATTTTTGACTTGGTTCAAGGTGGGACAACGAAGTTATAATTTTGTCCTTCTTCTTAATAAGTTTTATAAATGCTTAGAAAATATCTTCCAACTACCAGTTTTATTGCCTTCACAAATCAGTTGGGACTCACATCTATTGATCATTCAAGAGGAGATTGAAGATATGAATGATTCATAGGAGATAAAGGATATCTAGTTTTTTCTTGGTTTTTATTTTAAATAGATAGAAGTTTGCATACTTCCTAAGATAACCTTTGTTTTTTTTTTCTTTTTCTTGTTTTATATTTTCTTAGGAAATTGGTTTATAAATCAACAATTTTTAATTTCTAGATAATCTTAGCTTTGTTTTTAGTTTTATGTTTTATGTTTCTTTCTAGTTTAAGGAAATTAATTATCCTTAAAGGTCCAATCCTTGTAATTAATCAAGTAATTCATGTTTCTCATATGAATTTTGATTTTCTCTCATAGTTGTTTAATATTTTATCTGTGTGTTGTGATTTTTTCAATTATAATATTTCATGTTTGGCTTCCACCAATGAACACTACAAAAATTTTCTCTTGTGGTCACATGGTAACAAGATCCCAACTAAAATCAAATATGTTTTTTTGAATTGGAACCATATCATTTCTCATGCCTCAAATAAGGTCTCAACCTCCAAAAGAGCATCTTCCATAGAAAAGAAATATCTCACTTCTAGAATCTTTTTCCAAAGATGATAGAAATTAAAAATACATAGGGCCTCTTTGAAAAGCAATCCTTCTTTGTTAATTTTATTATCTTTAGCAACCACAACTATTGCACCTGCATAAGTCTTTGATATTACAAGTTTATCATAGTTTAAACCATATATGCATACCATAGTTGCATCAAGATTTTAGAAGGAAACAAACCTATCATCATACTCTTTAGCTAAATCCTCCACATTTTCCTATCTATCTATCACATCCTAGTTTGCATCTTCTTCATTTTAAAACAATGAAGCTTCTTTACCACCTCTCCAGTTCTCATACCAAACACAAATGTTTTCAATTTTTTCATCCTACCAATGTGCATGAAACTTTGTTTCAGCTTTCACAAGGGTGGACAAATACTCCCTTTTATTCATCACGAAATTTCTCAAAAAACCTATTATGAGAATCCCAAAATTCATACAAATACAAATCTATAGTAGGATGACAAACTCCTATTTTAGCATGAATCTTTACTATAAGGGTGGATAGATACACCTTTTTATTCATCACCAAATTTCTCAAAAAACCTCTTTTGAGCAGCCCAAAAGTCATTCAAACACAAATCTGTAGTAGGATGACAAACTCCTATTTCAAGATGAATCTTTTCAACATAGAAGAATGAAGCTCAGAGATCCAACACTCCAACATCTTTCATCTCTTCTCCTTGAGCCTAATGAAACTCAAATACCAATTCTTAAAATAGTGAAGAGAAGATTGACAAAAAATAAAGAAGAAGCAAAAGGATTTTTAAATCATATCATAGACACAAGATTTATAGTTCTTCACAAAAAATAGCTACATCCACCCTCAAAGTAGGGAAATATCTTTATTAACATTACACCAATACATCATACATGGCCTGCACACATCTATTTATACAAAAGTATATAACTAGGAAATGTATTAAAATGGGAGAAGGTGTAAGGCCATGTTATCTTTGGACTTCACATCCCAACAACCAATACCTCAAATTAAGGACTTGTAAAGGAAATAAAAATTTTAAGATAGAAATGAGTTAGGTTTTTTAGTGGCAAGAATAAAACTAAGAATCCACCACTTGTAGATCATAGTCATTAGCCCAAATTCTAGCTAAACTAGGGGACACTATAATAATGAAATCCACATTGAAAGGCTCAGACACAATCTTCATTGAACATGGTTGAAATGTGTATGAGATGAGTATCACACTTTCAAATTTAGAATCTACAAGCAACTACTTCTAGAAGAAGTATTGAAATAAAATCTCAATCAAAAGACTTAAATTTGTGTTAATTTTAATATTTAAGAACTTTAATTACAAATAATTCTAAAACATATATCACCGCAACTTGTAAAAATAAATAATTCATTTTCTAAAATTTAGAATTTATCATCCATATAGGTGATCTTATTTACATTTAACTCCATGAGATTCTTGAGAGATGAAAAATTATTCAGCACTATGGCACACTTTTCTTTGGACATGGCTATCCTCTTGATAGAATGTACCGTTGTAAATAGAATAACATCTATATCATCTACATGTCCATACATCCACCATTGGACAATAATTTCATCCACTTTCTCGAGCTGTTAATGGTGCCAAATGGAGAGTTGGTAGGTCCCTTGAAAGACATGAAATATTTTGTCATGCAATATTTTGAAATCTTTGATTGTTTGGTTGTGGGCTATTTATGGAGAAGACTTTCTGCCAAAAATAGTAATATCTCATGTGGGTGTTTTTTGTGGCTTCCAGGAAAATGAAAAATGATCATGCTTTACTCACTTTCCTATTACACCATTTTTAAAGGCTGGAACTATGATTCCTTGAGTTTTTGAATGTCGAATTTTATGTAACAACTCTCAAAAAATCTCTTATGGTTATTTAGATTTTAGAAATATTTCATCACCCAGTACAATATGATCTAGGAATATGTATGGAAGACAAGAAATCCATCTCTAGTTTTTAGAGTATGGCATGTTTTCTTTATCCTCAAGTACAACCATCTCAATTCATTTATCGGTGATGCAGAGCCCAATTCTTCAGTCCCCTTGAACTCGGCATTCTCTGGATTGATTCCTTCATTTTCCTAATCTTCATAAAAAATTTCACATAATAATGCTATTCCATTATAATATACATATACAAAATATGCTCACCATCTTCCTCAATCGGTCATTGATTCTCTCTTGGGTCACCGACCAACAAGAGAGAAGCTTCCTCTACAAATCTTACTAATGGGCTCTACTGTACTCTCCATAATAACAACCGAGGCCTTACAATTTCATCCATAACAATAATAACATCATTAATCTCACTCCATGATGAAACACTGAATCAACCCACCAATAGTCACATTACCTTTACTGGTTTTCACATGCCCATGGGTCTGTCACAACATGCATGCTATAATGTGTCACCATCTTTCCCTCTCTTCAAAGACCGGGAGCTGAGTAATGAGCTCTTCATGCCTCGGGGTTTGTCCACGGCTTGTGAATGTACTTCACCACCTTTTCTCCACATAATGTCTCATGTCAAGTTGCATGTATTGTTTCTAAGTTCACCACCTTCTGGTTAACATAATCTTGGCTATGGCTTGACAATGGACATTCAACATCCTTCAAGTTACACCCTATACTCTGGCAAATAGTTCTTTCTCGCTATTCAAAGATGACTGTTGCAGCATTGTGTTTTGGCCTCCATGTGCAATACAACTCCACCATCATGAGTTAGAAACTCACATGACTTAACACTTCCGCCACCTTTCTGAGTGCTAATCATTGTGGTCTTCGACTCTCATTGGGAACGCTCTTCAAAACCTAGACAGTTCAATAACCATCCCGCTAACATGGCATGACAAGATTGTATAACGGTTTCAAGATTTATATAACCATTTCTTGGTAACACTTTCAAACCAAATACATTATATGCCAAGCACAATGATTTTATAGTCCCGATTCAGGAATCGTGAAGAACCCGATTCATTTTCACAGATGAAAATATTTCATAAAAGAAAGATCAAAACAAGAAACCGAACTACAAAACCTTAATACGGCCAAAAAAACATAACCAAAATACTTAAAAGTAATCTTCTTAATATTAACATTGCAATTACATTTTGCATGGCTCTCTGGCTGCCGCTAGAGAGCCTAATTCTTTTTCACTTTTCCCTCTTTTTCTCTCTATCAGCCTCCTCCTCTCTTTTCAGTTATATTCTCTCTTTATAGAGAAGAATCTCTTCATCAATATTCTTAGGTAGTTATTAAAATGACCTATTAACCCGACATTCCCACTTTTTAATAAATTCAATGCTATTTTAAACATTCCCATCCTTTAATCCATTACAATGTAAATCTATTGTTCTTGTTTTTAATACATTACAATGCAAGTTTAAGCACTTTAACCATTTCTTAGACATGGTTTTAGGAAAGTCTAAATGACTTCAATATAGGCATATTATGCAACCTATCATAATTCTTAGGGTCAAGGTGCTCCTGCACCATATTCCTATTGAGAAAATATTTCCACGTCCTTATGGAAATGCCTGGTATCACGCTGGCTCCTTGCACACACTTTGGGTGCGCTCGCTGATGCTAAAACAGACTCCATCTCTTGCAATGCTACAAAAAAACTACCCAACACAAACCATCCATCTTACCCAATAGTAGAATCCATCCAGTGATGCATTTCCACTCTCTCTTTAGTGGTTGCTCTCGACACCCTACTCCAGACGTATCTCTATTGGAGAATGGTCAAGACAGAACTCCCCTGTCTGCCCACACAAACTATCCAAGAACTTATTTCCTTCTTGCAGCTAGATGGGTAAAGTTTTGTCTCACAATATATGACTACCCAGACCTTTCACTCGCTCTGATACCACTTGATGTGGAGCCCAATTCTTTAGTCCCCTTGAACTCAACATTCTCTGGATTGATTCCTTCATTTTCCTAATCTTCATAAAAAATTTCACATAATAATGCTATGCCATTATCATATATGTATACAAAATATGTTCACCATCTTCCTCAATCAGTCATCAATTCTCTCTTGGGTCACCGACCAACAAGAGAGAATCTTCCTCTACAAATCTTACTAATGGGCTCAGTTGTACTCTCCATAATAACGATCGAGGCCTCACAATTTCATCCATAACAATAATAACATCATTAATCTCACTCCATGATGAAACACTGAATCAACCCACCAATAGTCACATTACCTTTACTAGTTTTTGCATGCCCACAGGTCTGTTACAACATGCAGGCTGTAATGTGTTGCCATCTTTCCCTCTCTTCGAAGACCGAGAGCTGAGTAACGAGCTCTTCATGCCTCAAGGTTTGTCCACCGCTTGTGAATGTACTTCACTAGCTTTTCTCCACATAATGGCTCATGTCAAGTTGCATGTATTGTTTCTAAGTTCACCACCTTTCAGTTAACATAATCTTGGCTATCGCTTCACAGTGGATGTTCAACATCCTTTGAGTTACACCCCATACTCTAACAAATAGTTCTTTCTCGCTATTCAATGATGACTATAGCAGCATTGTGTTTTGGCCTCCATGTGCAATACAACTCCACCATCATGAGTTAGAAAATAACATGGCTTAACACTTCTGCCACCTTTCTAAGTGCTAATCATTGTGGTCTTCGACTCTCATTGGGAATGCTCTTCAAAACCTAGACAGTTCAATAACCATCCCGCTAACATGGCATGACAAGATTGTATAATGGTTTCAAGATTTATATAACCATTTCTTGGTAACACTTTCAAACCATATATATTATATGCCAAGCACAATGATTTGACAGTCCCAATTCAGGAATCGTGAAGAACCTGATTCATTTTCACTAATGAAAATCTTTCATAAAAGAAAGATCAAACCAAGAAACTGAACTACAAAACCTTAATACGGCCAAAAAAACATAACCAAAATAATTAAAAGTAAGCTTATTAATATTAACATTGCAATTACATTTTGCATGGCTCTCTGGCTACCGCCAGAGAGCCCAATTCTTTTTCACTTTTCCCTCTTTTTCTCTCTATCGGCCTCCTCCTCTCTTTTTGGTTACATTCTCTCTTTATAGAGAAGAATCTCTTCATCAAGATTCTTAGGTAGTTATTAAAACAACCTATTAACCCAACATTCCAATTTGTTAATAAATTCAATGCTATTTTAAGCATTCCCATCCTTTAATCCATTACAATGTAAATCTATTTTTCTTGTTTTTAATACATTACAATGCAAGTTTAAGCACTTTAACCATTTCTTAGACATGGTTTTACGAAAGTCTAAATGACTTCAATATAGGCATATTATGCAACCTATCATAATGGTTAAGGTCAAGGTGCTCCCACACTAGTCAGCCTCATTCATAAAAGAAGAGATCAACACTCATTATGTAGATCCCCTTCGTGCACCATCACCTATATTTCTAAATCCGTCAAATATACGAGCCCCAAAAGAAACATAATTATTCGTCAGCTTCTCCAAAGTAATCATGCCCAATTGGGGATATGTTCAAAGTTGAAAGTCATTACATGATTCATCCATAATGTAGAATTAACGTAATATTCATAAAATCAAGGTTGAAGGTTGAAAATATTTATACCAAAATCAATCCGGCAGATATATTCACAAAAGTTGTAACCAAAGAGAAGTTTGAATGTGCAAGAACTTCTCTTGTTAAGTTGAAGTAAGTAAGCATGTAGAGTAGGGGAATGTCTGATCAACTGAAATATTCATGCAAGAACTTCTCTTGGCCTTGTTAAGGTTGAAGTAAGTCATCATGTAGCTCAAAATTGTTATTAATTGGGCATAAAGCACTGACATTACCTGCAGATTGTGTGTAGGAAGAAGAAAAATCAAAACTAGAAGATTATGTGATGGACAGAATTGGAGCTAAACTAGATGTGCGAGTCATATGCTGGGGGTGTGCTATGTTGTAACCTTGAGAGGGGATGTGAGGCGAACTAATGCCATTATTTTCAATATAAAAAAAAGAGATATGTTCATTTCCATGTGTTTCTTCTGACAGAGCTGGAAACACAATTTCATTAAAAACCACATCTCAAATCCTTAAAATTTTCTTTTGAACTAGATCCCACACATGAAAACCAAACTGATCTTCTCCATAGCCTACAAATATACATCGTTTTGATTTTGAATCAAGTTTACTCCTCTTCTCCTTAGGAACATGAATGAATGCTTGACAGGAAAACACCCAAATGCGAGAATAAGAAATTCTCTTTCCCAACCATTCTTCTTCTAGAATGCTGAAATCCAATCGAGATGAGGGACTGTGATTGATCAAATAAACAATGGTATTACATGCTTCCACCTAGAATTCTTTGCCCAAACCAGCATTAGAAAGCATACATCTAGCTTTCTCAAGAATTGTTCGATTCAGCCTTTCTGCTGCCCCATTTTCTTGTGGAGTATATGGGACAACCTTGATTCTATGAAGACCATAATCTACACAAAAATTATCAAACTCCAAAGAACATAATTCACCCCCATTATCCGTCTTTAAACATTTTATTTTATGACCACTTTGATTTTCAACAAGTGCTTTGAAAATTTTAAATTTTTAAAACACTTTAGATTTACAAAACATCATGTAAATCCACACTTTCCAAGTATAGTCATCAAGAAAAGTAACAAAGAATTTTGCACCTCCATAAGAAGTTACCACTATAGGTCTAAAGACATTCGAGTGCACTAGCTCCAGCGGTGTTGTCCTTTTGTCATGTCCATTCTTCAAGACGCTGACCCGCTTTTGTTTTCCACAAAGACAATGTTTGCAGAATTCCAAATCTATAGATTTTAAACCCGATAATTGATCACGGTTGAGCATCACTTCAAGGCCTTTCTTGCTCATATGGCCTAACCTTTGTTGCCAAAGAGCTACATCACTGCCTATGACTATCATAATAGCTCCCACCTCACTAGGATGTTCTAAAAGATACAAACTACCAACTCTATTGCCTTTGGAAATCACCATGGAACCTTTGGTTACCTTCCATGAATCCGCAAAGAAAAATGTATGGTAGCCTTGTGTATACAATTGACTGACAAAAATCAGATTTATTTTTAACTTTGGAATATGACGAACATCTTTGAGAAGCCATTGGCCTCCTCCTTCCAATGGAAAAATAACATCATCTTGCCAATAATTTCACAAGAATTATTATCACCCAAATAAACTTTTCCAAATTTACCTTCTTGATAATTTGTAAGAGAATCTGTGCAAGAAGTGGCATGAAAAGAAGCACCAGAATCCATGAACCAAGAGTTTTATTTTGTGTCACTTGTAGAAAGTACTGAAATACCATCATCCTTGTCATGTAGAATATTTTCTTGGCTGTCCAAAACCCTTTCTTACAACTTCTTATATTTGCGACAATGTTTCTTAACATGACAAGCCTTCCCACAAAACCAACAACTACCTTCTTTTCCTCTAGGCTGTGATCTCCTAGCAGATTGAGACCACTGGTTATAATTATTTCTACCTCTGTATTTTCTTCTTCCTCTATTCTCGGTTCTCACCAGTGAGAGCATCACTGGATGAAGACTCATTAGTCCTCCTCAAATCTTCGGAGAAAAGAGTAGCTAAAACTTCATCTAAGACTAGCTTCTTGTTTGATGCTGAAGTGCTTACTGCTGTTACATGTCCATCCCAGCTGTTGGAAAGAGAACACAATAATATAACAGTCTTATCTTCATCATCTTAGGGCATGCCAACCGAAATTTCTTGACTGATCAAAGTATTAAATTTATTAAGATGATTTTTCATGGCTTCACCTTCTCTCATCTTAAGCTTGTACAACTTCTTCATGATGAAGACTTTGTTCACAGCAGATGACTGAGCATATATTTTGAAGTTATCTTATCCCATACCTCCTTTACTATTGCTTTTTCTACAATGTTATGCAAGAGATTATCACCTAATGCAAGAAAGATTGTGGCTTTACCTTTTCCATCAAGCTGCTCCCAATCTTCGTCTTTCATGGTGTTTGGTTTCTTTGTTTTTCCTTCAAGTGCAAGAGAAAGATCTTGCTTGATTAATAGAGACTTCATTTGTATCTTCCATACTCCGTAGTTCTTCCCAGAGAATCTCTAAACTCTTAAATCTTCCATGATTCTAAAATTTCAATTACCAAAATCTCAACCAACGATTGACCTCGCTCTAATACCAATTGTAGAATTAATGAGTTTGAAATAAAACCAAAAACATAGAATTAATGAACAAAATACAATTAAATATATAACACACAATGTATCATGGCTTACTAAAATAGTGGTTACGTCCACACTGAGAGCAGAGGAATTATATTAATCTCCAAATCGAATATTTACAATAGAAAGGAAAGACTTATTAATAAGCTCATACAGAGCAGCTGAAAGGGCAAGGCTACAACAGACAAAAGTCCATTGGCCTTCCAATTCTAACACATAAAACCCTTTTCCCCCAACTTCTTTTTCGTTGCTGGCAAGAAATCCTTGAACTTTTCCATTGAAAATTCCTAATTGATGTGTTGAACTGGAGCTTTGGTTTTTTACTCAAATGGTCCAAAAAAGTTTAAATTGTGAAGTGCTTAAAATGAGGATAAATTTTTATAGCTTGTGCATCGTCATCTTGCTAAGAAATCATGGGTTGTTAAAGATGAGAAATTGGAAGAAAATTGTTGAATTACCATCCAGTTGGTCAACACAGGTTTAAAAATTGTGAGAATCTATCACGAAATGATCAATTGGGTGTTTGAAAATGGTCATTTGCAACCATATTCCAACTTGCCCACAAGCTCTGATTTTCCTGAAAGCTGCCATCAATGGATACCAATATATATCAGTTGACAAAGCTCATTTTAAATTGATATAAAGTAAAATAGAATAGATTTGTTAAATATCAAAATATTTTATATTAAATTTAAAATTATAATAATTTAATTATCTTGTTTGTACATTATAACATGTTTATACTTATTATCTAATTTATATTAGAAATATATTACAATTGTTTTATTAACATATTTATAATTATATTTAAAATTTTCAAATAATAAATAATCATATTATATGATTTGTAATTTTAACATTCTTAAATTTTATGAATAATATATTTTAAATTTCATAATATTTGAGATTTTAAGTTATATATGTTTAAGTCTTGTTGAACTTTTCACTTTTATTTTCTAATTGATTAAAATTGTTTTAGATTTTTTGATATCCAGATTGATAATATTTATGAATAGTTTCAGAAAGTTATTGAGTGAGGACAAGTTCTCTTAATTCTAATGAAGAAAATAATGATTATCATTCAGATCATAACAATAAATTATTTGTAATAACATTTAAAAGCTTTAAAAAATCATTTATGATTTGGTACTTAAACATTATTAGCTTTTATTAATAATATGTACACTTAGACTTTAATATAAATAAAATAAATATATAAAAGTTGTAGCAATATATGTTACATTTATGTAATATAATATAATAATATTATTTACCTGCTCTTTTTTTATTAACATATAAACATAATTATAAATTATCATTAAAATATATGTTAGATTTTGTAAAATTAAAATTATGAACACATATTCATCTACAATATGATCTATTTTATTTGTAAATGTACTAAATTGTAATATGTAAAGTTCAATTTGTCCATATTTACAATAAAAATTTGACAATCTTGATTAGATGACTAAAATAATTGTATTTAAAAAAAATTAAAATATCATACAAAATACTAAGTTTTCCTTTATAAACTAAAAGATATGTCACACTAGATTTAGCATAAAACAAATCTTATTAATAGGCAATTTTTTCACACCCCTTCATGGGATTTCATGAGCTCATCCATCTCATAGGAATTGGAGTAAAGTAAATTTCAATGAGGCATCCAAATGAAACCCTAAACAATCTTGTGGATTGTGTCACTCATGACGCAAAAGGAAACATAATTGCATTTGAAACACAACAATTGTATACATTGGTGGTGTATGGGTGGTTATGTTTTGGTGATATTGGATAATCAAAACTTTCAATTTTATACATGTTAGGAATATCTTGCTAACTTCATGATAATTTCTCATAAAGCCATACTGGGGGATATCCAATTATTCTAGGATATTCTAGGAAGGTCTTGGTTAGCTACAACTAATGCATACATAGGATGTCAGTCAGGAGATGTGACTATATCTGATGGTCTTACTAAAAATAAGTTAGGCTTATATCCTCTTGCACAACCCCAACCTGAACTCGTAAATTTGGTATGGCCTGACCTAGGAGAAGAAGCTAGGAAAGTTAACTCAATAGTACACTTCATGATGCTCGAAAGATATCATTCCCTACAGCTAAAAGAAGAGGTTGATGTACTTTCCAACATCATGCAAAGAAACTATGGAATAAGTGAGCAACCCCAGGGTTTCTCATTTGGTCATAAATGCTCATTGCAGACCATCCTCCCTAGGCCTAATTCATCAAATTTTTCATATATCTCACCTCTCTCTTTCTTCATCCATGTCTCTCATGTCTCTCTCTCCCTCTAGGATTATCACCTCTTTATCTACCCCCTCTCTAGTTCTCTCCCTCCCTCTAGACCTCCATACACGCATTCTCCTTGCCTCTCTCATCCTCTTTTCTCTCTCATCACCTCTCTATCCCTTCATATCCATCTGTACATAGGGTTTAGGGTGAAATATTTATGGTACATAAGGTTCAAGGTATTTCTTATATTTACCTCTCTCTCTCTCTCTCTCTCTCTCTCTCTCTCTCTCTCTCTCTCTCTCTCTCTCTCTCTCTCTCTCTCTCTCTCTCTCTCTCTCTCACACACACACACACACACACACACACCTTGTTATCCCTAATGTTTAAGTGAAGTGTTGAAGAGAAGCTCACAAAATGGTGGGAATAAGAGAAGATGAAGGAAGAAATCACCCAATGCTCCCTTAGGGTATTGACTATTTTTATAAGAAATAATGTGGCATTGTGGGATGTATAAGGTTTAAAAAAAATTATATCATGCATTCCCTTTCTGGTTTCAACAAAAAATATAATATCTACTTTCAAAAAGATTTGTGTGATGCAAT
>MU227846.1:2500811-2511215 GCA_018584345.1 Thuja plicata
ATTAACTGAGCTATCTCAGTATCTAAAGTATTCTGCAGGTTCCATATCATTCTGTCAGCTCTTTTTTCTTCCCTGATGGTCATGACCAAGGGTTTCTGTGTGGCCAGAGCTAATGACCATATTGCTAGGGTTTTAGATTTTGGGTCAAACCCTGATCCTTTAAAAACATCATCCATTTCAAACTCTATCTTAAGCAGAGGATCTTCCTGCCTTCTAATCTGATCAATGACAAAAGTGGACTGCAAGTCCCAACCAGGCATTAGCATTACACCACTATTCTGTACCAACAATCTAGCTTGATCAATAGTGATCTGTTTAGTTTCAAGGTCATAATCCTAAAGTCTCTGCACAATTTTCTCATTCTTATCAGTATTCTGCTCCTCTGTTGCTATTTCTTGTCTCAAGCTTTTTTGTTTCAACTTGACCAAAAAATATTTGAATTCTTGAGATTTTATGAACTCATCATCCTTCATGAATTCATTGGCCATCATGACCCTTTCATCATCCTTTTCAAATAGAACCATTTGATTGTCTCCTTGGCCCTCAGTCTCTAGCTCCTTCTACAATTGCCTTCTTAGTTTCCTAAAATATCTGCAATGTTCTGAAATCACATCTTTGGTCATGCCTTTTCTATCCTGCACCATTTTGTGCTTTGTTTTCTGTCTTTTCCTTTGTGGCTCTCTGGCAGAAGTAGCTTCCTCACCTGCTTCTTCTTTTTTAGGTTGTCCTTCTCCTTGTTCTTCTCCCTCTTGCTTTTCCTCTTCGTGCTCCTCTTGGTGCTCTTGGTGCTCCTTATCATGCAAAGCAACTTGCATAGGAGACCCTTTAGATTGTGCATCTTCTGCACTAAATTGAGGGACCTATGACATCAAATTGTCATATGACTGTATCATCTTCTCTATCCTTTGGAGATATGGGAGATCAGGAAAGAAACCAGAGAATGAATTATCTGATTCCTTCCATTCTGCTTCTTCTCTTAGGCGGTCATTCCATTTTCTTCTCCTATCCTGGACCTCTAACCTATTCAATTTGTTCCTAAGAATGTCTTCATCATCCAATGGCTCATGATCTCTGATTTTGTGCCATGGAGTCATCCTCTTTAGGGTTGTTTCTATAAAATTCTCAGGATCACAAAATCTAGCAATTGCAGTAGACAATCTGTATTGCTTTAAATAGTCATTGATTTTGTCAAACATCTTCTTCCCAACAATAAAATCAAAACCCATCCATAATTTGGGGACAAAGGTTCCCTTCTTATGCCTCTCCAGAAATTCTTTGTCTACCCATGTAATCTGCCAGACAAATTCTAAAAAGGCAATCCTGGGAGGAACAAATTTTGGAAGAATATGAGGAGGCTGAGTGTAGCCATATACTCTGATAATTGTTATGTAATCAAAGAAAAAGAAGTCAGCCCAGTTGTGGGAGATTGGCCAATTAGTGACATACTCCCATGGTCTCAAAAATTTTCTAATTTCAAATGGAAATCTGTGCCTGTCTGCTCCCAACAAATCAAAAATCTGATCAACAATCCAATTGCAAAAACATACAAATGAAGAATTGACAGACCCACTATCCCACACTGAGGTCCATCTTTGGATTGGCTCTTCCACACCATGTTCTGACACAAACAACTGAAGTTCCTTATCCATTGATGCTCTATTGTAGTATATAATCATGTACATCAGGTGAGAGTAATGTTTGAAAGTGGGCTTGGGGTTATCTGATTGTATCTCCACCAATCCAGCATGGATAGCCTCTACTATATAGCCAACATAATCATAATCAGTGTTGACTTCAGGGTGTTGGATGTTCATAGCTATCATGAGTATCTCCTCAGATAATGTAGAATCTCCATCAAGGCCTAGGACCCTACTTACACCATAAGCAGTGCACTTTACATAGTGATGAAACAGACATAGGTTAAAAGGTGGCTTGAAATTGTCTGGAATCTTCACCAGTTTCCTGTCTACTCTGGGCGTGAACTTAGGCATCTCATATTTCTTTATCAAATGTTCTCTCTTGACATAATCAGCTTTGATTTTCTTCAAGTCAATATCTGTGCATAATGCACCAGTAATTCCAAATACCTCAACTACTGACCTCCTATCTATGGAAACTAGGGTTTCTTTGTTGTTTTTTCTAATTACCCTAGCCACTGGGAAATAGTTTTTGGCTAGTTCCCTAATGAGACCAATATCCACATATACATCAGGAACAATTAACTTAGCCATATTCAAATCCCATGGATTGCAAATTGGGACTGGTTTAACCGTATTATTCCAAAAATAATGAAACAGAGTACTACCAGAGTAGTCTGGGGTTATCATATTTCTGCATCACGACCACTTGTCGCTCCATTCTTCCCAATCCACACTGTTTGTATTTACAGTCCTAGGTAGCAATTCAATAAATTCTTCTATGTATTTCTTTTGTGCGACTTCCTTCTTCTTCGCAGACCCTTGTGAGGTGGTAGGAACAATAGCTTGACTCATCTTGCTTCTCTTTTGAATTTTACTGTTAAAAAGAAAGCTCCAAATCAACAAGCTTCTTACTCTTCACACAAAAAATTAGAATGCAGAAATGAGAGTTGTACAGAATCCAACTCAATCATTTACACTTATAGCCATTAAGGACTGTGTCTTGTCAACTTGAAAGCCAAATTTCTGCACTTGAACTGTCACAGAGATTTCATTCTGTCATTAATGCTGCAATCAACTTGCACTGTTTTATCCTAGCTGGAAGAGAGAGTGTACGCTTTTTTTCCATCTAGCACTCGTTAGCCTGAATCTTGCTAGCACTTTGCACTTTATTCACTTTTAGAAATACCCTTGCGAGTGAGTGACGCATACCTTTTACCTAACTGGTCACATACTCGCTGCCCATCCTCGCTCAACTTTTCATCTTCTGCGAGTGAGCGATGACCTAGCTCTTGAATTCATCTTAAGTCTGTCGCGTACTCGCACTCCTTTTATGTTTTGCTTTTGGGTTCATGCGAGTGAGTGACAATGCATCTTTTCTTTCATCTATTCCTTAATCGCACACTCGCTGACTATTTCAACTGCACTTTTTGATCTAGGCTACTGAGCGATGCTTTTCATCTTCTGACTCGTCGCACCCTCATGAGCTATTTTTCTTCTACCTTCATTGATCATCGAGTGTGTGACATCCTTCATTTTTCTCTCATCGCACACCCGCGAGCTGATTTTTGATGTCACCTGACCATCGGCGAGTGAGCGAGGCCTATAATAGTCCTTTAGTCACTCGGTCGCAGACTGCTATGACTGTTGAAAATGACTTGTGCGACTGAGTGACAAGTCTTCACTTAACACTTCACTTAACAAGAATGCACTTTTTGATTTGGGCGACTGAGCAACATTCATTCCTTCACTGCATACTTTGTTTGGTCACACACTCACTGTCCTTTCACTCCAGCTTTCATCTAATGCGTGAGTGAGCGATGCATTGTTCTTTACTTAGTTCCAAACTCGCGAGCTCAAAAACTTTACTTTATTATAGACTGCGAGTGCGCAACTGCTTCATTTTTCACCTTCGTCACCCACTCGCGAGCTATTTTTCTTTCTTCTCTACTGCCTGGCGACTGAGCGATGACCTTCTCTTTTGGCTCATCACACACCTGCGAGCTATTTTCTGATCCCCTTCATCGACTGGCGATTGAGCGATGGTATCCCTTTTCTAACTCGTCGTACGCTCGCGGGCTCTTTTCCGATCACCTCAAAGCATCAGTGAGTGAGCGAGGCGTTGAATGATTTCTTTGTCGCTCGGTCGCAGACTATCATGAATCTTGAAAAGCACTTGTGAGACTGAGCGATGGATCTTCTCATTGACACTTCACCTCTTCGCCGTGCACTCGCACTGTAAAAGACAAGCATGTTAAAACATAAGTGAGTGAGTGACCTTCATGAAATGAGCTTATCGCGCACTCACTGACCTTTAACTTAACTTCAATAAGGTATCGTGACTGCACGATTAACTTTTAAAAAACATAAGACCCGCTCACTCGCAGACAAATGATAACTTGACATGGGCTCATCGCAACTGCGCGATACAAATTTTTTTACTTGTCACTGACTTGCGAACTTAAAACTTGACTTCCATAAAGCATCGCGACTGTGCAATTTACAACTTTTAAAACAGCTCATCGCCCACTCACGGATAGACCAAAACTTGACATAAACAGCTCGCGATTGCGCGATTCTCTTCATTGACAGCTCGTCGCCTACTCGCACAACTTAAAAACATTGCAAAAATACCGACGCGACTAAGCGAGCAGACTTCAACATGACTTCAAAAGGAATTTGACCCTCTTTTGAGCGGTAAAACATAGGATTTTGAAACAAGAAAGCCCGGGAAAACAAAGGACCAAGAAATTCAAAATTTCTTCAACACAGTGCTAACAACTCCCATGAGTAATACTGTGAAATCAAGCTCGATAGATGTACACTTTCTTTTATATTTGCATAGCTCTATTATACACATACATATTGACTTTGAATTACATATTTTTATTCAAACATGAATAACCATATCAATAATTACATTGTTTATTATATGAATATGTATAACACTGTCAAGTAAACATTAAAAAAATATTGTACTGTTGTTATCTTTCATTTTTTCACAAAATACTGCATTTAAACTCATTTATGCATGTACCTAGCAGCATTAGATAATAAAATTTGTTAGATTGGACATGCATATTGCCTTGTCATTTCTTTTCCACCCTTGAATATGCATTTGATAATAACATAGCAACCCTGTTATTCCCTTTTCATTTTGTGTACAACATTATCTTTAAAACATGAAGAACATCCTTACCTTCTCTTGTTGATTAGGCACCGTAATAACATTATCAACATTCATCCTACAGATCTAAATAATAACATTATTTACTCTCTCATGCTGGACTTATGGCGTTTGATTTGAACATGATTCATAAGAGACATTGTTATCACCCTTGCTTCTGGAACTTGAGCATACCTCCAACAACATAAAACACTGACACTACTTTCTTGACTCCCCTTTGAATGTCAACAAAAATTAAGAACAAATACTTCCATTTCTGAGCATGCACTTGATAATAACAAAATGGTATTGTTATTTTCCTTTCATTTTTTTCATATAACACTGCTATGTAAACATGAATAACAAAATTTTTCCTTTATTGTTTGCTTGAATATCCTTTAAAAAATGCATTGAACATGTATAATACAACATCATTTGGTTTTCATTCTTGATTAATAATAGTGCCACAAGTTCTTCTTTGGATAAGACACTGTCTTGTTCAGTTCTTGCATAAGTAATGCATGTCTTGAAATACATCACTATTGATCATGAATATTATTTTCCATTTAATTGTAAGAATGTACATCAATGTTTCTGTGTTTCTCTCTCATTCAAACATACTACTCTTTATAACAACATTAGTTTGAGCTAGTGTTTGATGATAACAATGTTTTAACTATGAACATGTATTTCTCAATTCCATCTAATACAATTGGCTCTATTGTATATGCCTACTTCTTTGCAAAAACATTATTTTTCTTCTCTTGTATATTCACTATTTTTATTTTTCCTCATCCTTATGCAATTTTATTTGATAATATTGATATGCACATTCATTCCACTTCAAAAAAAAAATTGTTTAGTCTTTATAACTGTATTGATAGAGTACATTGTTACCTCAATACTTGATTTTTAATTATGTTCTTTGCATGTGATCATATATTTCAATCTAGAACATCCATCTTTTAGTGCATCTTCTCAATGCACATGCACCTTCTAGGAGCATTACTGTACTCTACATTTTGTATCAATAGAATTTAAACTTATAACAACATGTTTTCATCTTGTACCAACCTCTATGAATGGCATCTCCTTCTTTTGAATCTTCTAATTTTTTTAACTCATGAAATCCTAGCGTTTTTTCATAATGAATCTTATGAGGTTCAAGAACGGGCTCGTGACAACCACTGCATTTTTCTTTATCATCCGCAACTAGTGAATTCATAGATCATACTTCCTTCTGTATTTGATCCATCTCTGCTCATCTTGTTTGCACACACACTATCAAATCAACATGTAAGAATAGTGGACATAATTAACCAATCAATTTTTGTGTGTGAGTGCCATGTGATTCATATTTCTAGTTTTACAAACAGGAACTCTTGAACAATGCAGAATCATAACCATATACAATAAAAGTTTTCATGGAGTTGTTTCCCTTTGATATTTTTATTCAGTTGATGAAGATGCATACCTTGCTGTTGTATTGATATTATTGGTAGATTTATAGTTTTGAAAGATTGATTTTTGTATGCTATTTTGGTTTTCATGAATTGCTTAGATCCAATTTGGATCTAAATTTTTTCTCTTGTCATGATGCAGGACAAGACCCTAGACCTAGAATGCAGAACAAATAGGAGGACTTTGACAGAGGACATACATGAAGATTGGATAGAGGATAGACAACCAACTACCATATCACAAAGTTGAGTTTTAGAAGGAAATGCATGGACCCCTGCTCATTCTTCTATCATGCTTTCTTTTATGTAATTACCACTAAGTTTCAATATGAAAAGATGTAATGTGGAAGAAAAATTTGTTTATTACATTCAGTTCGAATGGAAAATGTAATGATCAATTATGATTTTAAAAATCTGAATGTGATGAAAATTTATAGGACAAAAATATTATAGTATGAATGCGATGGAAATGTATTTCATTTTCATTTACTGAATATAAATGTTAAAGAGGTGTACCTTCATATAATCTTATGTTATTTATGATTGTCATATTGCAATGTGTAAAATTAGGGTAACAATTTTGGTGACCTTTGTTGGATGTCTGCCTACTAGACATGAACTTTAGACCTTATCCCTAGGGAAATGGAGTTAAAACCTAGAATATACAAATGTAGCCTTATTGACATGAAAATGCAACCAAGAACTAGTACCCATACAATCTAACTAGGACCTATTCAAAGAAGGCATTTTATTGAGAATGAAAACTAAAGACCCCTAGTGCTTGACAACACTTATTGAAATGAAACTAAAACTGAAAGTACTAACCCTCAAAGCAGAGCTTGAGGAAGATCCCATTGATTGGGATGGGAAAGATCTCTCCACCTATGGTGGATAGATGTAAGACATTTTTCTCTTTGCACTCAGTGATGACAAATGGGCATGACCAAAAATAGTCAAATTTATCATGCTTCCCTGGTCTTCTCTTTAGTACATCCCATTTAAGAACTAGGTCACCATATTTGAACTCTTTAGGTGTTTCCTTTTTATCAAAATGTGAGGCCTCACCCCGAACCCCATCGTAGTTTTCCATTTTTTCTGCTTATGATAGATTTAGCTTATGATAATTTATATTTTGATGCACTATGGACCGTATGGATTTTATGCTTTAGGTCATGGATTGATCATTTTGGATGTTTGGACACATGATGCTTTATGATGCACCTTATGGACTATATTATGTTTTCTATTATGGATACTTATTCTGAGACAATTGATTTGGTAATACATTATGATAATGTTTTGGGTAACTGATGAAGTTGGAAATTATTAGAAATAGATATTTAATTTTGATTTCTTGCAATGTGAATCTTACCTTATGTTAAATGCTTAAAATGAAATTGATGTATTCTTGTGATCTTTAGAAATAAACTTAGCATGTTGATGATTTCCTTAAATTCTGAATATTGCTTATTTCTTTATGATGTATATTTATCTCCTCGCACTACTAATATTTGAATTGAGTGTGCAGGTAAGAAACCATGGTATTTTATATGGGGAACCAAACAAAGGGATACGTGAACTCAGTTTGAACCAAGGTTGCGTCTAATGAAAGACAAGACCTCATTGTTTCATAATTTTATTCCTAAATGTATTTGGTTGATTGTGGAAATGTATTTCTTAATTCTTTGTGAGTTTTTCCTAAGAGGATATGACATGGCCTAGTGATGTGTAAATGTTGTGTGTGTCATTTGACACTTGTGTTTTGTACATAAGGCCATGACATGTCAACTTTGGAATGGTTGTCCACCTACATAGATTAGTACATTAGTGAATACCAATATGCATACCTTGGTTTGGGGGTTGGGGGTGTGGTCATCTCATTGAAATTTCGAAATTACTCTTAAAGTGGACTTTTGGAGGGGTTTTGAAGTGTCTAGGGGTGTGTTGGGGTCATTTTTAGGTAGCCCACTTGTTATACCAATAGTTAAGGGCCATTTTAACCCTAGGATAGTCTCTGGTTGACTATGTGACCCTTCCAAAAAGTTGGTTTTTCAAGTTGGACGAAAATCAAATCTTGTGAGGCTTGAGTTTGGATAGACCACCCTTCCATATTTGTGCTCACATAATTCACCTTTCTAAAGTTTCCCTCTTTGGATCTATTTTTGGTAAGGTGTACGAGTTTAGGGAAGAGGGACCAATTAAAGGACTTTCCTTCTCCCCATGAGCTTTCTAGTGGCTTTTTAGTGGGAACTCTTCATGTTGGAGAGTTTTGAACACCTACTCTCTAACTTAGAGACATAGCTAGACTTGGTGATCTTAGAAGAAGGAATTGAGCTAAAGGGGAGCTCTTCTACAACTATCTTTCCTTAAGCTTGGAATCTAGGTTGGTGGACTTTGTGCAACTCTCTCTTTTTATTTCATGTGTTCTTGCTAAATGGATGTTGTTGTGTTTATGGGATTATTGGATCCATGATCTTGTTGTTATTGTTATGTTTGATATTGTTGCAATGCTTTCTTTTTATTTTATTGTATGTGTTGTTAATGGGAGTATCAAGGCTCACTCACCCTTGGGAGGGAAGAGTAGCCTTGGGGGTGGAGGAGTTTTGAAAGCCCTTGGTGTAGAGTCTCTCCTCAAGGAGGAGAGGGAAAAAAGCATGGAGTATGGGTTCCATGAAGCCTCCCTTATTGTTGTTTCATTTGGGGGTCATAAGGGTATGATGTTATTTTAGTTGAAAATGTGAAAGAAAGTATTTGGACAGCCATGTCAAGGCTGAGATTTTTATGTTTTGGGTTTGGCTTTCTCCCTTGGGTACTTGGTCCACTTCACCCCATGTAGGATCTTTGAGTGATCCATTGTGAAAGCCTATGGGAATGAGAGTGTATGTGAGTTGTTTATGTTTCATTGTATTTTTGTTTGTTTCATTTTTGTTACCCACCTTTGTTTGGTTCCCTAAGCTTGGGGGTGGATTCATAAGAGGTCTAGGTTAGGTGGAGAGTAGCCCATGGTTTCTAGTTTTCTCTTGTTTTATTCTTGTTTGCAGATTTGTGAAGATTGGAGGTACATTGAAGTTTTGAGTGAACATGGAAGAAAAGGAAAATTTATTAGTTTATTTACATCACATCATGATTTTGTAAAGGCCATAAGGCATATGTTAGCATTGTATCTAGAGAAAGAAAGATATTGTAAAAATTCATGTGGTTGATTTAAGCATTTCTTGAAAGCATATTGTAAGAAAATGATAGTGTTGGAAACCCATGTCTTTTTGTATTAGTCTCTTGATTAAATAAAAGTTCTTTTAATGTTAAGATAGATATTGTGTAATTCTGGTTATTTTAAGTTTCATTTTTGTTACAAAAAAAAAAGTGTTGCAAGACCACTAGTTAGTTAATCCTTGGATTGTTTTATTAGTGTGGAAGTTCTACTGCTGCATTAAGAGGAAAATAGGAGTTTAACAATATTGATATAAATGAATTTATAAATCTGTCATTTGTTCATATCTTAACTGTTATATTTATGATTATATAAATGAACCAGATGGGTTCCTCTTTGAAAGCTATATTTTCACTCTTTATACTAAACAAAAGGAGAATTTATTAGCATAGTCTCATTATTCAAAAATCATTTTTGTGTATATATATATACAAATACATATTAGAAATCTTTAGTTCATCTAAAAAAAAAAAGAGAAAAACTAGAATAATTAATGAAAACTGTATTTCTTTCCTTGTTAAAATAAATAAATGTGAATAGCATATAAACAACATCCTTTTCCATAATAAAATAGATATTTGAGAACAACATATATATATATATATATATATATATATATATATATATATATATATATATATATATAGTCTTAGAAAAAAAAAATCAGATTTGGTAGGGCGGCTGAAGCCACCCCAACCCCTGCGCAACATATATAGGAAGGGAGGGAGGCACGGTACTCCCCCCCGTGGTGGTGCAGCCACCATGGTCGCCACCACAAGAAACGGTAGCAGCCGTCGACTGTGGTTGGTACCATGGGGGCGACACCACCATGGAGGTGGGGGGGCCGTGATCCCTCAGCCCAAACCCTGCGCGACACACCCAATAAAAAAATGCGGCTACCACTAATAAATTTTGCAGTCGTCTGCCATG
>MU227846.1:2523060-2538860 GCA_018584345.1 Thuja plicata
CTTTGGTCATTGTACCTAAAAAAAGAGGGAAATGGAAAATATGTGTGGATTAGAGAGAGTTGAATAATGCCACAAAGAAGGATCATTTTCCTTTACCCTTTATTGATCAAGTCCTGGACACTATGGCTGGGAAGAAATATTTCTCCTTTCTGGATGGATACAGTGGTTATAATCAAATCAAAATTTCTCCAGAAGATCAGGAGAATACTACATTCACATGCCCCTGGGGTATATATGCCTATTCTGTATTACCATTTGGCTTATGCAATGCACCACCTACTTTCCAGAGAGCTGTAATCAACATTTTTGCTGATATATCACATGATTGTATGGAAACATATATGGATGACTTTACTACATTTGGAGTCACCTTTGAGGAAGCCCTGAAGAATTTGAAAAGAGTGCTAAAAAAATTTTAGGAACACAATTTGTCTCTCAATAGTGACAAATGTTTCATGATGATGCAAGAAGGCATAGTGCTGGGACATTTTATATCTGAAGCTGGAATCCAAGTAAGATCCTACAAAAATAGAGGTAATTCTAATATTTCCTATTCCTACAAAGAAGAAATATGTTAGGTCTTTCCTAGGACATGCTGGCTACTATAGAAGGTTTATCCAAAAATTTAGTCAAATAGCTAGTCCTCTATATACTTTGCTTACAAAAGAGGCCAAATTCAACTGGACAAAAGAATGTGATGAATCCTTCCTGTAGCTTAAGAAATTGTTAACCACTGCACCCATACTTAGGGATCCTAATTGGACTTTGTCATTTCACACTCATACAGATGCTTCAGACTCCACAATAGGTGTTTTCCTAGGATAAAATTCTAGTAACCTAGAAAATGCAATTTACTACATTAGCAAAAGCCTCCATGGACTAGAGTTAAACTACACAGTGACCGAGAAAGAATTACTAGCAGTAGTATATTCTCTAAAAAAATTTTGTCATTACATAACTGGCTATCCTATTTTTGTTCATACTAACCATGCAGCAATAAAATATCTCATGAACAAACCTACTATCACAGGCAGGTTAGCAAGATGGCTTCTTCTATTGTAGGAATTTGACATTACTATAGTTGACAAGCCTGGCAAGACAAATGTAGTAGTTGATTATCTGTCAAGAATCCACCATAATAAAGAAGATACTACTCTGATAGATGATGCATTTCCAGATGAGAATTTATTTCATATTGTTGTCCAAATTCTGTGGTATGCTGACATAGCTAATTACCTTGCAGCTAACAAAATTTCAACACATTTTTCTTACAAAGAAAGAAGACTACTGGTTGAAATTTTTTTAAATTTATCTTGGATTGATAACATGCTATTTTACACTAGAACTGATCAAGTAATGCATAGATGTGTGAGAGAAGATGAGACATATATGACATTCTCCATGCCTGTCATAATGAACCATGTGGGGGAAACTTTGCAGTAAAAAGAACAACCCAAAAGATTCTAACAACTAGATATTATTGGCCTACACTTCACAAAGATGCAACCAACTACATAAGAAAATGTGACAAATGTCAAAGAATGGGAAGATCGACTAAATCTGATGAAATATCTTTAAATCTACAAGTAGTGGTCATTCCATTTGACAAATGGGGTATGGACTTCATTGGTCCAATAGACCCTCCATCCAATGGGAAGTCTTACATCTTGGTGTGCACTGACTATCTGAGAAAATGGGTCGAGGTAAAAGCTATGATACATGCCTGAGACCATAAGGTTGCATAATTTTTCTATGATGATATTTTCACCAGATATGGAGTACCGAGAGAAATTTTAACTGACCAAGGTGCCCAATTCACTTCCAATCTAATAACAGAGCTCATGAAAGATTAAAACATCATACATCAAAAGTCAATCCCTTATCACCCTTAGGTTAATGGACAAGATGAAGTTAAAAATTGGGAAATAGAAGCAACCTTAACAAAGATAGTTTATTTGCATCACCGGGAATGGAGTAGCAGGCTATCAGAAGCCATCTACACATATAGAACAACTTGGAAGATAACTATAGGATTCACTCCATTTGAACTATTGTATGGAAAAACAACTATGCTACTAGTTGAATTTGAACACAAAACATTATGGACAACACTAGAGTTAAATATCAATTTTCCTGCAGCACAGAAGGAGCGATTACTACATCTCAATTCCTTGGATGAAATGCACAAATTTGCACTGGAGAAAACTGAAATAGTCCAGAAACAAAGGAAACAATGGCATGACTCACATATCAAGAGAAAACAATTTCAAGTTGGAGATTGGGCATTGATGTATGATTCACGATTCAAAGAAATACCAGGCAAGTTGCAGACAAGATGGTTGGGGCCATATGAAATAAGCCATCTTTTTTCCAATGGAGCCATCCAATTGACAACAATTGATCTGGTACACTTCAAGCTACTAGTTAATGGACATCGGCTAAAGTTGTATCACCAACCTCAAACAAAAGAAGACTTCCTACAACAATTACAACAACAAATATCAAATGAGCAATAGGTAACACTTCCTATAGCAGAGGGTGCAAACCTTCTTCCTATAGCTCTTCAGTAAAAATCAATCAAACATGTCCATAATAAACCCTTCATGTTTACATGAAGTACATTCCTCCATTCACTTTCTATTTCTTCTTTCCAACTCATCTCATTTCTATAATCTGCCACCCACTCACCTTCCATGTCATCATCATTTTTCCTTTAAATGCTTTCAATAAGAAGTTGGGTACACTGAGGTAAGTTGGTGCCAATTTTGTTCCACTCTCACCACCTTTTCTGGCATGTGCAAAGATCTAATGATAGGTATGTGCTTTTCAAATTTATTCCATTTTTAGCACATATATTTCAATGATTATATCTAGTACTGCAATAAATATATCATTACAACATTACGCCAGTTCCATCCCTCATGCCACGTCTGCCAAGGGTGGACACTTTTCAATGTTACATAGGGGGGAATGAAGTGTATTAATTCCAAAACTATCATTTCTATTTACGCCTGAAAGATTTTATGTCACCTCAAATCTGTACTTAGCCTTGTCTCATTAAAAGTTCTAGTGCTATATCGCACAACTATCATACCTTTATTCTCAAATCCTCCATGATTGTCAAACTTGATGTGACTTATAATTAAGTTATGTGACAACCCATAGTAAAGATTATAATTTCTCATGTTTTAATTCATCACCATTATTGATGCCAAGTAAAATAGAGAAATTCAGGAGAAAGCTCATAGTCCTTTTTAAAAACATGTACTTTGAAATTCAAATAAGGAATAAGGCATCTACCTAGTGCTGAGAAAACAAATTGAAATTAGCAAGGATAGATGGGAGGCCTGCTACAGAGACATGAGCCAGTTGTGCATGGTGTGTTACTCTTAGATGTTGAAGTGGTCAGAAGATTCAATGCATGCGGCTGGTTAGGGTATTTCCTAAGGTTAACAGAATTTGATGAGGACTTAGTAGTAGAATTTGTGAGTACATTTGAAGAAGGTTTGGAAACTATGTGGGGATTGACAATGGTCACGACAGAGGAGCGGATTGCAGAAGTTACTAGATTACCAATGGTTGGAGACCATTACCCTAATGTTCATGATGTTAGATCAGAAAGGGCTCAGTTCACCCTACCAGGTGATCCTCCTCTGAAGATTATCAAATAGGGTTGCAAGATAATGTCTATCCCTCTGCCATTTGATGAGTTGGATACAAATATTATCAGGTATTTTACATGTGAAGGGAGATTTTCCAATTTGCATGCACATCATTTCAAATTATTGAGTTATGTGAGGCATAATCTGGCAGTAAATGTTCCAATTTTTTTGTATAATATGCCCTAGCCAGAGCCAGAAGCAAATGGGGTAGGTTATCCGAGGCATTGAAGAGATTAGAACCCCATAGTCCTATCAACCTCCAAGAAGCTATTCAAAGAGTGCCAAAATACATACAACTAGGAAGGCAAACTAGACAAGAAATTTGGTGTCCACTCACCATGTAGCCACCGATGCTCCTCTAGGCCTTGTATGACATAAACACTAACAGACTTGACCAACTTTAGGAAGATTACAGAGTGGATGTATAGGAGAAAAATAGAGGGTTCTATTACACCTTCAAAAGCCAAAGGAGAGGAAGAATAGAGGTTGGAGATTTCAGAGAAATTATGAAAAGATGTAATGCTTGAGGACAAGCATTCATCTTGCCAAGGGGAAAATGATGAGCCTGTTTTACTGTCTCTATTATATTAACTCTTACACTCTATTTTCTAGTATTATCAGAACAATTGTGAACTTTTTGTAAGTTGAACTTTTGTTAAGTACAGAAAAAATCATTAAACCATGGGTGGAATAGATGTGTCATATTATGCCAATATTATATATATGTTGCAGTATTTCATATAATAATCACAATGTGTGTTCTAACATCTAGATTAATTTGATAAGCTTCTTGCATGAATATCTTTTTCATATTAACTAATCTTGCCAGGAAGTAGGAGTCGCTGGGAGTGGTCGACAACATTGAAGGAGGACGTAAAGACCGGCTTCAAGCAGATAAGCCATCATGGCATCAAAAGACACATCTGCTACAAATTAGGAACCAATGTTTTAGAGATGCATAAATGTAGCTCTACTATATTCCCTCTGTATGACCAGCATGTTGACTTGATCACCTAGACTTCATTGTGCACATTGTGGGCCGTTAGGCTTCATGTTTTCTCTCTTTGGTGCAGTTTTAGTTATTTAGTTTCTTTTCTATTTTGGAATAAAGAAGTCAATCCTCTATTTATAGGGAGGATACTATTTGTTTGTAAGTTTGTATTTTTGGAAGAAAAATAATGTTCTGATTGTATCTTGCTCAGCAAGTTCATTTTCAGCTTCATGTCTTATTCTCATGTAATTAGTTTTGAAAAATAATGAAGTAACTTTTGGTTCATATTCTGTGTTTATAGATTAGCAAAAGCCAATCAAGGGGGCCCACTTGTTAGGTGGATTAGAGTAGAAGTAGAATAGATTTACTTTCTACATTTCTAGAATTCTAGATATAAGATTATAGTTTCTTCCTGCAGCATTGTACTTCATGAAATTCCTACAACACTTGCAAGGATAGCTATAGTGAATGCTTTAGGTTGAAAGAATAGATTTAAGTAGAGTTTGCAAGTTGTAACATTCATTTTAGTAAGGGCTAAGTGTGTTTCCTTTCTTGCAGCCCTAGTATAGATTTCTTTCATGTATTTTACTTTCCTACAGCATAGGTAGAATGGCTCCTTAAGGAACTTAGTATACAAACTGTGCCGTACCATTTCAAGTATATGTCCTTGGGTTGACAAACTAAATGCACCTCATTATGGGAGAAGTGATCCTTAGATTGAATAAACTATTCCTAAGAGAGGCTTTGGGCATGATTACTAAGCACCTATTGTGAGGAGGTTCATTTTTGGCGTTGCTGTCAGGGATGGTGTCAAGCTATGAAACCTTCTGAGTCATTTTTCATTCTTTTAGTTAGCTTAGTGGTCTGTGGTCCTAAATTTTCTTCACCGATGTGAAGAATTCATTTGCATGCATCGAAGAGGAAGAAGAAGAGATGAACATGGTATATTTCTTCTAGGAGAGTCTACAAATTTAAATGAACAAGTTGAAGAAGTTGAGCTACCTTTTGTCGACGTAAGTCTAGAGTTTCCTGCAACATCTACCACTGGAGAAGGGTCTTTTGATATAAGTGGTCTCCGGTCTTTTGCTGAAATCTTGCCTAGCTTTCTTGATAAGAGAGGCTTTAGGAATGATTACTAAGCACCTATTGTGAGGTGATTCAAAGACCATTACCCTCGGGGTAATAGTTAGATGATGTATTCAGATACATCCCATTTTTAACAACCCATTATATTATTCTAGAACCCACAAAAGCTAATGTATTGTCTAAAATAATTGATTGAGGTAACCCAAATTTGGTTATAATATCCTCATAGAAATTGAGAACAATAGATCCAGTTGATTCCTTTAATGCAATAGCCTCGATCCATCTTGTTAGGTAATCTGTAGCAGCTACGATCCATTTTTGACCTGCACTAGAATTAGGATTAATGAGACCTATGAAATCTACTCCCCATTTGATAAATGGTTGTTCAACAATGATAGGTTTTAATGGCAATGGTGCTAGCCTTTGTTTTCTTGCAAAAAGAGCACATTTTTCATAACTTCTTTCCCAGGAATGGGCATCCTTAAACATATCAGGCGAATAATAGTCTGCCCTTAATATCTTCCAATCTATAGTTTTAGGATTGAAGTTTCATCCACATGATCCATCATGGAATTCATATAATATTTTTCTTTGATAAAAAATATCAATGCATTTTAGCAACATTTCATAATAGTCTTTTCTATAAAGCATACCATTTATCAAAACATAAGGGATAGATTGCAATCTAAAATACCTCCTTTTAGCTTTACCAAGATCAGTTGGACATTGTCTAATTTGTAGAAATCTGCTCATATTAGCCAACCAATTTGTTGGTTGGTCATCAATTATAGGACTGTCATGAAGCAAGACAACCTCATTGTTGTTTTTTAGCTTCGTGTTATTCTTTTGGATCCATTTGTGCACACAAAAAATTTCCTCTAACTAGCTTGCTTACATGTATATGTACATCATATTCCATAACTTTTGTAATCCAACATGCTCTCTTTTCATTTACATCCTTGTTCAAGAGAAAATCTTTAATGCTAGGATGTGCAATCATTAGATGAACTTTTTTTTCCATCAACAAGATGTTTAAAGTTCTTTATAGATTTAATAATAGAAAGTACATGTTTCTCAACAAAACTATACCTTTGTTCATAGTCATCCATTCCTTTGCTGAAAAAGGCAACTGGTTGTTCTAGATTGTCATCATTTTTCTTGACCAGCATAGCTAAAATAGTATCATAGCCTCCAAAAGCATATAGAATAAAATCTTTAGTAAAATTAGGATTAGCTAATGTAGGGGCTGATTATAGGGCAATTTTGATATGCTCAAAACTTGATTTTCCTTCCTTAGTCCAGCTAAAAGGTACATTTTTTATTTAGCATTGTAGTTAAGGGCTTAAGGAGATTAATAATGTGTGGAATAAAGCATCTTACAAAATTAATTCTGCCAATAAAATTTGAAGCCCCTTTTTGTATTTTGGCAATGATAAATCCATAATTGCATGGATCCTTTCATGGTCTATTGTTGTACCCTTTTTCGAAACTTAGTAGCCTAAGAGCTTACCTTTTTTTATTCCAAAATCTCTACATTTTGAAGTACTTTCCTTAAATGGTTTATATGATGATCTGCAATCTTTCTATTAATAGTAACATCATCCAAGTAAACTAAAACAAATTTGTACATCATATTTTTAAAATCCACATCCATAGCTTTTTGGAATGTGGCTGTTGCATTTAATAAACTAAATGACATTCTTTTGTATGCCATTATTCCCCATTTAGTGCTAAAGGCTATTTTAAATTGATCTTCCTCCTTCATTAATACTTGGTTATAACCATAATAACTGTCTAGAAGAGAAAATCTTTCAGAATCAGAGACATATTGTAAAATTTGTTTCATAGATTGGAAGAGGGTGTCTATCTTTCAGAGATGCCCTATTAAGGTACCTAAAATCCACACATGGTCTAATCTCCTCATTCTTCATCCTCACAAGGACTAGATTTGAAACCCAAGAGGTATGTTTGATTGGGAAGATAATCCCACTATCCAACAGTTTATTCAACTCCTTGAGCATTAAGGGCTCTAATTTGGGGTTGATTGGCATTTGTCTTTGCCTAACTGGCCTTGAATTAGGCTCTAATGCAATGGTATGTTGGGTCAATTGAGGGTCAAACCCTTTCAAATGAGCATAATCCCAAGCAAAAAAATCATTGAACTCTTTGAACAAAGCAATAAGAAGCTCCTTATCTTGAGGAGAGTTAACTTTACCAAACTTTAGGAATTTATCTCTGAATGTTTCCAGCTCCTTATAATGACCTTCCTAGATCATAATGTTGGTTTTTTTCTTTCTAAACTGATCATCAAGTTGAAGATGGAGTCCAAGATGACTAGTCCATTAGGTAGCTTATTGGAATTTAATTGTATGATTTGGTCCTCAAATTGATGTCTTACTTTGTTGTCCTTAGAAGCAACAAAACTATCTTCTTCTGTCATAAAACTTAAGATTTGTTCATTAGTATTGAAAACCTCCCAATTAAGATAATTATCTGGAATAGATGGCCTAACAACAATCTGAAAGTGAGATTGATGAGTATTTACACCTTTATTTTTAGAAATTGTAACTTGAGCACCAATAGAAGCTAACCTATCAGCATGTTATTTTTTACTTCTAGGTATAGAAATCAGATTGAATTCATCAAAATCTGCTAGAATATCTGAGATTCTAGATTTATACAACTTTAAGAGATCATTTTTAACAACATTTAGACCTCTCACCTGATTAACCACCAATTCAATATCTCTAAATGTCCTTAAACATTTAACATTTCTTCTTCTTGCCCACTCTAAGCCATGAATAAGACCTTCATACTCAGCCACATTGTTAGAAAAAGGAAAAGACAATCTAAATGAAAAATAGTATTTGTCACCATCTGGTGACATAAGAATAACCCCTACACCAACTCCATTTTGTTTCTAGATCCATCAAAATATAAGTCCCAGTGCTAACTAGGCCTTCCTAAATCGCATACCAGGAGAGGAAGAATTTTTCAGAGAGAACCTAGAGGTCCAAAAGAGCTCTCCTTCCAGCCTATAGCAAGAGGGAGGAAGATGAGAAGACCAAGGAAAAGAAGATCTAAAATAATTTCATCTCCTCCTACTTACTACACTAATTTACCAGATTCTGATTAAGAATCTTTTGAAAGTCCTCCAGCATTTCAATTCCAAGTTGTTCTTGAACAACTAGCAGAAGGACAACCAAAATCTTCTAATTCTGCTACAGTAGCACCAAGAATGTCTAGAATAATTCCTTTTGTTCCATTTTATCAAGGCATCCCTTTGAGTATTTCTAATCATAACAACATACCATTGGCAACCTTGAAAGGATTACCATCTTTGACAGGAGAAGGACAAAAAATAACCATTGATCACATCAGAGATGTTTCTTCTCTTCGCAACATTCATCATATCATGGAGGAAGATGTAGCTTTGAGGCTAATAGCTGCATCATTGAAGGGAAAAGCATTGGAATGGTTCCGAATTCTCTGAGTTGTATCAATTGCTACATGGGATGCACTAGGTGAGGAGTTGTCCAAATTTTTTGAAGATAAATCTCACAATCTTTGTTTTGTGAAACAACTAACTACTATTAAAAGGGTTCCACGTGAAGAGATGAGTGATTTCAATCTTTGATTTCAAAAGACTTGGAATAGGATTCCTTCCATGGTAAGACCTTCTTCTAAATTTGCATTTTTATACTTCCTTAAAAGTCTGAATAGTGATATTTTAGTTATGATCCAATCCATGGGGGGAACTTCTTTACCTCTGTCTTTTGATATTGCAATTAGGGAAGAAAATAGCCTTATTTAGGCAGGGAAGATAGCTCCTAGGCCACCTATGCCTTTCTTTCCTAGAATCCAATCAAATATGCCATTTATTACCCCGCCTCTGGCTCCATTACCATCTTATAAAAATTAGGAGATGATGCCCGCTACCCCTTTTAATGAGTTGCAAAGCATAAAAGACAACCAACAAAAGATTGAGAGCTTATTAAAAACCTTTGGAAATGATTTGGTGAACCTTAAAAGGAAGAAATCTCAAGGAAATTCAATAGGCCATACACAAAAATAGTTTTCTAGTTCTTCATCCCAGCAGCCTAATCAACCCATTTACCAAGGCAACAAGAAGAAATACCAAGGAAGTAACAATGCCAATAGGCAAAATTGGAACCAAAGGCCTTATAGACCTTATAATCCAACACCTCTTAATACTGTTAGGGATATTTTTCCTAATCAAAAAAACCTTGCTATTGATTATGAGTGGTGCTATCCTTGTGGACAACCCCACAATCAGTCTAAGTGCACTAATGGAGTGCTTAATCAAACCCTAATGGTTTAAAGTGTGATTTATTCACAACCAACCGCAACCATTGAAGAGACTCAATAATAGTCAGATCTAACTACTCTGGACATAGCATTTCTAAATTGGCAAGGGAAATAAAACTATGGAGTGATTAATGATTCACTTGTATCAGCAAACACGAGCTAGGAAGAGAGTTCTAGAGTTAGAGCAGTCAGCTGCTAAGATTTCTGCCACAACTTAATTACCACTCATTCCTCCTATTTATATTCTAAAAGATCACTCCACTCTTGTGAACAAAGAAAAACAACATCAGAAGTAGACAAATCAGACCATTGGTAAATCTCCTCAAAAGGTACAGTTTGTTGTTCCCTATAATATTATTGATAATATGAAGAAGATGAATGTTTCTATTTCTATGTGGGATTCATTAGCCATTCCAGGGCAAGTTGATTTATTGAAGGAAGAGTTGTCTAAAGGGACAACAGGTTCACATCAAGCCTTAAAACAACCTTCAAGGAATGTTTTGGCTAATTCAGGGGCTATAGATGTGTAGGGGACAACAATAAAGGATGGTAATAAATTTTCAAATGTTAAGCCACCTCCTTTTTATGTGTCCCATGTAATGGGGATAAATTAGTGCATAATTGTATGGTTGATAGTGGTGCAACCAACACAGTAATTCCTAAAAATATTATAGATATGCTTGATTTGAAGTATGAACCTCTTGATAAAGGAGTAATTTAGTTAGATGGTTCATTGGTACATACTCTAGGTGTTCTTAAAAATGCAAGTTTGACCTTGCATGCTTGTTTCGATTTCTCTATTTTCCAAGACATCTATGTTATAGATCTGCCTCCATATTTTAACACCTGTTTATCTAGAGATTTTACTACAAAAATAGGAGGATATTTCTCATCTCATTAGTCTCATATGATGTTTAGAACTAGATATGGTGTAAAGTTGATCATAAAATCAGAGTTGTTGACCAAGGATCACATTGATCCGTACATTCCAAGTTACATTAATGCTATTTGTGTGATCATAGATGATTATGATCTTAAAGACTATCTGGCCTTTGATACTCAGATTGAAGGCATCCCTGATATTTTATTGGATGACTGGGAAGCTAGTAATGCCTTTAACATCCAAGATAATGTTTTTCATGATGTTGGATTTGGTAATTATATGATTGCAGAATCTGATTCAGTTATTCCTAATTTGATAAATCCCCAAAGTTTTGATTTAGAATAGCCTAATCAACTTTTTTATTTATATTTTGATGGATATAAGAACATGGATCGAGCTAGTGCAGGGGTTATGCTTGTGTCTCCAGATGGTGACAAATATTATGCTGCATTTAGATTGTTATTTCCTTGTTCTAACAATTTGGCTGAATATGAGAGTTTGATTAAGGGATTAGAGTGGGCAAGAAAGAGAAATATTAAATCTTTAAGAGAATTTGGAAATAGTGAATTTATCCAAGAAAGTATGAAATACTCTGTTCATGAGGCTCATGAACACAACTGGAGCATTCATGAGGCCAAATGGCACTACTGTGAACTCATAGTGACCATACCTCATGCGAAAAGCAGTCTTGTGGATATCACTTTCCACAATCTATAACTGATGGTACCCCGACTTTAGGTCTATCTTCAAGAACACTTGGGCACCCTGCAACTGATCAAACAAATAATTGATCCTGGGAAGTGGGTATCGGTTCTTAATTGTTACTTTATTTAGCTGCCGCTAATAAATGCACAACCTGAGTGATCCATCCTTCTTCTTCACAAAAATTACTAGTGCACCCCAAGGTGACACACTAGGTCGAATATGCCCTTTCTCCAAAATCTCTTCTAACTGAATCTTGAGCTCATTGAGCTCATGATTGGTCATCCTTTATGGTGCTCTAGATACTAGCTCAGCTCTTGGTATAAGATCTATGTGAAAATAAACTGTTATAGGTGGGGGCATACCAGGTAGCTCAGTAGGAAATACATCCACAAACTCCTGAAGAATAGGAAAATCCTCAAGAAAAGGCTCTCCCTCTAAATCCTCCTCTCTATCACTAATGGTGATGCAAAATACCTGGCATCCCTTCCGCACACACCGCCTAAGCTATATAGCGGAAATAATGCAAAGGGATACGGGTCATTGTACCCCAAATATCACTATAGCAATACCATGATCATCAACACACTCAACCCTCTTCTAACAACAATCCATCTTGGCGCTGTGGGCATATAGCCAATCCATTCCAAGAACTACATCATAAGAGCCTAGAGGGGTAATGCAGAGATCAATCAATGTGATTAAGTCTTCACTCTAAATCTGACAACTGGGAAATAAGGAACTAACAGACACCCTAGCTCCTGAAGCTAACTCAACCTCCCAATTGACATCCTGTCTAACTGCCACCAGCCCACAACGCTCCACTACATAAGGAGATATAAAGGAGTCTGTGGCTCCTGAATCAAATAAGATAGAAACACTGATACCCTGAATCATACCTGTGGCCTGTATGACCATGGCCTGGTGCTCAGCCTGGCGGTTGTCAACCGCTACAAAAACTCTATGGGATCGACCCATATCTCCAACTGTAGGCTCTGAAGTAACCCCTCTCTAACCACTGGCTAACTATCCCTGTAGGCACTCTCTTGCTAAATGACCCATACCACCGCAAGTGTAACATGGTCCTCGGGTCTGAATTTGTACTCCCTATGTCCTGGGCTAATGTGACCCTCTGGTCCTATTAGAGCCACTGTATCCACCCCTAGAGGATTGCTGAGTCCTAGCTGGCTGTGCCTAAGGGGTCTATCTCCTCTGATCCTACCTAGAACCCTGAGAATCCCACTATTTGGGCTTAGAGCCCTGATAACCCTATGAATGCCTCTATCTATAATCCTACTGAGATCTCTGCTGCTAAGATTGTTGACCCTTCAAGGATCCTGCTGAGTGATTCTGTTTCCCTTTCCAAGGGGGTCTCTGTTGTCCTGACTACTGGGAAGAGGGGTTTCGATGCTGGGACTGATCTCAGGATTCCTATCTAGTACAGATATCCTTGGATACCAGTTCCATCTCAACTACCCCTCTAAAAGTGGTGGGGAATGCTAGGCGTACTATGTTTTGAAGAGACATATTAAGTCCCTTAATGAAACGGTGAATGTGTAGTTTCTCATCCTTCATGTAGTCAACATAGGGAAGGAGCTTGAGAAACTGACTCTCATTCTAGGCCACTCTGAGGCCTCTCTGCCTCTGTCTAAAATTCTCAGAGAGATACCTCTCTTAAAAATGGGCCACAAAAGTGTCCCAAGTAAGCATGTCAATACTCAATCCACCTATGGACAACTCCTGCTCCCACCAAGTGGAAGCCTTCTCCCATAGGAGATGGACTGCAAGTCATGCCTTTAGATTACTCCCATAAGGGCACAATCCAAAACATCATTGTAAGCTCTGTAACAAGGCCTCTACTACTGACCCATCTGAGGATCCCAAAAACAAGGGTGGATGGAGTCGTAATAACTCGCAGATCTCATCTCCAACATCTCTAGGGGGTCTCTCCCTAGCACGTATCTCATTCTCACATGGTAGTACAATCTGGTGAACTGACTCACCCTCCTGATCATCATGACCCTCAACAGACCTGGGTGGGGGACTCCTACTTCTCTCTCTACTGACTGCTCTATCATTTTCTGAAACATGTGCTTCCCTTTCTGGGAGCTCCTACTGAACTATGGGTGGTAGTCTCTACTGAACTACCCCAATTAGATTCTGGAGAACATCCAAAATGTCCTAGTTGGGGTTCGGTGGTTGTGGAGGTGGTGGTGGTGGAGGTGGTGGATCCTCCTGTCCCACCCCCACATGGGGAGCTCTACGACCTCTGCCCCGTCGGTTATTTCTGGTGATCGCAGGAATCCTACACAATGATTTAAGTTTTGAATGAGTTGAAATGTAATGGGTTAGGCTCCTAGTGTCGAAACCTTGCTATGATACCAAAATGTCATGCCCAAAACTAGGGCAAAACACACATACAAATTTATCTTTATAAATACGCAAGTGCAAACCACTAACATGGATGTTTTGGAAGTAATATATTATCATGGTAATGGTTGTCTTTGATTTGCAAGGTATATGCATAAGTTGAATTAGATTGTTCTGGTAATCGCTTAATTTTCTAACCTTAGTTACAACTTATTCCTTTAAATTCTAGTCCCCGTTTACTTTCGACCATTAACCACTAGATTTAAATACAATAATCAAACCTAATCTAACCCTTATCCTCCTAACACAATTAAACTTTGCTATACAATTTCTCATAAAACTATAGTCCTTAAATTTCTTGATAGAATAGTAAATTGATCTCAATTAGAAGATTTACATTGACCTCTAATCTTTCAAAATGCATAGGCAACATAGTTTAATTTGTCAAAATTAAAATCTAACTATAATTTTCTTTTTACATAAAAACTACATCCATTTTCAATAATTAACTATACCAATAAATAACTATGTCTAACAATTTTTCATGATTATAATTAAATAATGAGTAATTTACATCCGCAACATAAAGTCATTCTTTATATTATTCACACATAACGAAGGTTCCAATCTAGAATTAATTAACATAATTTAAAATTAAGTAAAAGAATTACCTCTATTAAATGGGACCACTTAATTTGAATAAGATAAATCAAATTTAAATTTATTACATACTTAATCTAATTGCAAATAATACTCCATTTATAATAATTTCTATAATGGAGAAAATATAATACTTTTAAGAAAATAGGATACTAAACTAAATTAACTATGTAATTAAACCTATAATTATAATAAACTACCTATAACAATAGCCTTTAAGCCTACCTATCCACTAGCCTCCTATTTACTATCTCCCTATCTACTATCACTTTCCTCAAGGGTCACATCACTAGACAAGTGGGGGGGAAAGGTGTGAATTTCCATGCTTAAAGCCTGCGAATTTCTAAGGAGGTGAGTTTGAAAGAATTCCAATGGAGGCAAGTTGGTGGGGCCCACAACAAATGAGGTGAAGTTTCTAAGGGCATAAATTTTGCATGGGAGAAATGAACATGTTGCAGCAAGACCAAGGCATAGGTCATGCAAAATCCTTCATGAAAGGGGTGGGACCCTATGTCAAAGACCCAAGCTTAAATATGTTTTAAAACAATACTAGAACAAGGGGGTACACAGCAAGGTCAACTCATATGGTGGAGATAATTAATTTTCTTGGTGATGAAATTAAAACATGTCAGCCCTCCCCAAATTTTTCATGGAAAGGAAGGAGTGAGGTGGAGGATTAAGGTGGGACCCACGAGGATGGGTGGGAAAGAGTTTGTCTCCACAATAAAATGGTTAAACAAAGAATTAAGAGGGTAATTAGAAGACTGTTTAGGAGGTAATAAAGTGAATAAGTAATGGAATCTATACAAAATATCCTCTGTGTAATGTGTGAGGGGAGGGAATTAAATCCCTCCCCATACATTTTCTAGAGAGCTGGAAAAAGTATGATAAGTTTGTTTTCATATTTTTTTTTTCTTTTTTACAATTTGATTGTTTTATTATTTTTGAAAGCCACAAGAATGTATTGGTTTATTCAATTAGTGTAATATGCAAGAGGAATTATGGATTGAATAATAGCTGCATGAGATTTTCACATAGTAATCTAACATGTTCCTTTGTTCATTGTTTCATGCTTCAATTTAGAGGAACAAGAATGAGGTTTTGTTCAAATGGAGAT